>JAVYIG010001892.1:97500-289114 GCA_035222895.1 Strongylocentrotus droebachiensis
TGCAAGGTCACTGGACAGGTGGTTGTCTCATAAAATCAGCTCTCAATTAACATAAGAAAAAGAGGATCATGGGGGACCAATGGTCACCGATTATGCGATATTTGTTATATAGAGGGCGCAAGTAGCTATAAGTAGTGCGGTGGGAATTTAACACCATGCACGTGGATCCATGGGAGGGGCGGGGGGGGGGGTGGGATGATAGAGCCTATCCACATTGGACAAAATGATGTGACCAAAAAAATTATGTTATGGGGTAAAAACCAGGCCTACTCCGCACTCCTGTATATGGCCGGCAATATTTCCCTGAATAAATAATTACCTGCAAAATGTCTATACTACTTACTGAAAGTCTTTTTCTTTAGAGGGGAGGGTGCTCCTACTAATCATCCCCTCTCCCCAGTCTATCCTATTCTATTCTATCTTAGTTATCATTGTGCAATTTATTCGTATGCACAGTACGTATTAAAATGATGGATTTTGTTGATAATTGTATACAGCAGTCAGGGTGTATTATAAACACATCGAGTTATAATCGAACAACATAGAACTAGATTTTCCTAACTTGTTTTAAGGTTTGAGGTTTGAAGAATATCCGTTCTACATTCACATAATTATAAATAGTTTAGATCAATACAAACAAAACAATATGGGTAGATAACTTATTCATGAATTATGTAAGGTAAATTAGCAAAGTGTTTATAAAGGGAAGTGAAGATAATGATAGGCAATACAAAAACAATGTAAACATGTGAATAGCATAAATACAAAGCAGAGCTTGCATGTTCGCCATTGTGCGCCAATTTACAATCGGCTTAGACTTGTGTACTTAAGAATAATAGATATGTTTATAACAATAGATACATGTATATACCAACGTTTGATAATGATATATTTATGCCTAATTTATCAAAATTCAGATGATAACACTCAAATTTCTTTGGGCTTTTTAAATTTCTGGAAAGAAGCCATTGTGTTTCATTAAAATCTTTGTTTGTTTGTTTTCTTTGTCATCAGAGTAATAGTAACCGTCAAGCAAACTGTTCATTTTCATTGCTTGTATTCGTGTATATGTACCTATGATAATATGCTTCTCATATTTTGATACCATGTCACATTTTGTCCATTTGTTTACCATATTTTTGAAATCGACGTCTGCATCAGTCTGAAGATGCATTTAGGTATATTATACAAGCTCATTTGTATAGAACAAAATAGTGTAATGGCAATTATGATTTGACGGCGAGATAAGCACGATGGGAAAGAAAAGCAATAATTTATTGATATACTGCACTAAATAATAAGTATTATCATGTCATTCATTCGACCCTTATACACCACTATGATCATGTAAGTATATAACTCCTCTTCATTATGAAATATTTGTAGTTTGTCTTCATATCATTATTTGGTAAAAAGAATCGTACATCATCTTTAATTTTAATCTTAAAACGAACTTGTGATGAACTTAATTTGACACTATACGGGACCGTTATGGAAAGTATTTTGTGTAAAATAATAGTATATTAAATGAAACAAATAAATGGAAAGAATAAATTAATTCAATTCTGTTTATCTTTCGCTTTCTATTGATTGTTCCTACCTCTATAATAGTTCCCTCTCCGTATTCGCTTCTTCTATTTTGTTTAAATCACATTATCGTATCTGTCAGAGAGAACTGCTAAGAGCCAGAAATTAAGATTGTTATTCATCATCGTTTGGCTTCAACAAACGGACGAATCCTTTTAAAGCTTTGATTCGATCTTTTATTTCGTTTTACTATCGATTTATATACAGATTGCCGTTCTTTTGTATTGAGTTGATGTTGAATAAATTAAATAAAACAAGTAAACTTAAGAAAACATTTGAATTTGAATTTGTAACATCCTGTTCATTTTCAGGCTGAGGTCTAGCAACAACTTTATTCTTTACACACACACAAAAACAAAAACAGAGTAATTATCAAACGCTGAGGTTAATTTATCAGTTCAGTATCGCTTTAAATTCTTCAAAATAGCCTTACAATAATTACAGTGGCTTAACTTTGATACAGATATTGAGGAGGGCACCGGCATCATGGAAAAGTGTGGGGGTGGGGGGGGGGGGGGGCTGCAAGTCTTCCTCGGTGGAAGAAATTAAATTTCACAAGTCTTCTAAAGACATTAATTAAGGCAGGATGTGGGAGGAGATTAAGTGGGGTATTTTTGTCACGTACCACCCCCCCCCCTTCTCTCTCTTTTGTTTTCGTCATTTTATTAGCCTAAGGGTACATGCACGTTTTTCCTGTGCCCCCCCCCCCCGTTTATAGCTAAACAAACGCATAATTAATTTCACAAAGTGGTCTTTCTTTTCTCAGTCAGTACATTTTTATTTGATTTAAAGTGGTTTTATTGATTTAAAGGGATAGTCCACCCCAGGATTTTCTTTAGCTGACGATATAGACCTAATAATACCATGAAGAATGATACAAGTCTCATTAAAATCCATGATCACATAACGAAGATATATCGACTTTTTTATCGAAAATCAGCCGCCCCCCAAATGCAAATGCGTTACATGGGCATGAAACGATCGCCAAAAAATAACCGATAGTATCGAAATTGTGACGTATGTTGCGAGCTGCTTATTTCGCAGACATTCACTTTCGCTTTCACTTTCATTCATGATTCGTCGTGTCAGTGCGATAACAGTGTACCGCGAGCGAAAATGAATGTCTGCGAAATAAGAAGGCAGCTCGCAACATTCGTTATGTGATCATGGATTTTAATGAGACTTGTATCATTCTTCATGGTATTATTAGGTCTATATCGTCAGCTAAAAAGAATCCTGGGGTGGACTTTCCCTTTAAAAACATACATTTAAAACTTGAACAAATTGAATTTACAAAAGATTAAAAACTACATTAAAATATAATATATTGTAAATTGGTTGAATAAGATACAGTATCAAATAATTCAAATATATAGTAAACAATGGACCATTAGGGAAATGAAAGATTTGTTTTTCAATCAGGTGATAAGAAATGTGTTAAAGTTTTTCAGAAAGTAATTGATAGGCAGATTTTTAAGTCAAAAGCTGAATATAAAAGGAAATTGGAACAGAATTTCCAAGAAAATAAACCACGAACTGCATGCATGGCAGAAGATGCAAATAATGGTTGGTTACAAGGATAAAGTATATTAAACTGAGTTTGATCAATCGTTGGTCAATGATTTAGGTGATTTTTATGCACGATTTGATGTTCATGATTTCGATTCGGGGAATAATTCAATCGAAGAAGTTTTACAAAATAGGATGACTGTATCCGATACTAGTCTAAATGTAAATGAACAAGATGTCCGTAATGTTTTGGCTAAGGTCAAAGTAAACAAAGCAACCGGCCCAAATGGAATTTCCAATAAGGTTCTGAAATTTGCCATCAACAACTTGCCTACATTTTTACTTGTAATTTCAGTTCGATTATTGATAATGGTGTCATTCCACAACTTTGGAAGTCTTCAGTTGCCTAGAAAGAATCTTGCTAAAATTTCTTAGATGTCAAGTAAATGTTTTTGATCAATCTCAATTTGCATATCAAAATTACAGAAGTGTTGAGGATGTAGTATATCTTCATAGCCTGTACAAACATCTTGAAAACCCAAAGTCCAATGTCAGATCTTTGTTTATTGAACGTTCAAGTGTTTTCAATACAATTGTACAATATTTACTGATTAATAGAATTCTCAATCTAAATGTTCCACACAAACATTCCATGATCATCCATTACTTTCTTGTTGATAGACAACAATGCCGGGTAAAGTACAATACTATTTACATCGGGTGTTATTGGTCACTGAGTGTATAGGTGCACCACAAGGGTGCGTACTTTCTCCCATTATGTTTTCAATATACACAATACAAGAGAATGTAAGATTTCGGAATCCAACTGTGCAATAATCACATACGTCGACGATACTGTCATTGGTTGGTTTCTACTGAATGATGCTAGGTTTATTTTGAGCACGTCAAACAGCTTGTTGACTGGTGTGATAGTCATTATTTGGTCCTGAATGTAAATGAAAGTAAGGAAATAATCTTTGACTTCCGGCGTTCACCCTCAAACCTCAATTACATGAATCTTTAGTTATCCATGATCATTGTATTGAATCGGTTTCAGAATATAAATACTTGTGAACAGTTGTTAACAAGAAGCTAAATTGGAATAGAAACTCAGAGATTGTAGCTATTAAAGCAATTAAGCCAAAGATTGTACTTTCAATAGTTCAGAGTTGTTAACAGCATTCTAGTTCTCTTCTACCAATCGCTCACTCCAAAGCATTCTTACATTAAACTTTCTGTGCATGTTTGGGAATTTTCGAAAGCAGAACACCAAAAAGCTAGAAAAACCAAGGAAAATTACCCAACGAGTAATCCAAGAAGACCTCCCCCTAACCAGTACGTAATGAGAAACGCATGCTTCTACTAGTTCACAATATCATGCATGACCCCACTCACCCACTTCACTCATGGTTAAATTAAAATCATGATGGAATTCGTCTGGGTGTTCCCAAAACTTCTCGCTCTCCACATGTTCAACAATAACATTAAACGGTAATTGTAATCGGTAAGCAGATGTTTGGAGGCATAATATGCAAGTAGTTTTTATACTCTCTTCCCCTCATCTACATTCTTATTCTTTTTTTGCTCTTCCTTCATTCCGTTTGGGTCTATCATCTTACTCTGCTTTCTCCTTTTCTTTAGCGTAGGTCTTTTACTTTTGTCATAATGTAAATCTAATTGATTTTTTTTTTTTGCACATTCATGTACCTTTATGTTATTTATTGTTATCTTCTGCCAGTGGAGGCCAAATATCTGTCTGTTTTTAACGTGGACCAAAAAAATGGAATCTAATATGCAGTAATATACAAATTAGGAATAACATTGCACAAACAAAAATCAACAAGGAAATGGAAAAATACAGGGAAATAAAAAGGACAGACGAGGTAACGCTTAAAATACTAGAAAATGGAGAACAGACAAGCTTGGATAAACATTGAAGTTTACAGTCACACTTAATTTAAAACAATGACGAGAGATATATATTTCAAACACAAGACAAACATATGAAAAATAGAAGGAAATCAAACGTTGAATACATTAAGACAAATCCCCTCGGGCTTAAAGTCCAAACGTCATTCCCGTCGAAAGAGATTCCACATGATCGAAACAAGAGTGTATATATTCCAGTACCGTCACGCGATGGTATTGTTGATAATTATCATCAAGAGTTATGCCCTCATTTAATATATTACAGGAGACTTGAGATTCCAGGTTTAATGACCGTGAGGGCTTGAGTATATCAACCGACCTTGATTTAAATCATTTTTCGCAGACAATCTCACAAATAAGTCGTATCGATATCGACCGAAGGAAGAGACGTCGTGTAGGGTAAGTTGAGACTTGAGATTTGTGAAAAGACCGGTTTACTAACATTATATTCAAATTTATGAATGTTTCTTTCCTGGGGTCCTAGTGAAGAGGTATCCCATTAACTTGTTATTAATTATTGAACTACTGTACTTGGAATCCAGCCTGCATACATTATTATGTTGCTATATTAGGCAAGCCTCGGACAAGCCTTCAGCCTTCAACCTTTGTTTCAAAAGTATGTATAAAATTTGAATATGTTAGTAAACATTATTAGAGAACAGTGTTAGCCGCGATCGGTGTGTACCAATATGGTATCTCTTAACTACACCGAATTAATATACCCCCTCAAAATCGTTGGATCTCAAAGAAAATTTCCTAAAGAAGATTTCCCGGCCAAATTCACGAGTCTGTCATAAAACTTATTTGTCTTACGTTCAAATTCGACGGTTTAAATGCTGTCAGGTATGTCTCGGGTTTATATTCCTTTTCTAGTTTTCAAATCTATGAAGTTTTTGTTAGAATGGTCTATGTTTCATTCAAATTAATGAACAATGTGCTTCTTTCGCTATTTGGTCATTCGCTTTGGCGCAACACGAATTGTGACATCGCGACGGTGTACTTTTAGAACTCTAATTTATTTGTAGCATTCAAATTAGCACTTTCTGCACTTAAATTATTGATGGTCAATATTCATTTCTCTATTATTACACACTTTTTATAGCTCATTCTTATTGTTTGAAGATTGATTTTTCATGTGTATTTCATTATTTTTATTTGCTTGCATGTATACACTTATAGATTTATTTGATATTCATCAGCATTTAAGTTTGATTGTTAAGAAAAAAACGACTTGCATCTACAGACTTGATAGTCTCAATCATTGTTTGTACATTCTCGTGTAACTGAGGAATTTGTTTGTCTTTGTGTGTTTCATCATTATTGATCATAATTTTATCATAATTTCATAATGGAAGAAGGCAGTGGCGTACGCAGGATTTTTTCAAGGGGGAGGGGGGAGGGTTTAAAATCGGGCCCAAAATTTCGCTTTTTTTTTTTTTTTTTTTTTTTTTTTTTTTTTTTTTTTGTCTCGAAATTTGAAAAATTGCAATTTTGTTCCGTTGGGGGGGGGGGGGGGGGGGGTAATGTCACCTTTTTTAGGTCAGCCATTGGCATAATTTTTTCACAAAAAACATACACAAAAAATACAGATATAAGAAAACTCAAGGGGGGTTTAACCCCCACCCCCCCCCTCCCCCCCCCCCCCCCCCCCCCCTGCGTACGCGTCTGGAAGAAGGTACAAAATTGGGACTGGGGTAGGGACTAGAGTTACACGATTTAAAACTGTAAACGTGTGTTGCATTTCTTCCCCCTAACATTCCTAAATAACTTGAATAAATGTTTTTCGAATACGAATGACAGGTGATCATTTAAATGATAAAAATGACTCCTCGCCAAGTGACGATTAATATGAATGCTAGTTGAGCAGTTTCTAAATTGAATGACAGACTATGAAACTCTTCGACCCAAATCCTGAATTAAAAGCAAATCACGGGAAAAATTGAATGATAATTGGTATGGCAAAGCCGATCTGCGTTAACTTAATTGCAAAGTAAATGAATTCGAATGACAAACTCGCGAATTTCGCCGGGAAATCATATACCTTTTTTTTGTAAGACTGTCATAATTGTTTTTAACAGCCATCCCCCCGCCCCCCCCCCCCCACCCATACCCTTACAGCACCCCTGCTGTTTTAGTATTTCTGATCTTTCATTTGGCTTGAAGGTGTCGTGGTATAGTGGTTCATTCACTTGAATCACAATCCGTGGGTTGAGGGTTCGAATCCTAGCCGGGGACTAATGTCCTTTGGCAAGACATTAATCCACATATTAAGTAACTCTCCATTCAGGGGGTAATGCATTTGCTGGGGATAATGCCCATAGCATGGTCCAGAGAACGAGTAGACTTGATAATGATGGGACTAACCTGGGTAAATTATTATTCTTATTGTCATCATCATTATTATTAGTATTGTGACGGAATGTTACAGTGTTTAACCTGAAGAGGGCGACATTTTGGTCAGATTTGACATAAGTGATTTGATAACGCTGCGAACGGGCAGTCCGTGTTTTGCATTGATGCAGTAAGGAATGCAGTAAAGTAAGCTGAAAGATCAAACATCATTGTAAGTTGTCGTTATTTGTCTCGGATATTACTTTGATTGAAGTGATTGATGAATGCATGATTGAAATCCTCGTTGAATAGTTGAGTTGTGAGAGTCGACTGTCTGGGAGAGTTGACTGATTTATAAGACGAGACCTGGTTCGTGTCGTTCGGAATTGCTACCAAGTTCATGGAACCAGATCTCGTCACACTGGTGGCAGCAGTGGGATAACTAAAACAGCGTGGGTCATGCTTCCAGCGTGAAACTACATACTAAGACACGGACTCAAAACACGCCACCTTTTTAGGTGCTAACGTGAGCTGCGAACTATCGAGAAGTGCAGCCAGGTGAGGTGCTAAGTTGAGGTGCCAAGTTGAGGTGCAAGTTGAGGTGCCAAGTTGAGGTGCCAGGTGAGGTGCCAAGTTGAGGTGCCAAGTTGAGGTGCAAGGTGAGGTGCCAAGTTGAGGTGCCAAGTTGAGGTGCCAAGTTGAGGTGCCAAGTTGAGGTGCCAGGTGAGGTGCCAAGTTGAGGTGCCAAGTTGAGGTGCCAGGTGAGGTGCCAAGTTGAGGTGTCAGTTGAGGTGCCAATTGAGGTTCTACTTGAGGTGGAAGTTCTTTGTGCTACAGCTCTTAATAAATTCACCATGGATAAAAAGGAACATCAAAGGTCCTCAGTTAATGAATGTGACCTAACTCAATTGAACACAGAGCTGGAACGTCTACGAATGGAGAATCAAATTTTACAGTTGGAACGTGACAATGCACGGTCACAAATTAATCTGATAGAAGCAAGACAACAGGGATTGTCTTCACAAAGTACCGTCAAGCTTGGACAGTTCGAAGAACCATCTGTGAGAAGGAGAGTAGATACGGACATAGTTTTCAATGGACCGTACACTGAGAGAAACAAGGGTGAAAACACGCCCGAATGTGGAGAGAAGAAGGGCTTGTATCCTGAGCTATTGACCCCAGACCGGAAGGTTGGAACCGATTGTTCGACTCCTGTGCCAGATACCATGTTTTCTCAAGAGTTGGCTGGGGACATTGGGTCCCCTTTCCTTGAAGGATTCGATCCCAATTTTCCATGGGAAAAGGCCAGTGGAAGAACGAAATCGGCTCTTACGAAGAAGCCTGACAACAAGCAGGGTGATGTGGAAATAAAAGAAGAAGTTTCTAGAGATTGTTCAATAGGAACAAAACAGAGCCAAAGGCCTTGCATAACACCTGATCGGTTCAATGGACAAACATCGTGGCATCAGTACTTGAAACACTTTGAAGCATGCAAAGATATAAATGGTTGGACAGAGGAGCAGGCAAGTGCTTTTCTGACTGTAAGCCTTCAAGGTGAAGCACTCCGTCTGTTGGACCATCAGCACGATCGCAAACTTACGTATAGGGGACTGACCAAGCTCCTAGAGCAGCGATTTGGCCCAAGTCAACAGGCAGAAAATTTTCTGTTTGAATTGCGTCATCGCCGTCAAGGCCAAACAGAAACACTGAAGGAACTTGGCCAAGTCATATGTGAATTGGCAATCAAAGCCTACCCAGACATTCCAGAGGTTGGGAGAAAAAGGCTCGAGAAGAACCATTTTATTGAGGCAATAGAAGACCGGACTATCCGAGAAGGAGTGCACAGAGCTAGGCCAAAGGACATTGACGAAGCTATTCGTGCGGCCATAGAGACAGAGAACTATGAAAGAATCGAAGAAGAACGAAGATCGGAGAGACGTCCGCACAAATTGGTGAGGGGTTCAGAAAAGGAATCTGAGCAACTCATCCAGAAATTGGAGCATTTGTGTGAAAGGCAGGCAACACAATTCGAGACAATGACAAGGCTCATGAATGAAAGATTTCTTTCTTCTGAGAGAGTTCCCAAACCACCAACTCCTGGAAATTCCGGCAAGAAATGGCGGAGAAAAGAAGATTTGATATGCTTCAACTGTAACGAAAATGGACATTTCGCAAGGGAATGTCCTCTTCCTGATAAGAAGAGGTCGGGAAACGACGAACAGCTGACCGGAAGGTCCACGGGAAGGCTGTAAGAAGTAACGGACCTAGTCGACTTGATGATGGAAGGATTGTAACACTTACACCTAACGAAGAACCCAAGCAAGGCTTATTTGTAGAGGGTACCATCAGGTCTATAAAATGTAGATTCCTCATCGATACAGGTTCAACTGACACAATTGTTAGAACTGACATGTACTACAGTATTGCGAAAGAGCAGAGACGGGTTCTTGAACAAGACAACGTCAGGGTTCAGCAGGTAGATGGAACGCCACTTGATGTGCTAGGAGTTGCCTGGACAGAAGTCAAAGTTGGAAAGACAATCTCTCCATTAAAGGTCATCTTTGCTAATATTAGGAACCAGGTAATACTTGGAATGGACTTTTTGATTCCAACCGCTGGGGTTCTAGACTTCTTCCGGCTGGAACTCATCTTGAACGGGGAACACATTCGATGCCTTAACCAGATAGGGAGATCATTCCTAAGAAGGATTTTAGTGAAAGAAACTATTGAGGTGCAACCAGGTCAAGAAACGCTCGCGCAAGGTGAGATCGCCAACTGTGTGGACGAGATGACGGGTACTGCCATAATCGAACCAGTTGCAGGCGGAGGCGAATTGGCTCGCCATGGGCTGGTGTTGGCAAGGTCCCTTGTCACTGCAGAGGCAGATGTTTTGCCACTGAGGTTGTTTAACCCGGGGAACAACAAGATAACACTTCGCCGGGGAACAATGGTCGGGATGATCTCACCAGCGGAAGTGCATGAAAGTGGGGAAAGGACAGAGAATAGTGGAAACGATGAAGTTCCTTCATACCTACAAGACTTGTTGCAACGAAGCCTGAGCAACATCGATCCGAAATATCACCAAGCTATCAAACAGTGCCTCGTGGATTTTCAAGATGTATTTTCTTCTGGAAGTCACGATTTGGGCCGGACCAATGCTGTCAGACACCACATCGAAACCGGCAATTCAAGACCTATAAGACAACGCCTTCGACGTCACCCTATCGTCAATCAGCAAGAGATTGATCGCCAAGTCAAATCATTAGTGCAAGAAGGTCTCATCGAACCTTCCGATAGCCCCTGGGCAGCCAATGTAGTGCTTGTGACTAAGAAGGACGGTACAAAACGGTTGTGTGTAGATTACCGCGGCCTGAATGTAGCAACTGTAAAAGACGCCTACCCTGTCCCCCGAATAGATGAGACCTTGGATGCACTAGGCGGGGCCAAGTGGTTTTCAACCTTAGATCTAGCTGCAGGCTATTGGCAAGTTGCCCTTGATAATGAAGCTCAAGACAAATCATCTTTTGTGGTTCGCGGTGGCCTATACAAGTGGAAGGTAATGCCATTTGGGCTGTGTAATGCCCCCGCAACTTTCGAGAGGTTGATGGAGAAAGTGATGGCTGGTCTACAATGGGACATATTGCTCATCTATTTGGATGATGTAATAGTGTTCGGTCGGACAGTTGATGAGCAAATCGTACGACTTCGCACAACATTGGCGCGGCTCCGGGAAGCCAATTTGAAATTGAAACCATCCAAGTGCAATTTGTTTCAACAGTCGGTGAAATACCTAGGTCACATCGTGTCTTCAGAAGGAATCACAACCGATCCTGCCAAGGTCGAGACCATTCGGAATTGGCCCAATCCCACATGCAGCAAGGATGTTCGAAGCTTCTTGGGGCTTGCATCCTATTACCGCAAGTTCATTCGCGGGTTCGCATCCATCGCATCACCACTTCATGAACTGACTGAGAAGGCTAGGCGTTTCGAGTGGAATGACGAATGTCAAAGAGCTTTCGAAGAGTTGAAGGAGTGCCTTATCCAGGCTCCGATCCTAGTATGTCCCTTACCAGAGGGGGATTTCCTGCTTGACACTGATGCCAGTCAGAATGGTATAGGGGCTGTGTTGTCCCAAATTCAGGAAGGCGAGGAAAAAGTAGTCGCTTACGCAAGCAAGAAGCTATCGAGGGCTGAGAGGAACTACTGTGTGACCCGTCGCGAGCTGCTAGCAGTTGTGTTCTATTTGAAATACTTCAAGCAGTATCTCTACGGTAGGAAGCTGACCGTTAGAACAGACCACGCTTCTTTGCAGTGGCTCCTCAACTTCAAAAATCCAGAGGGCCAATTGGCACGTTGGATCGAGGTTATCGCAGCATACAAACTGACAATACACCATCGTCCAGGAAAGAAACATGTGAATGCCGACAGTCTGTCCAGAAAACCATGTTCTCAGTGTGGCCTTGTTGATGACACAAGTGACGGCGAAGACACATCTACAGAGACAGATACTCCCTCCGAGCAAGTCCAGTTCCATTGTAGGGCAATTATTGCCTTACCTGGGGTCACTCGAGAGGCCTTAAGAGAAGGCCAGTTGGAAGATGATAGTATGAGCTGGGTATTGAAGGCTAAGGAAGGAAGAAGCTGTAGACCAGATTGGGAAACAATAGCCAACTCGACAGCTGCAAAGAAAACGTACTGGGCTCAATGGGACCAATTGGATTGCAAGCAAGGAGTACTATGCAGAAAATGGGAGACGTCGGATGGGGCATGCGTGAAATGGAAGGTTATCCTGCCACGGAAGTACCGAAAAGAATACCTAGAAGCAATCCATGGGGGTACAATAGGAGGTCATCTAGGCGTTACCAAGACATTGTCAAACGTAAAACAGAGGGTTCATTGGTCACCCAGGTCGAAAATCCCATAGAAACCAGTAGAGAAAACCAGTACAGATTTCTAGCGGTTTCTAGTGGTCAATTCTCTACTGGTTTCAATATGGAAAGTGGCGCTTTTTCCATTAGAAACCAGTAGAAAAAAATCGTACTGGAACCAGCAGAAGACCACTAGAAGACCATTAGCAAAACCTAATGGCACCATTAGGAGACCAGTAGGAATCCCAACTGGAACCATTAGGAGACCAGTAGGAAACAAGTACAAATCCCCACTGGAACCAGTAGGGGACCAGTAGAAATCGATATAAAAACCATTAGAAGACCAGTAGAAAAGAAGTGCTGGAACCATTAGACAAGTAAAAAAGAAGTCATGGAACCATTAGGAGACCAGTAGGAATCCATACAGAAACCATTAGGATACCAGTAGAAAACCAGTAGAAAACCCCAATGGAACCATTAGGAGACCAGTAGGAATCCCAACTGGAACCATTAGGAGACCAGTAGGAATCCATACAGAAATCATTAGGATACCAGTAGAAAACCAGTAGAAAACCCCAGTGGAACCATTAGGAGACCAGTAGGAATCCCAACTGGAACCATTAGGAGACCAGTAGGAATCCATACAGAAACCATTAGGATACCAGTAGAAAACCAGTAGAAAACCCCAATGGAACCATTAGGAGACCAGTAGGAATCCCAACTGGAACCATTAGGAGACCAGTAGGAATCCATACAGAAACCATTAGGATACCAGTAGAAGACCAGTAGAAAACCCTAATGGAACCGTTAGGAGACCAGTAGGAATCCCAACTGGAACCATTAGAAGACCAGTAGGAATCCATACAGAAACCATTAGGATACCAGTAGAAGACCAGTGGAAAACCCTTATGGAACCATTGGGAGACCAGTAGGAATCCCAACTGGAACCATTAGGAGACCAGTAGAAAACAAGTATGAATCCCCAATGGAACCAGTAGGAGACCAGTAGAACACAAGTAGGAATCCTCAATTGAACCACAGCATTGGTTACATTACATGGTTGACATTTTTTTGATCAGTTTAAATTCTACTACATCAATGCACTTCCAACACAGTACTCCTCACAAAATCTGCCAGCCCTTGTTTTTTTTTTGTACTTTAAAAGGGCATGCTGGTCTGCAAAGTAGACACGAAAATGACAGGAGCTGGCATGAAGTTTGCTTCCAACACAATTAACTATTTTCTCGAGGTTCAGCCATTTCTCTCGCAAACGTCTGTTAACAAAAGACATCACAATCATGTTGGTTCATCTTTATCATATTTAACACTTAACAGTGTATCCTTTAATTATCTGTCAGAATATCATACATCATATAGTGATTACAATGACATGAACGTTTAAAAGCAAGGTTAAAGGACAAGTCCACTCGAAAAATAATTTACTTTCAATAAAAGCAGAAAAATCAGACAAACCAATCAAAAAAAGTTTGAGCAAAATCGAATAACTAATAAGAAAGTTATGAATTTTTGAAAAAGTATGTAAAACTATGAAACAATGAGATTCACAACACAAATTGCCAAGATGGTTATCAGTTTGTGACGTCATGTCCTCACAACTTATCAATTGCTTTACATAGTTTAATCCCATTAATTTCCCTTTTTATCCCCCAAAACTAGATTTCCCCATGCCTTTGCCCAGGTTATATGATTTGTATCATACTGCGTGCATAACATTTCCCAAAAACTTTTATGAATTTTGAAAAATTGATACTATTTTCTGAATATTGGATATTCATAATTATTGATTTTTATATAAATAGTTTATCAAAATTCAATTTTTCATGATTTAACTAGACAAAAATTACTCTTTATTTGTGCATCCACACAAAAACATATTACTAAAAATCTAACTTGGATACTGGTGTGAAGAAATAAGATTTTTAGGGTGAAAATAGGAAATTTATATTATCAATATAAAGAAAATAATAAGTGGATAGTGAGGACCATACGTCATAGACTCATGAGTGAGTTGCCAATTTGTGTAGTGATTTTCAAAGTTTTTCATGTCATTAAAAATTCATAACTTTCTTATTAGTTATCCGATTTTGCTCAAACTTTTTTTGATTGGTTTGTCTGATTTCTCTGGTTCTATTGAAAGTAAGTTATTTTTGGAGTGGACTTGGGCTTTAACAGCTTAAATGAAAAAGGATTTTTTTTTTTTACACATTTCAACAACAAAAGAAGAAATAAAAAAAAAAAACAATGTTAAATTGGCTAATTATTGTCTAGAAATTATGGCCAGTTTTTACAAAGAGAAATCAATCTTGAAAATTTGGAGTAGATGTTTAAAAGAGTAGGTTTGGCAATTTGCAATAGTTATCTTACGGTAGCCATCATGAGTAGAAACAATGAGAAATAGTTTTTGCTGAGAAATTTCGTTTGTAATTTTCCACCATGGAGAATAAGTTCATTTGCACAAATTTAAGTACTTCATTCATGTATATTAAATAGAGAATAATTCACAAATGATTACGCAAAGCATGATTTTGACCTGTAGATTGTCATAGTACATGTAAAAGATTGATATGAAGTTGCAGCAATTGGAAATGTAATATTGTGTGGTACATAATATAAGCCTGATTCACAAGCAAAACAAATTCATTTACGGTCTTACTATTTTGACAAGTGCTGTGATATGCTGTTCATCAATAAATGTAACTTGTTAGTACAGTGTATTATGACAAATTATGACAAATCGATAAACAAATGAAATATGGTCCATATTTAAGAAGGGTTTGAATTTAAAAATGAAATAGATTTCATAATTACGAAAAATATAAATGGTGCATAATTCTGGAATTGAAAAAGGGGCGTTAATAACGATATTGAAATAGGGTTCATAATTCGGCAAATGAAATGGTATTATTTTGAATATGAAATAGGATTCATTATATTGACGGTTCGTAATTCCAAAAAGGATAAAGGGTTCTATTTGCATTTTCAGAATAATAAACTTTTGGAAGTATATTGAGCCCTATTTAATTTTCTGAATTATGAACCATATTTCATTTTTGGAATTACAAATCCTAGTTCATTTTCAGAATTAGGAATCCTACTTCATTTGTAGAATTATGAACCCTTTAGAATTTATAAAATTATGAACCCTCAGAAAACGACATATAACAGTTCAAAGATTTCCTATCCATATGAATACATGTACTGTACGTAGGTCATTTTCGTATTGTAATCAAATTTAATGAATACGGTAGGTCCTTGTTAAGTGCCTCATTACCAATTATTAAATTCACCTGTTACGAATAAATGTATTTAAATAGTCAGAATACAAATTGAATACATTACGTGTTGCTAGTACTATACTATAGGTAGGACAAAAATGTCTTGCCCTACCTAACAACACATAATGTTTGCATATCGCATTCTGACTATTGAAATACAATTATTCTTAATAGGTGAAAGAGATAATTTGTTCCGCGGCACTTTGATTTGATTTATAACGAAAATGGCCTAATCACATTATGTTACATAGGGCTTACCCTTTACACTTTTTAAAGGGAAATCCAACCTTAACAGACAACAATACTTTTAAAAAATTGCAAATTTAATCTGACAGAAAATAAGGTGGTTATGGATTGTTGAAAGCTGTAATCACTAAACCTAAGGGCATTTTAAATTGGCTGAATCGGTAATGTCACTATGACGAGCTGCTGGACTACTTTCCCATTTATTTCAACACACAAAATGATTTAAATATTTTTTTTCTTCAAAATGTATGATTCACGAGTGGCTTTTCTATGTAGAGGACCTGTAATAATGTGCTATTCATAATATATTTTGAGTAGTTCTCAAAGGGAGAAGGCACTTAAAATAAAAAGAGAATTTATTATATTTCATTAACAAATGGGAGAGTTGTCCCGTGACTACAGGTGTAATAATAATAATAATAGTGGGTTCTTGTGTAGCGCTCATGTCAGTCAGATTTGACCCTCCTGGCGCTCCCGATTATTACCCTGGCTTTAGCACGGCTGCCATACGGCGCTCTAGCATTTCATTGAGATATGCATGGATTTAGTGATCTCATATTTATATATTATCACAACTCCCTTTATATTGGCCCGATTTATTTCAAACTTTCGCCTTTCTATTTCTCTTATTTTTCAGCTTCCATTTCAATGAACTTATTACAAGGGTTGGATTGTCTTTTAAGGCTCGTTCAGATATGATGCTGGAGTTGACATGAAGTTCTATATGCTTTACATTTCTATATATTATAATACAGAGATCACTGAATATGCACAGTCCAAAATATACAAAAACATGTAGGTCCTTTGTTACCGTTCACTTTAAACATAAAACAAAACTGCAGCATTTTTGGAATTTTTTGGGCGGTTCACGTGCCATACCTGAATAAAGTCTTAAGTGCTTAAGATTGGAATCAAATTTGTATTGCATCTACCTCATTCAATTTTTCTCTATTACCAACTTATATAATTTGCCACAGGTTTTAGGAATTGACATTGTGATATGAAGGGGGTGGGGTCGAGTATGAGACTGATCTACTACATAAGCATTATGAAACAGGTCTACTTCATAAATAGTAATAACAAATTTATGCAAATACAGAGATCTTTTACCCAAAGTGTTAATATGTATGTTTGTAAACCCTGGAATTCATTAAAATGGCAAGTGACATGAATGGGCATCTCAGTTCTACATCTAAGCTATTCAGGTTCGTGGCTATAACTCACTCCCCCCCCCCCCCCCACCCATCTCTCTCTCTCGATATCTCTATAATGAAGGGGAAAGTAACCTCTGTGTGTGTAGACCTCATTTTGGAAATATTCCTCTTCAGCTTGGACTCATGGTTTAGATTTTGGGTGGAATCTCCTGTATAATGCAAGTGCTGCTTGATCCAGGGTACATACCGGTACACGCAAAGAATTCTAATGCATGAATATAGAGCAAAAAGAAAGGAAAACAAGTTAAGAAAAACTTTTATCCATTTTAAAACTAGAATGTAAACAATGAATTAAATAATGAATTCTGTCAGAAAAGTGCAGTTTCAAAGATTTATCAGAAATAAAATAATCTCTCATTGCTCACAAACATAATATAAAACATACCTTTGCATTTTAAACATTTGTTGTCAATGCAAACGTGAATCAGGATTTTTTTGCAAATAATTATCAATACAATTCTAGTTTGCTGATGAGAGTAGAATCAAAGCTCTATTGCTAAGGAGGGAAAAGAACACTGTTTGAAACTCACAAAATATGGTCGGTTATTGCAATATACTTGCAGGTTTTAGTGATCTAAAATTAATTGAATTTTATATATTTGAAACTTAGGAAAAATAAGCATTTCGAATCAGTGTCATGATCAGGGAAAAATTAAAAATATATGTACAGAAATAATACAAGTACATCTACACAATTACCGATAATGGCTTCAACTGTGTCACGAGGCTGCTGAATGCTGATCCAGGAGGTTGATAGAAAGTAGCATTTTCTGCATGGTCTCACGTCAATATAGGCCTACTGTGTCCACAATATGCTTTGAATCCACTGTTTGGCAAAAGATGTCAAAAGATGCCTACAATTAATAAGAACAAAAATAAAGTTAAAACAAATTGAACGGTTGATGCGTGTGCAACACACATACATGTAGGCCTACTACAAACTTCTTTGTAAAGCCTGCGGGGGAGGAATTTTGTTTACCATTTACGGGTCTAGCTGTTTATTTCCAGATGAGGGCTTCTGTTTATATTGTGCGAAACTGCGAACACACCATAAAGTGATTAAAGCCCCCTTCCCCGCTTGTCTTGAAATTAGGGTGCGTTGGCGTTGCAGAAACGGAGTACCGCCTTAACGCACTCTTTCGGAATAAGCGCGGGGGGGGGGGGGGGGGGTCGGCGGCTTGTCTGATTATCAAGATATTTATGATTGGAATTCAAAATTTCAAAAAACGTTTTCCCCAATGGTTTTATAACACTAGACGTCTACAGTCTATTGGGGAAAATGAGTATGGTAAAACCGGTCACTCAAAAGTCAAAGATTTTTACTTTTTGAGGCACTTCATCAAGTTCATGATCATTTTGAAGCGCAATTTTGTTAGGGCTTCAATATTACACCATATCACTGACACTGATAATACGTAGGGCCATGCATCTTAGATTTAACATTGTTAAACGATGCCTTTAAAGCCATGTGTAGGTGAATGCACAAGCTTGCATCAAGATCTAACATAAAAATACATGGATGGGACAATACAATACATTTTTCATCTTTGCGGCAGGCGTTGAAAGCACTCCTAGTAGACACGATCATACATTAATTACTACGTTTCAAAACAGAAAACAGTTACTGCACATATTGCAAATAAATTAGGTAAATATAAGACTTACCCATATTGAAGAATAGCAGGGGAAAACAAAGTAATAAAAAGATTTTGTCTCTCTGCTCTGGCTCCTGTAGCTGTTGAGGATAGGAATGGCTGTCTTGCTGTCTTGTGTGTGTGTCATAAGGCATATGGCCTGGCTGGGTACACGCACACACTGCATGCATTGATTACATGTGCACACACACACAGTGCTAGTGTAGCCCAGAGAGATGCCAGCTGTGTAGCCGTTTAAAAAAGGCGGCAGTCGCATTTTGGGGTTTTGGGGCTTGTATAGTCTTGATCAATATTGCAGACCTTACAGGGCATATGTCAAGATGTTGCACAATCTGTAAAATAAAACTATTAATATAATGACTAATGACATTTTAGAGTTTTTCATCCCTGTTTTGGGGTTTTTAAATAAATATAGTCAGACTGATTCAGAGGCGGCGCTAGATCTTACTGATTTCTATTTGTTTCAACTGGTTTTCAAATCCATTGACATGGGCTCGATCTGCTGGTTTGTAAAGGTTTCTAATGGTAATTGACTTAAGATTTTTACACCCATGTTCAAACCATTAGAATCTACTGGTTTCTATCGGACTCTAGTGGTCTTCAAAACCATTAGGCTCTACTGGTTTTGTAAAGGTGTCTAACGGTTTGACTTAGGATTTTTACACCCATGTTAAAACCATTAGATTCTTCTGGTTTCTATCAGATTCTAGTGGTCTTCAAAACCATTAGGCTCTACTGGTTTTCAAGGTGTCTAACGGTTTGACTTAGGATTTTTACACCCATGTTAAAACCATTAGATTCTTCTGGTTTCTATCGGACTCTAGTGGTCTGCAAAACCATTAGGCTCTACTGGTTTTGTAAAGGTGTCTAATGGTTTGACTTAGGATTTTTACACCCATGTTAAAACCATTAGATTCTTCTGGTTTCTATCGGATTCTAGTGGTCTTCAAAACCATTAGGCTCTACTGGTTTTGTAAAGGTGTCTAATGGTTTGACTTATAGATTTGTGCATCCATGTTCAAACCATTAGATCTTTCTGGTTTCTATTGGTTTCTTCTGGTCTTCAAACCATTAGGCTCTACTGGTTTGTTAAGGTTTCTAATGGTTTGACTTAGGATTTTTACACCCATGTTAAAACCATTAGATCCTACTGGTTTCTATCGGATTCTAGTGGTCTTCAAAACCATTAGGCTCTACTGGTTTGTAAAGGTGTCTAATGGTTCGACTTAAGATTTGTGCATCCATGTTCAAACCATTAGATCTTACTGGTTTCTACTGGTCTTTAAACCATGACAGTCTACTGGTTTGTAAAGGTTTATACTGGTTTTACTTCACAGTTCCTCCTGATCACCATTAGACTCTAATGGTTTCTTGAAAACCAGTAAAACCATTAGAATGTCTCTACTGGTTTCTACTGGTTTCTAAAGGAATTTCGACCTGGGTGCAGGCATGTCAGGAGACGTGAGGTCATTCATCCGGTCGTGTGACCTGTGCGCCAGAAGAAAATCCCCCTCAAAGTGGGCACGTGCTCGACTTCAACAGTACGAGGTGGGAGAGCCAATGGAAAGAGTAGCAATGGACCTTGTCGGGCCTTTACCCAAGACCATCCATGGGAATCAGTGGATCCTTGTAGTAGGGGATTATAAGAGCAAGTGGATGGAAGCGTATGCGCTCCCGGATGCTCGAGCTACAACAGTGGCCCAAAAGTTTGTCGAAGAATTTGTGTGCCGTTTTGGTGTCCCTCGTGAACTACATACCGATCAAGGAACTAATTTTGAATCGCAGGTGTTTGCAGAGATGTGTTCCCTGTTGGGCATTCGAAAGACAAGAACAACAGCTTACAACCCGAAATCAGATGGGCTCATTGAGAGGTTCAACAAAACCCTCATCAATATCACCGCCATGCTCATCGAGCAGTCAAAGAAGTCTAGGGAATGGGATGAGTGCTTGCCATATTATGCAACTAGCGCATATCGCTGTACTGCACAAGAATCCACGGGAGAGTCACCCAACATGCTCATGCTCGGGAGAGAAGTGACGCTTCCAATAGACCTGACTATGGAGAATCCAAATTATCCTAGCTGTGATGAACCAAAAACAGACTACGCTGAAAAGCTACGCCAGAATCTACAACAAGCTCACGAACGGGCTAGCGAGTGTCTTAGGAAGAGTGCCAGGCGTCAGAAACGCAATTATGACAGGAAAGCTACCACCACTAATCTCAAGGAAGGACAGTTTGTTTGGTTATATGATCACAGCAAGAAGAAGGGGGTTTCCCCGAAATTACAGCTGCGATGGATGGGTCCTTACCTAGTGGTTACGAAGATCTCAGATGTTACGTTTCGGATTCAGCTGAGTCGCCGATCGAAAGCAAAGGTAGTACATGTAGATAGGCTCAAGCTGTACACTGGTGAAGATCTTCGAGCATGGGAGTATCGCCTTAGAGTTCCTGAGGAGGAATTTCCCTTTGCTGATTCTCCTAATCTTTCCCCTGAGGTCATACCAGAAGAGATCAGCCCTGCCAGTGATGAAACTTTGTCAGCTGATGACCAACCCCAGCTTGATGAGAACTTGCCTGATGATCATCAAACCGGGTTCGATCTTCCCCCTGATCTACCTCAGACTCCCGTGATTGAGAGTCGCTATCCCAGAAGAAAACGAAAACCACCAGATTTCTTTTATTAAATAAGAATTATCGACATAAATAATTATTTGTGTTTTGTTCTTCACAATTGCAGAATAATGTCTGAGGAGTGGAAGAAACCAGAGGACTTGGATGGGGACCGGCTTTACAAGTGCCGAGAATGTCTTTCCACGTTCTTGTACCACCGCAGCCTGATGCGCCATATCGGGGAGAACCATCGGGATGGATCCCGGAAGTGGAACTGCAAGACCTGCGATTATTCCTCTACCAGGCGGGGGAATTATGAAAGGCACGTGGACGGACACCGAAAGGACGAACAGCGCACGGTTTCCAGAAGAGAGTCGAGCAAAGAAAGAGAACCGGTGGGCCGGGGCGGTGAAAGGGCAAAATCCCCAGATCGACGTTGTCCGGAGACGAAGAGAGACGACAGAGACCAGCCACAGGAAAACAACACAGCCATTATAAGTGTACATCCAACTCCAGTGCCTAGTATTGATTCTTCCAGAGATGCCAGAGGCAAGCCTCTTGCCATGCTTAAGAGAGCCGCATCCCAGGATGAGGTGGTTTCGTCATCGTCATCAGCATCATCTTCGTCGGAAGAAGCTGAGAGTGGGGGAGAGGGTGCCACTGGAAATGCGCGTACAGACAGACCGGTTTTCAAGAAAGCGAGCGTTGAGAAGAGGATTACGACGACCTTTACTATTGAAGGACGCGTAGTTCGTACGAGAAAGACGAAGGAGTTCTTCGACCGCTTCATACTTGTTTAAGTTAACACTAAGTCTTACTGGTTTACTTGATCTGTTTTGATTACAACTATAGGCCTCAGTTTACAAATTGCTTAAATCAGGTAGGCCTATACTAGAGGTCAGGTTTTTTGTTGTTGTTGTAACTTAAGTATTACTAGTGATCTTACGAGAAAAGTGTTTTTATATTCTTTACATTTCAAAACGTATTTTGGACATTGTTGATCAATGTTTTTTTATTTGTGATTACTTGTGTTATATAATTATATATCTATAAAAATAACAGGAAGAAGAGAAAAAGGCAAATGTGTAGCTTATTACGTTGATTTGCTTGGACCTTCTTATAGATTGGTTAGGAAAACAAGAATTAATAGTGAAAACCGTTTTACATGTTTTTAATGCCTATATTGTTGAGCTATGTTTAAAATGTCGTTTCGGTAGGTTTAGAACGAGGACGTTCTAGTCTAAGTGGGGGGTTGTGTGACGGAATGTTACAGTGTTTAACCTGAAGAGGGCGACATTTTGGTCAGATTTGACATAAGTGATTTGATAACGCTGCGAACGGGCAGTCCGTGTTTTGCATTGATGCAGTAAGGAATGCAGTAAAGTAAGCTGAAAGATCAAACATCATTGTAAGTTGTCGTTATTTGTCTCGGATATTACTTTGATTGAAGTGATTGATGAATGCATGATTGAAATCCTCGTTGAATAGTTGAGTTGTGAGAGTCGACTGTCTGGGAGAGTTGACTGATTTATAAGACGAGACCTGGTTCGTGTCGTTCGGAATTGCTACCAAGTTCATGGAACCAGATCTCGTCACAGTATTATTACTATTGTTGTTGTTCATTTTTTGTTGAGTGGTTGTTATCGTTATTACTACTAGTAGTAGTAGCTGCAGGAGTTTCATTATCATTGATATTTTTAAATCATTATTATTACTATTGTTGTTGTTACTTTTGTTTAATGTTGTTATTATCATCACCCGTAGTAGTAGTAGTAGTAGTAGTAGTAGTAGTAGTAGTAGTAGCAGTAGTTTAATTTTCATTATTTGTATTATTATTATTATCATCATTATTATTACTAGCGTCATTATCATAATTTGTAATTATATTATTATCATTATTATCATTATTATCAATATAAATGTTATCATTATTTTCTCCTTCCAGGGATCACAGAAGCAGAGAGGGAGATAAGATAAAAGGAGATGGACAGGCCCGACAAATCATATTCTGGAGGCGGTTACCAAGGCCCCAACCCCCCACCTCAACATTATGGCTCAGTGGAAGGGACGGGGCAGGTTAACAACCCTGATTGTACAGCAAGCACTAGTGCTGCTCAAATCATCCCAATCGAGGTTGAAGATGAACTCAATGAGAACTTCTACAAAATGTCTCCTCATGTTCCGGTAAACAAGTTTTCTTCTTTGCCTCCTCATTATTCGGCTTCTAATTCTTCATCTCCATTTCCTTCTCCTTCGTCTTCTTATTATCTTTATTCTTCTTCTTCTCTTCTTATACTTCTTCTTGTTCTTTTTGTCCTCATGCTCCCCCTCTTTATGTTTATTTTGTCCTTCTATATGATCTAAATATTCTCTAACTTCTTTTTCCCCCTTTTTTCCTTTATTTTCTGATTCTTCTACTTCTTCTTCTCCCTTCCTTCTTCTCCTTCTCCTCGTTTTCTTCCTGTGCTTGTTCTTCCTCTTGTTCTCCTCCTTTTTTCCCTCCTTCTTCTCCTTCTCCATCTCCTCTTTCTTTGCCTACTTGTCCTCTTCTTTAAGTTTGTATTCCTCTACTCCTTCTTCTTCCACTTCCTTCTTCTCCTCCTCCTCCTTCTCGATTTAATCACTACTTGCATTTTCAAAATGTTTATTAAAACGAATTTTTCGAGTTACATGTTCATTAATGACAATAATTTGTCTATTTGGAGCTACTGAGCTATATTGCCGTTGCTTTTCGGTATAGTGAAATCATCTGGGGCATGAAATAACGATTATCGAGTGTTTCATCTACACAATGACGAAATTGAGTTTCCCTGTTGGCAGAATTCCAAACACTGTTAAATCACGAGTTTGGGTTGTACCGGAAATGTTTTCTTTTAGAATGAGAAAACGAAAATTACTCTGCTTGTTCAAGGCTACCGTGACAAATGAATTATACTTGACATTTTTTGTTACAGAAAATGTTCAATAACCCCCAACATAATTGCAATGCTATTATTTCTCAAATTATAATGAGTGTAGTGTATATAAATGTGATGGCATTTTTGACCATTTAAAAGGGATATGAAACCGATTCTGATAACTAAGTTCTTTTGTTTGTAAATACACAGGGTTAATTACTCAAGTTGGGTTTTAAAACTTGCCCGAAACTGATTGGATACATAATTAGCCCAGAGGAAAACAATGTGTATATAAATGTGATGGCATTTTACACCATTTAAAAGGGATATGAAACTGATTCTGATATCTAAGTTCTTTTTTTTGTAAATACACAGGGTTAATTACTCAAGTTGGGTTTTAAAACTTGCCCGAAACTGATTGGATACATAATTAGCCCAGAAGAAAATAATTTACGCAGTATTTTCTCATGTGTGGCATTCCCCATGTGTTTTCCTTTATTTTTTCTCTCTCTTTTTTTTTGGTATATAACTGTGATCCATTTTATTTCCCTTTTATAGATCTCGCATGATGACACCTTTAAGGAATCGAGTGCCATTCAAGGATTCGCCTTCATGAAAACAGTTAGCCGATTAATCTATGAATACACCCACGTGAGTATGTTTACATCATGGCAAAGTTACAGATTTTATCACTTTTATATAATTAAAGTTTAAAGCCACACCTTAGAACTTAGAAGCACTCCCGCAAAAACCCTACTAGAACAATCTATGGTTAGTTGTAGTAGAATGGTCCCGTAACTCAGTGGCGGATCCAGGGGGGGGGGGGCAGGCCGCCCCCCCCCCTCCCCTGGGGAAAAAACGTTTACAAACACGTACATAATACCTTTTTTTGGAGGGGGTTCAAATTTTCAAATTTTCGAGGGCCAACAAAAAAATGCGCTCACTACCCCCACCCCCTTCTCTTTCTCTCTATCTGTTTTTCTTTCTTTCTCTCCCCTTCTCTATCTCTCTCTCTCTCTCGTACATTAACTCTTCCAATTCTTAAATCCCTCTTCAAGTCTCTCTTTTGTTCTCTTACAGTTCGCCATTTATGCCACTCTGACCCTCATCGTCGCTCCCATCATGTCTTTCGTCTGGGCCATCTTCTTCGCCATCGCACACATCTGGGTCATCTGGTTGATGCAACCCGCCATCAAGATGCTCTACATCGGGTTGAGGGTCTGCCAACTTGTCTATGTTCCCTTCGTTCGACTTTTCCTGGATCCACTCTACAAGTCGCTCTCTTTGGTTTACTCGAGTATTCGAGGACAGTTTAGACTGCACAGTTCGGATGTCACGTTGAATATGAAAACAATCCAGGTTTAACATGGCTTCCACCTGTGGACGTGGGGGTAAGAGTGGATGTTGCGGACCCCTAGCCCCCTCCTCCTCCCTTTGTTTTTAAGGGACGAAACACCAACCCCCCCCCCCCCCAAACCCAGAAAGAGCGGCTGGTGCAGCTGAGCTGATGGTGGTGTCAACGAGTTATTTAGTTAAAGGGTGGCTTAGAATGTGATTGGTTTTTCTTTTAGAGATTTGTGAGTGAAAATCCGCAGGATGTGAAATGAAAAGTCAAGATAGAGTTTTGTTTATAGTATGTATAAAAATACATGTGTAAAGGCCCGGTCACACAGAGGGGACGCATGGGGGACGCACGGCCAGCGCATTGGAAATTTGCAATTCGGGCCAGTGCGTTGTCGTTCGCTAGGCGTGCGTCATCATTCGTTACTCGTTCGTCGAGCGCGCTGGACCAACGGTGGACCAGCGCTATGCATTCGTCGTCATTCGCTGTGTGCGTCGGGGGTTTTTGAGCATGCATGCTCAAAAGTGTGCGCGGAGCTCGACGCATGAATGTACACGCCGAAGACACGCCAGACATGCGTGGAGCGCGCTAGACCAGCGCCAGACATACGCGGAGCACACGCCCTGTATACGCACAGCGCGCTAGCTACACGCTGTGCATTTTTTGTCAGCTCCCTTGCTTTTCCAAAATCATGACAAAAGTTAGGCACACGGCCCATTCCGATTTCTAATGAGCCGGCCGTGCGTCGTAGAACGCGGTGCATGCGTGGACCATTCGTCCAGCGCGCTAGCAACACGCTGTGCATTCGTGGAAGTTGTTATCATGTGCGCTCTGTGTACGGTCTGTATGCGCACTGTATGCGCCCTGTATGCGCTCAGCGCGCTAGCAACACGCGCTATGCATTTGGTGTCAAAGTTGGGCGCACGACAACGCACTGGCCAAAATTGCAAATTTCCCATGCGCTGGCCATGCGTTCCCCATGCGTCCTCTCTGTGTGACGGGGCCTTAACGTTAGATTCTTTTTCGTAGAGGGAACGTATGATTTATAACACGCAATCAACTGTTTAATCAAGTTTAAAAACGATTAAGAAATACGGAGGCTGATTATCCAGTTTAATGACTGCTTTACAGCTACTAGCTAGAAAATAGACCGATTTACTAACATATTCAAAGTTATTGATGTTTCTTTCCTTGGAACAAAATGACGAGGTATTCTATTATACATGTTATTCATGAACGAACTACAATACTTGAAATCCATTCTGCATACATTACTTGTTGTTATGTAGGGCAAGAGTCGGACAAGCTTTCAGGTTGTCAAAAAAAACCTTTGTTTAGAAAGTATGCATACATTTTGAAAATGTTAGTAAACTGGTCTATTGGGTCGACCTTATATGCACTTAGTTTTAACGTATAGCGTAGTCAAAGCACAGGTTTCTTGCTCCACGGAATTTTACGCCTTGTTCCTTGTACTACATCACCATCACGGCAATGCTTTTGAATCACGCTCATGTTTCTCTGCATATAATCATTTGAATTCTATAATAATAATAATAATAATAATAATAATAATTTGTCCACTCCAAATTTTATTAAGTTAGACCGAAAATGGAAATTCTTTTTGCCCGATTGATCGTGAGTCCGGCAGCGACTGAGCAGCGCCAGATCGATGCTGCTCTATCCCTTATTGTTGGACGCCAAACAAGGTAGCAGCAACTCCCTTCTTTTAACGTACTTTGGTATGACGCGGCCGGGGTTCGAACCCACGACCTCCCGGTTGTGAGGCGGGCGCTCTACTGTGTCTGAGCCAACACACCGATTAAGTGAATATTGTAATATTTAAAAACGAAAGAAAATGTAAATGATGTTATGTTTAGTATTGTTCCAATAATTTTTTTTACGAATGTGTATATTCATGTATATCTATAGCACAAAGCCTTCGAGGCAAACTTGATTTGGAAACAGATAAAACTGGGGTTATGACAGCGGTGCAAAGTGAGTTGAGTTTGAGTTGAGGTTTTATTATCCAAACGTTCAAATACAGCAATATAACAATAATAACAACGATAAATGTATTTTTAACAAATATCTCGAATGAATAATAGGGACCAGAAAATAGCATAAAATGCGAATCATGTCTGGTACCTCTAAAGTACAGTATCTTAACATTTAACAATTTGTGTATACTAATTATTGAATACAGGTACAACTTAAGCTACATACTATTCTATGTATCTAACATAATACATGTATAAATGTACTTGTATAAATAGACATTCCGTATACGATACAGTAAAGTATCATTACTGTCTACGAATATAATGAGCACGTGTTGTTTGTATAATAAAAGGCAAGAAGCTTGGGCAAAAGGTGACCATAGTTATTTGAATAATGCCAAGTATGAGCGTTCAATAAATCCATATCCCGACTAATATACGACGGAGCAGGTATTTGGTTACGTCCTCTCAATATTTCATTTTTCCAATTTCAGGTGACATAATTTAAAGAGAAGGTTGAGTTCTGAGAAGAAGTGAAACAAAATTTGTGAGCGTTATCATTGTTATTATGCAAACGTGGACAGATAAAAAAAACTCCCTTAAAAAGCATGGCTCTTCAAATGCCTTAATATTCTAAATATGGCATGTAACCGGCCTAAGAATCGGGACGGATTTTTATGCCATATGTTCGTGTAGTCCCATATACATATTTATGTGTACAGTGCTTGTAACTTTACCAAGACTGTGCCAAATTTCTTATCATTTCGATGATTCCAGAACCTTGCAGTACACACCAATACTTATATGCTATAGATGACCAACCTTTTCTGATCGATTCCACATCGTTTCTTTCACAATGCAATCGCATGACGGCAGAACTCAACGTTATCTTTAAGTTCAGCAGCACCCCCACCTAGGTATATAAGAGCATCCGTTGAAACTGGAGTACCTGAGACAGTCACTTTTAAAAAATATACGGAAATGCAAGGCTGGTACAGAATGCATGAAGATTATATAAAACGATTTATTTTGTTCATGACCTGAGTCGTGCAGATGTATTTTCAACAAGCCATAACTACAATATACACAATTAAAATAACCACTAAAATTACTTAATGTTTTTTCTATTTCAAAAAGTATCTTTACTTTACTACACATTCAAACACATTCAAATATGATTACATCCAGTATTTCCAGTTTCCTTGTTATTTCTTTATCGTAGAAAAATCAATTAAATCATGAAAATCAACTTCTTAAACTGTCTCTATCATCACGTCAAACCCTGTAAATATGATTTTTCTGTGTTACTGTTTGAATAATCTAAGATGAATGTCACTCACAAAATACGCATCAGGAAAGCGGCACAAATTTTTCATTTTAAGAAATTGGAACTGAGTTAAAAATCAACCAGGGAAAAAGTATTTACATAACAAAACCGCATGAAACATTCGTTAGAAAAAATAGAATTAACTGTCAAAATTCCACCAAAAAAAAAAAGAAGAAACAGTTCGAAATTGGTTTTACCCTGTTAACAAGGTTTACAGCTCAGTTGACCGAAGGCCCGCGAGACATGTTGTTTAATACACTGTTAGAAGAAAATTAAACAAGTTGTTTAAAATTTTAAACAACCTCAAGTAAATTAACCGGTGAATCGCTCAACTGTTGTTTACAAATTAAACAACTTAAGGTTGTTTACGTTTTGAACACTTCGTTGTTTAAAAACTTTTAGAAAAACTTTTAAACAACAGTTGTTTAGCAATAAAATTGCACAACTCGGTTGTTTAAAGCAAGTTGTGTAAATGTTAAACAATAATGTTTAAATTACTAAGCAACTGTTGTTTATTCAATATTACTGCACAACTGGATTGTTTAAAAGGAGTTGCTTAAATTTTAAATAGAACTGTTTAATGGTTATTACCTGGTTGTTTAAATTTGTGAAATGACCTACTGGAACCACTCCTGCAATAATCACAAAGATTACACTGTAACATGTAGAGCTTGTTGCCAATTTACTTCAACATTTGTTCATCATATTCATTTAACAGTGACAGAGAACATTATTATTTGTCTCTATAACTTCACCTAAACCCCATCGGCGAAGCCGAGAAGAACCAAGTCGTTGCCTTGCCCTTGTTCAGCCATTTGCATCTGTACTGCACTGCACTAGCACTTGCACTGCACACTAGCACTGCATGCTTGCATGCATGTACTATGTACGTACTTTGTGCATATCGCATGATCGCGTATCGAGAAAATGTCAATGACGCGAAATCATGATTGGTTAAATTTATCACGTGATTTTTCCCCCGGGACTTTTTAAACAACTATGTTTAATTAAATCTTTTTGTTTTTTAATAAATAGTTGTTTAAGCCAATCGAGCACTGATTTTTCGATTTTGAACAACGTTGTTTACGTTTTTAAACAACATTCTTTTAAACAGTGATATTTCAAACACCGTTCTAACTGTGTAAGGGCCTATCTCACTGAGCGGCGAATGCTTGCGAACGTTGCGAATTTGGATTCGCCAACTTTTCTGACGAATGTTGGCGAAAATCAGCGACATTAAGTGACGTTTAGCGACAATTAGCAACATTTGAACGAATGTTTCCGAAAGTGTTTGCGAAAGGCAGTGGGCGACTATTAACGACTGTAAGCAAATGTTAGCGACAGTTTTTGCGAAGATTAGCAACTATTTGCCAATCCTTTGCCACTATTTGTGAACGTTTGAGACCTTTTGCTAACTACTGGTACTCAATGGGTCGATTTTATAAAGGAACCATAGGGTAAAGTGGTCGCTAGCTTTGGCGAAACACAGAGAACTGACGAAAACAAAGAGTAAAACCGTTTAACAACCGTTTGCAAAGGCTTACGACTGTTTTGCAAACGCTTACGACTGTTTTGCAAACGCCTGCAACTGTTTGCGGAAAAATAAATTCGCAAAGAAATTTTGAACATGTTCAAAATTTCTTTGCGACAAGAAAAACTGTTTACAACAAAGAAAACTGTTTGCGATCTTTCTTGCAACCTTTTACAACATTTTACAAACTCTGGCGAAACCCAAAATTCGCTACGTTCGCAAGCATTCGCCGCTCAGTGAGATAGGCCCTGTAGGAAGACAAATGATACGTCGCAGAAGCGGAAAACTCATTTTCATATTTCATTTAAATTTGTAATCATAAAGATATAAATATAAAACATACAAACCATGTAAATGTATTTTTTTAACACATATTATTATATCACACAAAGTTCAACCATCGATAATACCATATTTTGTATAGGAAATCCTTACTGATATCAACTTCAACATGCATATTTATTTGCTTCTACACAGTTCGTCTGTATCGCAACTACCTAATTATGCTTACTGTACGTGTAGTGCATTCGACTTGCTAAAGTAACATCGAGTACGTATCAAGTATCAAGTTTATTTGTACAGAATATAATAGAGTATAATCATAACAGTAAAATGAAGAATAAAGAAAGACGAGGAGACCTTGGTTGAAGCACAGGATTCTGTGGGTAAGTTGAAAGACATATGAGAAAGAAAGAAAGAACAAGTCATACTATACTGGAAGCACTAGCAATACATTTTTATTTGATTTGAAGTGGTTTTATCAATTAAAAAACAATGGTTGATTACAAGGATAAAGTAAATGAGTTCGATCAATCGTCGGTCAATGATTTAGGTGATTTGTATGCACGATTTGATGTTCATGATTTCGATGTTGAGAATAATTCAATCGAAGAAGTTTTACAAAAGTAGGATGACTGTATGTCTGTATCTGATACTAGTCTGAATATAAATGAACAAGATCTACGGGAGGGGGGTAGGGGGTTTAACCCCCCCCCCCTCCCCCCCCCCCTTGGGCTGCCAAGTGAAAATGTGATGTGCATAGAAAAACGCCATCATGTGTCCAGACCTACATAGTATTAGTAGATGCCAGGAAAACATCACTTATGGGGGTTCTAAATAGCAACAACAACAAAATTTCGGCTCGTGGACGATGATCCGCATCGTCATTGGGTCAACCCCTCCCCTTGGCAAAAAGCTAGATCTGCCCCTGTGGCCCAGATGGAATTTCCAATAAAGTTCTGACATTTTGCAATCAACAACTTGCCTACATTTTTACTTTTAATTTCCGTTTGATTATTGAGAATGGTGTTATTCCACAACTTTGGAAGTCTTCAGTTGCTCAGAAAGAATCTTGCTAACAAAAATTAAATGTCAAGTAAATGTTTTTGATCAATCTCAATTTGCCTATCAAAATAACAGAAATGTTGAGGATGCAGTATTTCTTTATAGCCTGTACAAACATCTTGAAAACCCAAAGTCCAATGTCAGATCTTTGTTTATTGAACGTTCAAGTGTTTTCAATACAATTGTACAATATTTACTTATTAATAGGATTCTGAATCTAAATGTTCCACACAAACTTGCCATGATCATTCATTACTTTCTTGTTGATAGTCAACAATGGGTGAAGTACAATACTTTTTACATCAGGTGTTATTGATCACTGACTAGGTGTACCACAAGGGTGCGTACTTTCTCCCATATTATGTTTTCAATATACACAATACAAGGTAATGTAAGATTTCAGAATCCAACTGTGCAATAATCACATACACCGACAATACTGTCATTTAGTGGATTTCTACTGAATGATGCTATGGTTTATTTTGAGCACGTTAAACAGCTTGTTAACTGGTGTGATAGTCATCATTTGGTCTTGCATGGAAACGAAACTAAGGAAATTATGTTTGACTTCCGGCGTTCACCCCAACCTCAATGACATGAATCTTTGGTTATCCATGATTATTGTATTGAACCGGTTTCAGAATATAAATACTTGTGAACAGTCCTGCATGGTTAACGAGAAGCTATAAATTAGAATAGAAACTCAGAGATTGTAGCTATTAAAACAAGCCAAAGACAGGCGCGGATCTACGGGGGGGGGTTTAGGGGGTTCAAACCCCCCCCCCCCCCCCCTTGGGCGGCCAAAAAAAAAAAAAAAAAAAAAAAAAAAGGAAAAAAAAAAGAAAAAAAAGAAAGAAAAAAGAACGCACGCTGTAGAGAGAAACCCTTTCAAGTGCAAATATTGTGAGAAGATATTCAACTAATCTGGTAACTTAACCAAACACATGATAACTCTGGATATAACTGTGTATTAAACTGTTACTTGATTTAAAAAGACGTTATCATGCACTGGTTTTTATGGTCTCCATTGTGTTAATAGATGCCAGGAAAACATCATTTACGGGGTTCAAATAAAAAAAATAAAAAAAATCGGCTCGCCGCTTCGCGGCTCGTTGACGATGCTCCGCATCGTCATTATTTTGGTCAAACCCCCCCCCCCTTAGCAAAAAGCTAGATCCGCCCCTGAAAGATTGTACTTTCTATAGTTCAGAAGTGATAACAGCATTGTAGTTCTCTTTTACCAATCGCTCACTCCAAAGCATTATTACATTAAACTTTCTGTGCATGTTTATGAATCTCTCAAAGCAGAACACCAAAGAGCTAGAAAAACCAAGGAAAATTACCCAACGAGTAATCCAAGAAGACCTCCCCCTAACTAGTACGTTATATTAGAAACGCATGCTTCTAATAGTTCACAATATCATGCGTGACCCCCACTCACTCACTTCACTCATGTTTAAATTAAAATCATGATGGAATTCGTCTGGGTGTTCCAAAAACTCCTCGCTGTCGACATGTTCAACAATAACATTAAACGGTATACTTGTAAGCGGTAAGCAGATGTTTGGAGGCATAATATGCAAACAGTTTTTTATACTCTCTTCCCCTCATCTACATTCTTGTTCTCTCTTGCTCTTCCTTCATTCCGTTTCGGTCTATCGTCTTACTCTGCTATCTCCTCTTCTTCAGCGTAAGTCTTTATTTTTTTATCATAATATATTCCAATTTGTTTGTATATCTAATTGATGTTTTTTATGTGTGCACATTCATGTACCTTTATGTTATTTATTGTTATTTTCTTCTGCCAGTGGAGGCCAAATATCTATTTTTTTTTAATGTGGACCAGAAAAAATGGAATCTGATATGCAGTAATATACTAATATAGAAATTAGGTATAACATTGCTCAAACAAAAATCATCAAGGAAATGGAAAAATACAGGGAAATAAAAAGGACATGCGAGTAAAAGCTCGAAATAGAGAGAGAGAACAGACAACCCTGGATAAACATTGCAGTTTACAGTCATATTTAATTTAAAACAATGACGAGAGATATATATTTGAAACACAACAAAAACATATGAAAAATAGAAGGAAATCAAACGTTGAATACATTAAGACATACATCCCCTCGGTCTTAAAGTCCAAACGTCATGTGCGTTGAAAGTGATTCCACGTGATCGAAACAAAAGTGTATATATTCCAGTGCCACGCGATGGTATTGTTTATAATTACCATCAATAATTATGCCCTGATATGGGCCTGATTTAATATATTACCGAAGACTTGAGATTCCAGGTTTAATGACCGCGAGGGCTTGAGTATATCTACCGACCTTGATTTAAAACATCATTTTTCGCAGACTATCTCACAAATAAATCGTATCGATATCGACCGGGGGAAGAGACGTCGTGTTGGGTAAGTTGAGACTTGAAATTTGTGAATAGACTGGTTTATTAAGATATTCAAATGTATGGATGTTTCTTTCCTGGGGTCCTAGTGAAGAGGTTTCCCATTAACTTGTTATTAATTAATGAACTACTGTACTTGGAATCTAGTCTGCATACATTATTATGTTGCTATATTAGGCAAGCCTCGGACAAGCCTTCAGCCAACATTTGTTTCAAAAGTATGTATAAAATTTGAATATGTTAGTAAACATTATTAGAGAAGAGTGTTAGCCGCGATCGGTGTGTACCAACATGGTATCTCTTAACTACACCGAATTAATATACCCTCTCAAAATTGTAGGATCTCAAAGAAACTTTCCCAAAGAAGATTTCCCGGCCAAATTCGCGAGTCTGTCATTAAAACGTGTTTGTCTTGCGTTCAAATTCGACGGTTTTAGTGCTGTCAGGTATATCTCGGGTTTATATTCCTTTTTTCTAGTTTTCAATTTTTTTTTTTTTTAATATTCCGTTTTTTATATAGTGCTCAATACATCGATCCAACGATGTGCCTTTAGCGCTTTACAGAAATATATTATAGGATTTTCCGGCCAAATTCGCGAGTTTGTCATTCAAATTTATTTGTATTGCGTTCAAATTCGACGGTTTTAGTGCTGCCAGGTATATTTATCTTGGGTTTATATTCCTTTTTCTAGTTTTCAAATCTTTGAAGTTTTTGTTAGAATGTATGTATGTTTCATTCAAATTAATGAACAATGCGCTTCTTTCGCTATTTGGTCATTCGATTTGGCGCAACACGAATTCTGACGTCGCGGCGGTGTACTTTTAGCACTCTAATTGATTTGTAGCATTCAAATTAGCACTTTCTGCACTTAAATTGATGGTCAATATACATTTCTCTATTATTACACACTTTTTATAGCTCATTCTTATTGTTTGAAGATTGATTTTTTTATGTGTATTTCGTTATTTTTAGTTTATTGCATGTACACTCATAGATTTATTTGATTGTTAAGAAGAAAAAAACGCCTTGCATCTACAGACTTGATGGTCTCAATATGTTTGTAAATTTTCATAATTTTATCATAATTTCATAATGGAAGAAGGTACAATATTGTGACTAGGGTGGGGAATAGAGTCGCACGATTTAAAAATGTAGACGTGTGTTGCATTTCTTCCCCTAACATTCCTAAATAACTTGAATAAACATATTTCGAATACGAATGACAGGTGATAATTTAAATGATAAAAATTACGCCTCGCCAAGGGACGATTAATTTGAATGCTAGTTGAGCAGTTTCTAAATTGAATGACAGGCTATGACAGTGGCGGATCCAGGGGGGTTGTTAGGGGGAAGAAATGCAACATACGTTTACAGTTTTTAAATAATGCAATTAAAATGCATGATTTGCCATTGGGGTCTATTCTGTTATTCAATTTATTCATGTTTAAGACAATGCATTTGGGTGTAGTCAGACATTAAGTAAACATGAAAATTTACAAACATATTGAGACCATCAAGTCCGTAGATGCAATTCGTTTTTTTCCCCTTAACAATCAAACTTAAATGCTGATGAATATCAGATACATCAATAAGTATAAGTGTATCAATTCAAGAAAAGAAAATATGATGAAATACATGAACAAAAACATGAACGTGTACTAAACTAGAATGTATATTGACCATTTTAAGTGCACGAAGTGCTAATTTAAATGCTACAGATGAATTAGAATGCTAGAAGTACACCGTCGCGATGTCAGAAAATCATGATGCGCCCAATCGAATGACCAAATAGCGAAAGAAGCACATTGTTCATTAATTTGAATGAAACATACATAGATATTAACGAAAAATGTATAGATTTGAAAACTAGAAAAAGGAATATAAACCCGAGCTATACCTGACAGCACTAAAACCGTCGAATTTGAACGCAAGACAAATTAATTTTAATGACAAACTCGCGAATTTGGCCGGGAAATATCACCCGTAGTAGTAGTAGTAATAGAAGCAGTAGTTTCATTATCATTATTTTTTATTATTATTATTATCATTATTATTATTACTAGCGTCATTATTTTGCAATTGTATTATTATTATTATTATCATTACTATTAAAGGTAAAAGTTTTGGGAAATTTCGAAAATTGGGTGGATAGTGAATCTTTACAATTTTGATATATTTGGATGCCCATGTGGATGTATTATAAGCACTACAAAAATTAGCCCCTAAAACACTTCTGTTTTCGAGAAAAATTGAATATAAAAATTTACCGGTGCTCCCTGTAAATTTTGATAAATTTCAATTAGCGCCTATGGCCGTAATTACGGCCATACCATTGTATACAATGGTATACAATGGTATACATTGTATACAATGTATTGTATACATTGTATACAATGATTTGTATACAATTGTATACAATGGTAGCTGCGACCATGAAAATCTCAGAATATGTAGTTGTGATATATAATTTCCAAAAGGAAATAGCTAATCGGTCAATTTTAGTCAAGAAACATTGTTTCATAGCTACATTAATATCTTGACCTTGAGAGGGAGCTATACAACATAAGAAGTTTATTATTTAAAATTTCATAACTTTAGACTCGATTTCAACCGCGACAACGATTAATGAATATTGTAGGAACACATTCGCTTCCAATATGTTAATTTGAACCAAATTCATGACCCCATACCAAAACTTTGTAATACCTTTAATATTAATGTTATCATTATTTCTCCTTCCAGGAATCACAGAAGCAGAGAGTGAAATAAGATCAGAGGAGATGGACAGGCCCAACAAATCATATCCTGGGGGCGGTTACCAAGGCCCCAACCCCGCACCTCATCAGTATGGCTCAGTGGAAGGGAATTGGCGGACTAACAACTCTGATTGTACAGCAAGCACTAGTGCTGCTCAAATCATTCCAATCGAGGTTGAAGATGAACTCAATGAGAACATCTACAAAATGTCTCCTCATGTTCCGGTAAACAAGTTTTCTTCTTGCTCTCCTTATTATTCGGCTTCTAATTCTTCATCTCCATCTCCTTCTTCTTCGTCTTCTTATTCTCTTTATTATTCTTATTCTCCTTCTTCTTCTTCTCCTTCTTCTTCTTCTCTTCTTATACTTCTTCTTGTTCTTTTTTCCTCATTATATTTATTTTTTCCTTCTATATGATTTAAATATTCCCTTCTTCTTCTTTTTTCTTTTGTTTTTCTTTATTTTCTCATTATTCTGCTTCTTCTTCTCCTTTCCTTCTTCTCCTCCTCCTCGTTCTCTTCTCGTGCTTGTTCTTCCTCTTGTTCTCCACCTTGTTCTCCTCATTCCTCCCTTCCTTCTTCTCCTCCTCCATCTCCTCTTTCTTTTGCCTACTTTTCCTCTTCTTTATTTTTTTTTATTCCTCTACTCCTTCTTCTCCCACTTCATTCTTCTCCTCCTCCTCCTTCTCGATTTAATCACTACTTGCATTTCCAAAATGTTTATGAAAATGAATTTTTCGAGTGACATGTTCATTTATGACAATATTTGCTAATTTGGAGCTAGAGCTATTTTGCCGTTGCTTTTCAAAATAGTGATATCATCTGAGGCATGAAATAACGATTATCGCGTGTTTCATCTATTACACATTGACGGAATTGAGTTTCCCTGTTGGCAGAATTCCAAACACTGTAAAATCACGAGTTTGAGTTGTACCGGAAATGTCTTCTCTTAGAATGAGAAAACGAAAGTTACACTACTTGTTCAAGGCTACAAATGAATTATACTTGACATTTTTTGTTTATACAGAAAATGTTCAATAACCCCCAACATAATTGCAATGCTATTATTTCTCAAATTATAATGAGTTAAGTGTATATAAATGTGATGGCATTTTACACCATTTAAAAGGGATATGAAACCGATTCTGATAATTAAGTTCTTTTGTTTGTAAATACACAGGGTTAATTACTCAAGTTGGGTTTTAAAATTTGCCCGAAGCTGATTGGATACATAAATAGCCCAGAAGAAAACAATTTACGCAGTATTTTCTCATGTGTGGCATTCCCCATGTTTTTTCCTTTATTTTTTCTCTCTCTTTTTGGTATATAACTGTGATCCATTTTATTTCCCTTCTATAGATCTCGCATGATGACACCTTTAAGGAATCGAGTGCCATTCAGGGATTCGCCTTCATGAAAACAGTTAGCCGATTAATCTATGAATACACCCACGTGAGTAAATTTTCATCATGGCAAAGTCTCAGATTTTATCCCTTCTATAACATCAGATTCACTCTAAAATTAAACGTTAAAGCCATACTGTAGAAGCAATCCCGCCCGCCGCCCCCCAACTCAGTGTTATTTAGGGTACGCATATGCGTGTTCCCAGCACCCCCCCCCCCCCCCACTTTTCCTCATAAGTCCGGTGTGTAAAGTCAATACGGGTACACCTTTTTATTTTGTTATACGAGCCTTTTCAGCAGCACCCTCCCCACCCCCCCCCCCCACCCCCTTTCAGCATAAGTCCGGTGTGTAAAGTCAATACAGGTAGAGATTTTTCTTTTGTTACGAGCCGGAGATTTTGGGAACACGCATGCGGTCCCTCCGTTCCCGAAGTGGGGGGGGGGGGGGGGGGCGGGAATCCCGTAAAATCCCTACTATACCATCTATGGTTAGTTGTAGCAGGGTGGTCCCGTAACTCACTGCTTGTATAGCTGTGCTGTTGGTTCTCTCATCGAGTCCTCTGTCTATGAAATTGAAATTAAGTATTAGGTTACGCACTTTTGGGTAAGTTGACAATGACATGGCACTGTCTCTTCAAGTCTCTCTCTTGTTCTCTTACAGTTCGCCATTTATGCCACTCTGACCCTCATCATCGCTCCCGTCATGTCTTTCGTCTGGGCCATTTTCTTCGCCATCGCACACATCTGTGTCATCTGGTTGATGCAACCCGCCATAAAGATGCTCTACATCTTTTTAAGGGTCTGCCAACTTGTCTATGTTCCCTGCGTTCGATTTTTCCTGGATCCACTCTTCAAGTCGCTCTCTTTGGTTTTCTCGAGTATCCGAGGACAGTGTAGACTGCACAGTTCGGATGTCACATTGAATATGAAAACAATCCAGGTTTAACATGGCTTCCGCCTGTGGACGTGGGTTAAGAGTGGATGTTGCGGACCCCCTAGCCCCCTCCGCTTCCCTTTGTTTTTAAGGGACGCAACACCCCCCCCCCCCCCCCCCCCGAGAGAGCGGCTGGTGCAGCTGAGCTGATGGTGATGTCAACGAGTTATTTAGTTAAAGGGTGGCTTAGAATCAATGTGATTTTTTTTTTTTTTTAGAGATTTGGGAGTGAAAACCCGCAGGCTTTAAAATCAAAAGTAAAAATATAGGTTTTTATGGAATGTATAATGTACCGTTAGATGATTTTTCGTAGAGGGAACGTATGATTTATTACGCAATCAACTGTTTAATCAAGTTTAAAAACGATTAAGAAATACGGAGGCTGATTATCCAGTTTGATGACTGCTTTACAGCTACTAGCTAGAAAATAGACCGATTTACTAACATATTCAAAGTTATGGATGTTTCTTTCCTTGGGACAAAATGACGAGGTATTCTATTATACATGTTATTCATGAACGAACTACAATACTTGAAATCCATTCTGCATACATTACTTGTTGTTATGTAGGGCAAGAGTCGGACAAGCTTTCAGGTTGTCAAAAAAAACCTTTGTCTAGAAAGTATGCATACATTTTGAAAATGTTAGTAAACTGGTCTATTGGGTCGACCTTATATGCACTTAGTTTTAACGTATAGCGTAGTCAAAGGACAGGTTTCTTGCTTCACTGAATGAGCCATTTTCGTAATGTAACCAAATTTAATGGCATGTATAATTTCTATTGAGGCACTTCACAAAGACTTATGCATTAAATTTGGTTACATTACGAAAATGGCCTACTGTACGCCTTGTTCTTTGCAGTACATTACCATCATGCTTTTGAATTATGCTCATGCTTACCTGCATGTAATCATTTGAATTCTAAGTAAATATTATAATATTTGAAAACGAAAGAAAATGTAAATGATGTTGTGAGTAATATTGTTCCATTAATATTTGTTTACGAATGTGTATATTTATATGTGTATATTCATATATATTCATAGCACAAAGCCGCCTTCAAGGCAAACTTGGTTTGGAAACAAAGATAAGACTGGGATTATGAGAGCGGTCAAAACTGAGTTGAGTTTGAGTTGAGGTTTTATTATCCACACGTTCAAATACAGTAAGATAACAATAATAACAACAATAAATGTATGTTTAACAAATATCTCGAATGAATAATAGGGACCAGAAAATAGCATGAAATGCTAATCATGTCTGGTACCTCTAAAGTACAGTATCTTAACATTTAATAATTTGTGTATACTAATTATTGAATACAGGTACAACTTAAGCTACATAATATTCTATGTATAATACATGTTTGTGTGTTTAGTACAAAGCCTAAACTTGTATAAATATAGACATTCCGTATACGATACATTAAAGTATCATTACTGTCTACGAATATATGAGCACATGTTCAGTGTATAATAAAAGGCAAGAAACTTGGGCAAAAGGTGACCATAGTGATTTGAATAATGCCAAGTATGAGCGTTCAATAGGACCATATCCCGACTAATATACGAAGGAAGAGGTATTTGGTTACGTCGTCTCAATATTTCATCTTTCCAATTGAAGTATGTCAATTGAAGTATTTAAGAAACATCTCAAAACACACCTATTTACATTGTAATTAACTGCATTACATTTTCTATCATATTTTTGTTGAGTTTTAATTCATTGATGTATTTGTTTTGTAAAGCGCTTTGATCAGTAATGTTGTAAATTGGATGTAGCGCTATAAAAGAAACAATTTAGTATGTATTATTATTACAGGTTACATAATTTAAGTTCAGAAGCACCCCCACCTAGGTATAAGAGCACACGTTGGAACTGGAGTACCTGAGACAGTCACTTTAAAAAAATATATATATTTACGGAAATGTCAGGCGGGTATAAAATGCATGAAAATTATATAAAATGATTTATTTTGCTCTCGACCTTAGTCATACAGGTGTATTTTCAACAAGCCATAACTGCAATATGCACAATTACAAGAATCACTAGAATTACTTACTGTTTGTCTATTTCAAAAAGTATCTTTACTTTACTACACATTCAAACACATTCAAATATGATTACATCAAATATTTTCAGTTTCCTTGTGATTTCTTTATCGTAGAAAAATCAAATAAATCATTAAAATCAACTTCTTAAACTGTCTCTATCATCACTATACAAACCCTGTAAATGGGATTTTTCTGTGTTACTGTTTGAATAACCTAAGATGGATGTCACTCACAAAATACGCATCAGTAAAGTGGCACAAATTTTTCATTAAAAAAAAGTAGAAACTCAATAAAAAATTAGCCAGGAAAAGACATGCGCACATAACAAAATCATTCGAAACATTCGTTAGCAAAATTAGAAATAACTATCAAAATTCCACGAAAAAAGAAAGAAACAGTTCGAAATTGTTTTTACCCTGTTAACAAGGTTGCAGCTCAGTTGACCGAAGGCCCGTGGGACCGAAAAACATAGGTTGTTTGATAGGAAGACAAATGATATGTCGCAGAAGCGGAAAACTCATTTTCATATTTCATTTAAATTTGTAATCATAAAGATATAAATATAAAACATACAAACCATGTAAATGTATTTTTTAAACACATATCATTATATCACACAAAGTTCAACCATCGATAATACCATACTTTGTATAGGAAATCCTTACTGATATCAACTTCAACATGCATATTTATTTGCTTCTACACAGTTCGTCTGTATCGCAACTACCTAATTATGCTTACTGTACGTGTAGTGCATTCGACTTGCTAAAGTAACATCAAGTACGTATCAAGTATCAAGTTTATTTGTACAGAATATAATGGAGTATAATCATAACAGTACAATGTAGAATAAAGAAAGACGAGGAGACCTTGGTTGAAGCACAGCTTGTTAAGTTAAGGCCCCCTCAGATGATATGACAAAGATACCTGATACATGAACAACAAGGAATATATGGAATATATAAAGCTATTTACAAAATACACTCAGAAAACAACTACCCATCGATGCATGCCCCCAGCATGGACCTACTGAGTAGTAGAGACTTCGATGTTAAGCGCTTTAACCTATGGTAATATGATGAAAAGCCCCATGAAGAAAAAAAAATCCGTTGCCAAATCAGCTACTAAGAAAATGGAATGCAATCATATTGAGAAAACAATATTATAAATATATATTTGACAGATCAGTCATATCCATTTTCAAATTACCTTGGATTAATATTACATGACTGTGTTGGATGAAATATTCTATAAAGGATGGTATCTCACAGCTTTGAAAATGTAGCTTGAAAAAGGAAAAGAGCTTGGAAAATAACACATTTTATTTTAGTTTAGGGCCTATTATTTATATCAGGGCCCTCTCTTATGAAATTACAGACCTGGAACACATTGACTGTCTTTTACACTGTATACATTCACTGAATTTAATAAATTGTCTACATATCACTTAAATAATAATTGTTGATAGTCGAATAATGGAAGGAAATAGTATTCACATTATTTGAATAGTTCGCAACAGGTCGCAAAAAAAGAGATTACTATAGGTCAGTAGCACGACCAGAGACATGATCAGATGCACAATGAATAGAAACATAGAAAACCTATACCGGACTTGCTTTTAAACCGTTACGTTTTGTAAATTATTGGTGATGGTGGTGGTGGTTATCTTACCTGACTGCTAAAAAAGCATATAAATGCCTGTAAGTATAAGCAACCAGACGGCCGACGGTTTTAGTTCCTAATTAAACTAGGGTATCAAACTTGGGTTGGTTTCACGTTGAGTACGAGGTCCGAGCTGTTCATCCTGAACTGTCCCTTGATGCCGGACAGTATCAAGCCGATGGATCGGAATATGGGATCACAGAAGAGACGAACGGCAGGCTCGTACGCCAGATGGAACAGACGCAACCATACGTAGGACAACTTGATGATCGGCTGTACGAACCAGACAACGAGGAATTGCATGACCGCGAACAACAAGGCAAACCCGAGCGAAATGAACGGGGCCAGGAGCAGGCTCAGGACGGCGTAACAACCGTACTAGGAAAGATTCAAGAGTGAGGGAAGTTCGAGATTTAGTTTTTTTTCGCTTATCATGATGACTGGGTCGAAATTTGAACAGGAGATTTGTAGAATTATACACCTTTCAATTTCAATTTCAATTTATTTCTGTTTCCAACAAAACATTACACATCAATAATAATTAACAACAATTAAGGAGTACATATTGGAAACAGTGGGGTGCACTAAAATGCAATGCTTGTATATTGTGGACTCCTTAGAATGATAGTTAGGACTAATGAGTAATTAAATTAACAAATTCGTACCTACAGAAGTAACTAGAAATAAGAAGAAAAAAAGGGGATGCCAACAGAGATGAGAACGGGACAAGAGAGTCCTCTACATGACAAATATAAGACAAAAGGATGAGCTGCATGTGGGGTTGAGAAGAAGATGAGGAAGGAGAAATGCGCATTAGAAAGGAGATACACGAAGAGGGTACAATATAATATATCATTAGATTGTGAGTCAGCAAGTAGAGAATGACCTTGTTTAAAAAACAAGACAAAAAATTAGTTTAAAACTCCATTGAGTTATGGATCGTCAAGTGCCAAACACTCCATCTCATAAAAAGACCATAACTCCGTTTATAACAAGAAACAATAACTAAGATACCACGAAATCAATAGCATTCACTTTATAATTGGATTAGTTTTGTTTATTCCTGTTATCAGCAAAACTCCTTTGAAAGACCATAACTCCGTGTAGCCTATAATAAGAAACAATAATTAGGATACCACGAAATCGATAGCATTCACTTTATAATTGGATTAGTTTTGTTTATTCATTAATTATCAAGGAATTACGGTAATTTCTATACGGAAATAAAGATTCAATCTTTGTACGGGCACAGTTTTGCTTTACAGGTGGTTGCGTACGTCGCTTGCCAGAATATCAAAAATCGTACAATTTGCGAGAGAGTGGAGCGAAAGAGTTGCCCGAATATGGATCATTTACAAATTCTTGGGGCTATATCCCCCCCCCCCCGATTACTTTAACATGAAGAAAATACTCACGTGAGTGTATTTATAGATTGCCCCGTTGACCTTTTCCATAAATGAAAACCCCGTGACGTCATTGGATTCCATAAAGGTATCTGCAAAGCCGGTCTGAAAAAGGAACAAAACAAGAAATATCGAAAACATTCTGGAATTCATCTTTTGTGTTATTTTACCATCAATCTCATATTGGATGAAATATAAACCCTTAGCTCAAGAATAGCTAATTGATAACCGAAAGATTACATTTCTTCTTTCATGATATTTTAGAACGTAAACAAGCATATTGTTTTGAAGTATATAGGATCATTCATATAACACATAATACACTGGAGTAATATTTTACATTCAAGAGCTTTCTAATTTAGTCTCGTTGCCTGCCGGTCTCCGTCATCTATAGGATTTAGGGGGGAAAAAATCCGTTAAAGAATTTGTGTGAATTTGTGATCCCATGTTATCTCCGAACTTTTTTAAAGCTTTAATTGTTGCCTATAATCATTTTGCATAATGTGTATACTGAAATCAAAATGGCCACATATAGTTTCCACATGAAGGCATACTAAACAGCCCGAGACAATGTACCCCTTATACCTCTGTTCGATGAATCACAGGTCGCATCGCATAAGATTGGATTTTTTATATGCAAATTATTCAAACTACTCAAGGCTGTATACCCTCTCGTGCAAGAAAACCTGAAATTGCTCTGTGACCACATGCAATTATAAATCAACAAACCAACAACAAACAAAAAAATCAAACAAAAGAACTGTTTTAGGTTCGCTATTTGTTGTTAAGGAGCGACAAATGAACGATTAGGTTATTGTCTATATACCGTAACATGTGGAGAGAACCTGTAGATATCTTCAGTATCATGTTGGTCGACACCTTTTATTGGTATACTTGAATTACAGTGCTTGATTCTGATCCCGGTGGACCACTTTCTGGTTGTTTCTGCTCCGCCATAATCTTCTACGATTGCTCTGCTCCTTCAGATTGCCTGTGGTCACCAAAATAAGAAAGAAGAGTCATATTATATTCTAATGAATATTCATCATGAATTTCATGATACATGTACATTCGTATAATAAGCGTATAAAATAATGCACTTGTTTTTAATGCTATAACATAATCTAGTCGGAAATGGAGTTTCCCTTCTGAAATTAAGATTTTCGTCTCTGCCTGAATAGTTTAGATTACAATGCCAGTGGTTTATGTTACCATTGTGAAATCGCGTGCCATTTCCAACTAGACTAATAAGTGTATTCAGTCGATTCAAAGTAATAGTTTTTTTTCCTGGCAATTTTGTGTTTAATGTTAACAAAACGCTCACTTAATGAGTGTGTACACACATCAACTATGGGTTTCCGACTCAATGTATCACCGTGATCATTCATTGAATGTTAAGAGCATTCACATTCACGATAGTTGTGATCACTAATCCAAATCATTCGAATTTATTTGGTTCGTTAATATTCGTTATTCATGCAACAAGCTCTTCAATTGACTCATGTCAATTTAAATAAGGAACATACGATTTAACGAATGGTCATTCAATTTAATTTTTTCTCGTTTTGACCAATGTTTGCGAAATATTTAAATGAGTCTATTGAATTTACATAAAGAGCATTCGATTTAAGAGATTCGAAATAAGTTCCCTCGTTCGAATTTATTATTTTTGCGAGAAATGTTTCAGACGAGTCATTCACATTTCAACTATAGGAGCATTACATTTTAGAAATGGATATTTGAAATTAGTTGCCGATTGCTTCGGCTTTTCTTCAGTCATATGAATTCATGAAACGGCAAACATGTTTTAACTCCGTGCATTAGATATAAGCATCAGTCTGTTACATGTCAGTTAAACATAATAATAATAAAAACATGCAAAAGGTCATGCATTGGTTTAAAACAGACAATCGAGAATGTGTATATATTATATAAGAACACTGATGGAAATAAACAAAAAAATTAACAATCATATACTGTCAGTGTAATTATCCTTAACAAATGTAAAAGTTTTGAAATCGCCGGGATGAATTCGTATGATTTAGGAGACAACAAGAAATTCAATCATAAACACAAATGCTCTTGTATTCTGCTAAAATTTGTGTTTACGCTTTTGTACAAAATCGTTCTTTTCTTTCTTTTTCCAGATTCCCTTTTGTTAAACGGGATTTTAGACAAAGGGTCGAGTTTTACTGTTATTTGTAAATACGGATCAAAGATAGCTCATTGAGCCCTTCATTATTTTGTATGTGTTTGTTTTAGAGGAAACCCCACCCCCTTCTTTTTTGTTTATTAAAAAAAAAACGATTATGCCAATGGGTGACTTAAAATAGGTGACCCCCCCCCCCCCCAACGGAACGAGATGTCGATTGTTTCAAATTTTCAAATTTCCGGACAAAAAAAAAAAAATGTCCTCTTACCCCCCCCCCCCCCCCCCCCCCCCCCCCCCCCCCCCCCCCACCGCTTATCCTGCCTACGCCACTGCATATAGAGACCAAACACAAACACGCACTACACTACACTACACTACACTACACTACACAACACAACACATACAAACATACGAACTCCATGAAACTAAAATTTAATGAATGAAACGATAAATTGAATTCCCCAAAATGAAAATGAAAGTCAAAACAGGCTCCTCGGGTATTTTAAAATTATTTTACTTGTAGTTGTCAAACATTATAATATACACAATCATGTTTCTTCAATCGTTGTATGGTGTATGCTTTATTAACATAATTATGTTTCTTCTTTTTCTATTTTTCTCGAAGGTTTTATGATTTGTGTTTATCTGACTGTTTATAAAGCATGTGTATGCTTGTAAGTAAGCAGCCAGGGAACTGGTTTTAAGTCCTCTCCGAGGGACTTGTTAATGAAGATAAATGCCTTACCAAACGGCACAAGTGCATCAACTTGGTATCTAAACCTGGACCACCCGGTTACGAACACGCTTCTCTACCACTGAGCCATATCGCGCCTCCCTCTTATTGTTGGTCAGATGGCAAGATGATTCTAGTCGGAGAAGAACCCCGGCCGACTGCGAATCGTGTTGACATATTACGCGTCCACGATTTCAGAATTCTGACTCATAATGGAATTAGAATTTATTGTGCCCTCTCATGCACATCTCCTTTCTAATGCGTAATTCTCCTTCCTCATCCTTTTGTATTATTTTCTGTACCCCCGATCTCTTACTTCTTATTGGCATTGTCTATTATACTTTTTGTATTGTGACCAAGTTCTCCTATCTTGGGCCTTAAAGTACTCTCTCTTGTCCCGTTCTCGTCTCTGTTGGCATTCCCTTTATTTCCTATTTCTACTTTCTTTTTGTAGTTACGAATACGTTGATTTAATTAATCATTATTCCTACCTATATCATTTGAGGGGACTACAATAATTGTACAAGTAATGCTTTTTAGTGGACCCCTCTGTTTCCAATATGTATTCCTTCTAGTAAACGATTGTAATAATTGATTTGTAATGTTTTGTTGGAGATAGACATAAAATTGAAAATTGAATTGAATAATCGTACGACTAGCCCATTGGTTACGGGTTTAGGTGTATCAGGGGCGAATATTGATATCGTATAGGATAATAATTTATGAAGAGTTAAAAAGCAAGTTACACGTGCAGCCAATCAGAGCAAAGGGCAACCGCGTTGCTCGTATCGAATTGTCTTTTATTGCTGAACTCGGAAGCCCAGTTATCATTATCCCAAAGCTATACCTTTACCCTATATGTAACCCAAACCCTAACCCAAGTATCAAGTTTATTTGTCTTCCAGATATCACATGTAACAAAATATAATAGAGTATAATCATAACAGTACAATGTAGAATAAAGAAAGAAGAGGAGACTTTGGTTGAAGCCCAGCTTGTTATTAAAGTTAAGGCCCCCTCATATGATTTGACAAAGACAACTGATTCATGAATACAACAATAAATAATATATAGAATATATAAAACTATTTACAAAATACACTCAAAATTCAATTACCCAACGACGCATCGACCATGCAGCATGCTGGACCTACTGAGTAGTAGGTTGATGACCATAACAAGTTCAAGTATACCCGAAGATGCGCACATCCCTATCATACCGGGTGAGCTAACTAATCACATTTGCACTACTAACATTAGGTTACTGATCAAAATTGATTCATTATTAAGAGCATAAATAATTTTGAGGTCGTCGTATGTTCCTTGTATAGGCCTAATGAACATGCATTAATATGAAATATAAAAACCAGACATGCAGGTCGTAAGACGGTAAAGGGCTGATGGGTGGCGGCCATTTTGCGTTCTATAAGAATTGGGGATTGCTGTACATAATTTATTATTATGTACAGCAATCCCGATCGCCACCACTATTTAATTCAATGAAAACAGGAGTCATAATACAATCCATCCATCTAAATATTCGCATTTCTTTTTTTCTCAGCAATGATTGAATCTAAAATCAAGTCACATTTGATTTACCTTATTATGTCGTTATACCTCGAATACACGTAAAAGAAGGGTGAATGTGAGCTAGGGAGTTTCCTTAATATTGTCTGCTTTCACTGAGTATATTTTTTTCTCCCGACGCACAGTTCCCTAAGCCCCCTGGGGCGCGAAAAGGCCTGCTCTCGGTCTGAGTCTCTCTCTCTCCCTCTCTCCCCCTCTCTCTCTCTCTCTTTCTCTTTCTCTCTCTATCTCAATCTCTTCCTCTTCCTCTCTGTCCCACTCACTATTTTCCCCAACTATATCCTGAATATATTGGACATTATTAACCTCTATTTTTGTATTCGCGTCGCCTTTTCTTCTCTCTCTCGATCTCTACCTATTTGTTATCTTTTTTCCTCTATCTCTCTCTCTCTCATTTTCTATTCCTCCCCCCTCTCTCTCTCTCTCTCTCTCTCCCTTTCTTTTTTCTTTTTTTTCTCGATCACTTTCTCTCTTTTTCTTTCTCTAATCCTCCTTTACCCTGTACCAGTGTTTATCAAAAACGGCAGGACAAATGAAATATTATCATTTTTATTTTATCGTTTTATTAAACAAAATAATGCCAACCTTCGAATTTCTTCAACTAAATCAACCCGAAGCCTATATGAAAACAGCATTCCAAATGGTTTTACAAAGCAAGAATCAACGAAACAATGAAATTGTACATGATTGTGCCCTCTGGAATTTATTCACTATTAAGACGGTGAAAGCGAAGGAATCGAGCGTTAGAAAATGAATATTTTTTTTAATATTTCATTTCAAAGACTTTATTTTCTGCAATCAAACAAATCAATAATTATACAACAAAAATGGATAATTATATAAAACATAAGGTATGCAAACAATATACACAATATAGAAACAAATGTATAATACATGAGTAAGAGTAAACGTTGGGCCATTGCGTGTGTAAAGAAAGAAAGCAGAAGGTCGCCGTTATAAGCAAAAGCTTGAGCAGACGGTCAACCGAGCTAAGAAAAAAATGAGTTGTGAAATATTGGCAAAGTAACAAGAAGAGGGGGGCCATGATACTCAAATGATATATATTACAATTAAATGTGAATATAAACAGTTGGATTCAATATAAATAATTATAGAATTAGCATATGAATCTCATCTTTATAAGGCTACTAATTATACGTTAATGACAGAAATAAGAGAGAAACTAAACAAAAACAAGGGTGCGAGTGGTGCGTGTGTGTGCAAGTGCAAGTGTCCTCATGCGCCATAATGTTGAATCATCGGTATTACTATGTCACGTCAGACCAAAATTTAATGTAGTTTCTAAAGTTTTACAAAGAACGCTTTATATTTTTTTATTTTATCTTTATACATTATATTGTGAAATAATGTGTTTTTTTAGTGTAGCTTTAAATGAATAGAGAGATGTACACTGTTTGATATGTCTAGGGAGTGCATTCCAAATGTCTGGTCCGTGATATCTTATGGACTTATGCGCTAACAAAGTTTTAGGATTGTGTAAATGAAAATCAGTACAATTACGCGTTGGGTATGAGTGAACATGGGAATTAGGAATAAATACGTCATGAAAAAGAGGAAGTGAATTTTGTGTGTATTTAAACATACAGATTGCTGTTTGATATAAGTGCAAATCACTCACTTTTAAAATGTTTAATCTATAAAATAACGGATTTGTATGAGCTAAGTAATTAGAATGAGTACAAATCCTAAGTGCTCTTTTTTGCAAAAGAAAAATTATATTAATCTTAGTTATACTACAGTTCCCCCAAACTGTATTACAGTATGTAAAATAAGGTAACACTAATGCATTATATAATGTATAAAGTATTTTCTCGGGTACAAGGTCCCTCATTTTACCAATTACCCCAACTGCCCTTGAAATTGATGTTGTAATATTATTTACATGATTATTCCAAGTAAGCTTTGAATCCAAAGTTATACCTAAAAATGTTGTCGATTTCCTTTCAACTATAAAAATATCATCAATAACAATGTTTATAACCTGATCAAAGTGTGTTTGGGAAGCACAAACATTTATAAAACATGTTTTATCTAAATTAAGGGACAATTTATTGCATTTAAACCATGTTGAGATTTTAACTAATTCATTATTGAGAGTATTAATTAGAGTATTCAAGCATTTATGAGAACAAAATATGTTAGTGTCATCTGCGAAAAGCACGTAAGTAAGAAGTGGTGATGACTTTACTATGTCATTAATATAAATAAGAAAAAGAAGGGGTCCTAAAATTGATCCTTGTGGAACACACATTTAAGCTGGGGGAATTTACTGACTGAAATGAAACAAATTGCTTTCGATTAACTAAATAATTATTAAACCATTTTAAGGCTGTGCCTCGTATACCATAATGAGTAAGTTTTTGCAACAAAATGTTATGGTTCATGGTGTCAAAAGCTTTTGACAGGTCCATAAATACCCCAATTATATGTTCTTTATTATTAAGTGTTTGAGTTATTTTATCACAAGATTGTATCAAAGCATAATCAGTAGAAAAACCTTTTCGAAATCCAAACTGATTGCAAATAAGAGTATTATTTTCTTGTAAAAAAGAATAAAGACGTTTATAAACAATTTTTTCTAAAATCTTCGAAATGACCGACAATAGCGAGATAGGGCGATAATTTTTAATTTGAGTTAAATCATCTTTTTTATGAATAGGAATCACTTTGGCTATCTTTAAGGAGTCCGGGAAAATGCCTGTCGAAAGTGATAAATTACAAATATGAACTAGGGGAGAGGCCAAACAATAAATAATTTTCTTTAATAAATACACACTTATTCCATCATAACCGCATGATCTACTCATCTTAAACGATCGAACTATCTCTAATATTTCATTTTCATTCACTGGAATAAAAAATAATGAATTTTCATTAGCATCAGATAAATAATCCTTAAAGTTTACATTTGTGTGTATTGTTGAGGCTAAACGTGGACCTATATTAACAAAAAAGTTATTGAAAGCAGTAGCAATTGAATGAGGGTCCGTGATTTCATTACCATTTTCAACTATTATATCAGAGCATACTTTCTTTTTAGTTTTTAAGAGATCATTAATATAGGATTTCCCGGCCAAATTCGCGTGTTTGTCATTCGAATTCATTAACTTTGCAATTAAGTAAGCGCAGATCGGCTTTGCCATGCCAATTATCATTAAATTTTCCAGTTTTTGTATTTAATTTAGGATTTTGGTCGAAGGGTTTCATAGATCTGTCACTCAATTTAGAAACTGCTCAACTAGCATTCAAATTAATATTCACTTGTCGAAGCGTAATTTTTATCATTCAAATTAACACCTGTCATTCGTATTCGTAATATTTTTATTCAAGTTAGGAATGTTAGGGGGAAGAAATGCAACAAACTTTTACAGATTTTAAATAATGCAGTTAAAATGCATGATTTGCCATTTGGTCTAAGCTGTTATTCCATTTATTCATTTTCAGGACAATGCAGATGGGTGTAGTCAGACATAAAGTAAAGAAGGGGTGAAATCAAGGGATATGGCATTTCTGCACGGACATGTTCATATACCCGGGAAAGGTGGGGGTACCCTCAATCGCCCCTTTTTACTACAGACTCGGAATTTTACAAAAGTAATTCACATCGTCTCTTATACCCAGCACACCCCTCTGTTTTTCTTAAAGAGTTTCATAGTTTACTTGCCCACAAGCAGATCGATGGCTAAAGACATGGCTAAATAATGAATCATGTTCAAATTGTTGACTCTAGTCCCTACCCCAGTCACAATATTGTACCCTTCTTCCATAATGAAATTATGATGAAATTATGATAAATTTATGATGAAACATAAGACAAACAACTTCCTTACATGAACATTTACAAAAATATTGAGACCATCAGGTCCGTAGATGGAAGTCGTTTTTTTCTTCTTAACAATCAAACTTAAATGCTGATGAATATCAGATCAATCTAATAAGTATAAGTGTATAAATGCAAGAAAATGAAATATGATGAAATACACATGAAAAAACAATCTTGAAAGAAAAAGAATGAGCTATAAAAAGTGTGTAATAAACGAGAAATGTATATTGACCATCAATAATAAAAAGTGCACAAAATGCTAATTTGAATGCTACAAATGAATTAGAATGCTAAAAGTACACCGTCAATTTGTCAGAAAATCGTGTTGCGCCAAATCGAATGACCAAATAGCGAAAGAAGCACATTGTTCATTAATTTGAATGAAACATACGTAGTTTCTAACGAAAATTCCATAGATTTGAAATCTAGAAAAGGGAATATAAACCCGAAATATACCTGACTGCACTAAAACCGTCGAATTTGAACGCAAGACAAATTAATTTGAATGACAAACTCGCGAATTTGGCCGGGAAATCCTATAGTTTGCCATAATACCTTTACATTCCCTTGATTAGATTCTATTTTATTTGAATAATACCGTTTACGTGATACACGAATTAAAGTTGTTAATCTATTTCTATAATGCTTATATCTATCTTTATTCTGAGCAGTAGGTTTACGCAATGATATTTTATACAAACGATTGCGAGTTAAAATTGAACGCATTAACCCCTGAGTAATCCATGGCTGTTTTATACTTATATTATCTTTTTTTTAAATAAATGGCATATTCTTATCTATATAAAAAGAGAGTTTATGCAAAAAGTTTTGATATGACAAATTAGCATCTTCAACCGAGAATATCTCGCGCCATTGTTCTTTGGACAAATCAAAAATTAAAGAATCAATAGTTTGTTCTGTTTCTTTCCTCTTTTTAACGAAAATATTTTTCCTAGTTCTCTCACTAATGACATTATAGCATATAACAAAAATGGGTAGATGATCTGATATATCTGAGTACAAAATACCATTTAAATGTTCTGCATGTATGACATTTGAGAATATATTATCAATTAATGTTTCACTTACACTATCAATTCTAGTAGGTTTAGAAATATGGGGATAACAAGAATATAATAACATAGTAAAATTATAAAAATTATAAAATTTCAATATATTATTGTTTGTTTTATTAACTAAGTCTAAATTATAATCACCCATTAAATATATGTGTTTATTTTCCTGCGATATCTTATTCAAAACGGAATCTATTTGATTTATGAACGTATCTACATCACTAGTTGGTGGTCTATAAATAGTTCCTATTATCATATTTTTATTTTTACTCATACTAACTTCTATAAATAAACTTTCGGAACCTTCAATTTCTATATCAGTCCGAATTTTAAATATAAATGTATTATTTATGTATATGGCAACACCTCCTCCTCTACCATTCTTACGGTCTTTACGTATCATTTCATAATTAGAAAGATTAAACATTTCGGGTGAATTTTCATGTAACCACGTTTCTGTGATGCCAATGGCCGAAAAGGGAAAATTATTAATAGAGTCCATTAATATTTCAAAAGGAAGAAAAATTTTATTCAAACTTCGAGCATTCATATATGAAATAGACTAAATTGATTACTAATGTTATTAGTTGGTCTTAAGGTAGATTGATCATGAATGCTATTAAAATCGAAATTAATCTTCTTATTAAATTCATTTATTGTATAATATTCACTATTGTGTTCAACTAAATTTTGGTCATCTATTAAAACATCAGGATTCATTTAATTTGAGTGACATATTAACATGGAGCGCGCGAGAGTGAAGGAGTGAAGGGTGAGCGTGCAGTGACAAAAAAGAACATATCAAAAAAACATAATTCTATATCCAAAAATAAAAAATACATAATTACAATATTGAGACAATTATCAACAAGTATCATGACCGCGGTGTCCTCAAGCAAGACTCCCGATTAATTATAACTATTATAAGTAAATCTAAACACACATCAGTGCAAATATACAAAAATAACAAGATTGGACATAAACCGCTTGTTCTTGTTGGAGTCCATTTTATACTTGATGCGTATTAACGTAGAATTTAGTGGTTATTCGGGAGCCAAGCTAGTAGTGCTACTCCGCCATTTCCTCCCGAATCAGTTACCCTTCAGGTTCGTTTAATATCTTCACTATGCCAAATACTTGCAACGTATCAGAAATGTTGGGACCCAAAATTTCACGCACTCAATAAATCTGAGAGGAAAGCCAGATCGGGTGTGGTGAATATAATTATTAAGTGACAAATTGGAAATGAATGCATAAATGATTCCTTGAGACGTCTGAAGAAAACAAAATCGATCGAAGTTTCGCCGCGATGGTGCTTCATCAGGTAAATACCCAGACGTCTAACGGAATCACTTATTTAATTTCAACTTGTTCCAATTTCCGGAGCATTCCGAAGCAGACTACTATTATAATTATGATATAGGCCTACTGCATGTCTTACGGTTTTAGAGTAGACTTACTCCTAAGATAGTTTTCATTACATTGTCATTATAATTTGTTCAATGACCTCAAACAAAATCTATTTGCTGATTATTTTTCTTGTATTCTGCGTGCATGTAGCCCAGGTGGTTTGATACCAAAGCGATAAATCTATGGGGTTCAAACGACTGCAATAGGCCCACTTACGAATCCAGTAAACAATCATAATTGTAGTGCCCTTTTTTCCAAATGTCAATCTACTAACCATTAACTAGCCAAGCGCTTACAGTATTATTATACCCCAGTTAATGGATTGGGACAGTATCCTATCCCTGGTACGCGTATGCTTATTCCCTCCCTTTAACAGCACGTACCCGCTATCTCAGGAGTCAGGACTGCCAACATTTCTGAACCCCCCTTTCGCGGACTTAATTTGTCGCGCGAAAAGTACACCTTTACCGGAGATTTGGGGAACACGAATGCGGTTCCTCCGATTGCGGAAAGGGTTGGGGGGGGGGGGGGTGGCCTTGGGCATATATATATATATATAGTCCAAACACAATGACACTCGCATCCTACCGGGCAAAATCTGGATGGAGAGGAGCAACGTAGATAAATCGACCTGCTCGAGGACATAACTGAACCCCACAAGGCCACAACCTTTGTATTTAATTCCAATCATTAAGTGATGTATTTATTTATTCCTGATATTTATACAGGGTAGTACATAATATTCACATAATATATAGTAGGCCTATGTATATTTATTATATTCTTCGATGTTTGGTAACGAAGCGAAATTCAATAACAATCTTGTGAACTCATATGAGTCATAAAACATAATACAGAATATAAAAAGATTTACTTGTATATTTGGTATCCTCCTAAACAATGTTGACCTTTTTCAACAAAATATCGTTGCATATAAGCTCATAAATAAACAACAACAAAATAAGTAGAAACGATCTTGTCGAGCACTTATTTTGAACCTTCGAACAAGAAGCAAGCTCTCCCACCCCCCCTTTCCCTATCTCTCTCCGTATTATTCTCTTTTTTTTTTCTTCTCTCTTTCTCTCTCTCTCCTCTCTCATTTCCCTTTCTATCTCCCTCTCTCCCTCTGTCTCCTTCTCTTTATTATTAGTTCTGTCTTCTGGTTTGGAGTCAATAAAGAAAAAGGAAAAAAAGATGCAGCAATCAATAAGGCGACGGTGAATGCAACAAAAGCCGAAGCAGACATCACAGAAAACAAAGAAAATAGAGCCAGAAAACGAGATATATATACGACCTTTCAAGTTTTAACTTCCGGGTCGTGTAGCCGATAAACGGGACGTGCAAAAATGAAGCAGGAAGACCATCTGACATGCTGAAATAAACGTTCATCTACGGCCTATTTTGCCATTATTGAAATTTATAGTGTATAATTTTTGAAAGAGGAAAGATGTATCAACCCGGACCACCCTTTCCGCCAAATTTCCCATATGGTAAGACAGTATGAATATTTGTCATTTGTTTAGACATCGTTATAGCCGGTTTGCAATGATACCGCTAACACAGAAATACCGTACGCGGTACTGTACAGTATAGGCCTAGTGTATGTGAATGCCATCAACATTGCATTGATTGGCGTTTCAACCGAACTGAGTGCAATGCAAATGCAAAGGCGGCTAGCAGCAGAACATGCAAGCGAGGCAGGGAAAATATATTTTTATTATTAAAAAAGAATGGTGAACAAAACAAAAAAAAGGCAATAAGCAGGGCTGAGGAGATAATGGACAAATTTAGAGAGAAATTTAGATAGATTATTAGGCTTATTAATCAAGATCTAGAAATGAGAAATTCCTGACTAAAAAGAGTGGAATCGAAAAGAACGACACATGAAATTGAAACTGATACTGAAAGAGATTTGTTCATGACTATTACATATCAAGACATCATTAATAGCTTACTTTACTTTACTTTAATATCTGATGTTGTAGGTCTAAGTCTGTTCATCGAACAGGATTCTTCCAATGTTGCTATTTCAGTATTTGTGGAGGGAGGAGATTGTGTGCTAAACTGAATAACATGAGACAACAGACAATTTTGTACTAACATGTTTCATGAAGTTGCTGGATTGGACTGGGGGTCAAGTTCTCACCACGTCAGGTCAGGGATATTTTTAAATCCCCAAGTAGTTGTATTTCATATACGAAATATTATATTGGAGTTGGATCTAACTTTATATTGGTGACTGGTCATCTAGGACTAGGGCTTACTTTAATTAAACTTTTAAGTAATGTAAGAGATATCATTTTTTAAATATTTTTTTCATGTTAAATGAACAAAAAGCTGATATGTTCATTGAAAATTAGTGGTGTAACTGAAGTTAGTGTAACATTAGATATCCAAACAGAAAATCAACTGTATGACTAAGAGTATGAAGGGGGCCTATAAATTTCTGCACAACAAAACTATTCACTTGAAAATGGCAAGAATTGTTATTGTATTTCCCTTAAATTTAATTATGCTTTCAACACCTTATTTCTTAGAGTAAGTAATGTCATTTTCACAAGAAAGGACATCGGTGTCATTTTGCCAAAGCAAAGTAAAGATTCCCTTGTCTGCTCACTCATTCATTTTACATGCAGTTTAGGATTTAATTCGTGAAAGATAGTGTTGTGACGCTTGTGGATAAAAAGGATTTTCACTAGATTCTTCTCATTTTTTTTAATGAATACGGATATTTTGTGTTGTTACATTTTTTTTTATTAATCAGAAACCGGCAGTTACAATTTATATGCGAAGACATGGGCACTCAAGCCATACATTTTAGGTTTATATGCATAACCTAAACATCCAGTACTGGATATTGGCAGTAGAGGTGTACAACTAATTTGTAGGCCTTCTCGCATTTAAGAGACAGTCTCTCACTTCAGAGACTCGGGCTAGCAGCAGACAAAAAGAAGAAAAAAACCGGCAACAACATCAAATTTCCCGTTTGCACCGACTAGTACTAGCCTTTTGTTTTTCATCTGTTAGCTTTAACGAAAGCCTATTCATTTTGTAAAAGATATTATACCATTTCAAACCTGTTTGTCATCAGTTTGTGTCAAGGTGTCTGGTGATACATGTACCTTTTGTAAAAAATGAAGAAACAAAGAAAATGGTTATTGTTATTCTAAATGGTAGAACAGGCAACCAAAAAAACTTGGTGAAAGGTTCTGTCAATAGAGGATGGGGAAAAGGCCTCCAAATAAAATGGGCTATACAATTCAACTAATTCAACTAATTAGTGATTTCTCTTTACTATAGTGATGATGATGATGTTCTTCATCATTATCATCAACATCATCATAATTGTCATTCTTAGTTTACATGTATGATCAGAGATTACATTTTATCAACACAAGCCAGTCCTTCTCCAACTGACAGCTCTGTGTTTATGAGACCTAAAAAAAAGGGGAGGGGGAATTTGTACAGAGAATAATGCAGCAGAAAAGGATGCCGAACCTGCATCAAGTAAACACTTGGTAGATGTGACCTTTTGGCCAGACGTCTTTCAAACTTAGAGTTAATCTAAGCTTGTTGCCTTGGTCTCATTCTGTGCTTTTCCTTTTCTTTTGTTTTGTAGGGATGCCCAACTATCCGCCAAATCAACCTGGAATCCCAGGGCAGTTCCCACCCGGTGGTCCCCCCGGGGGTCCGCCTGGAGGTCCTCCACCTGGTGGCCCTCCCGGCGGCGGCCCACCAGGGGGTCCCCCTGGTGGCCCTCCAAGTGGCCCTCCAGGTGGCCCACCTGGTGGTCCCCCCTTCACCCCTCCACCAAGCCAACAGCCCCCACCCCCTGGGGGGCCTCCGCAACCACCAGGTACCCCTCCCGCTGCTCCCACAGAGCTGGTAGCCATGCCCAGGAGGCCTGGCTTTGGTATAGACGGTCGTCCTATCGCCCTTCGTGCAAATCACTTCCAGGTGAAGATCCCGCCCCTGGATCTGTTCCATTATGAAGTTAACATCACTCCAGAGAAGTGTCCCAGGAGAATTAACAGGTTTGTAGTACGATTTGTTCTTTACTGGTTTCATCATATCCGAAAGGCTATGCAGTCCATATGAATACTAAGCTTCCAATAACTTACATGTAGCACGTTACATGAGCTTGACATTTACTTTTTTACCGATTTGTATTGTTTGTGAAGAATTAGGGTATGTGTAAAGATCTAAATTCCTTCGTAAATCGTAATGTAATTTGTAGCATTCATGTACGCCTTTATTAAAATGATGCTTTCGTGGTACCAGGTTTAGCGCTGTGAAATTCATCAACATATATTAATAGACTTTCTGGAAAATCTTCTGAGTTCAAAAATTGGATGGATTTTAAAAATAAATGTTAACTGTGGCTTGACATTCTTGGTAGGGCTTTTTGAGATTCTATATTACAGAAGTGTAGGTAAGGAAATTATGAATTATTTTCTTTACTCAATCAAAGAAAATAAGATAACTTCAGTTCATATTTTGTTCATATTAATCTGCACATCTGTTACTACCATCTTTGAATAAGCCAAAATCAAGAAACAAATATGTAATTTGTGGACATGATAAATAAAACTGTAATTGCATTGTAGTTGCATGTATTTTCAACTTGTATCACTGGTCAAAAGTGCAGTACATTTTACTGGCAGTTGTATTCCATATTGAATCTTCACATTTATGTATTCTCTTAATATCTTTTCTTGTTGAAACAAATATACTAAACTCATTGGCCCAAGAGAGATCAATGCCTTTGTTTTAATCACCAACTCTATGTCTTTTCAGGGATGTGATAGACACACTAGTGACTGCCTACAAGGGGAGATACTTTCAGAACAATCTGCCTGTGTTTGACGGGAGGAAAAACATGTACTGTAAAGATGAGATTCCACTAGATCGGGAAAAGGTGAGATAAAAGACACAAGTACATTGAGAGAGAGAGAGAAAAGAACATTTGTTGTTTTATGTGTGATTTCATCTGAAGACAAAATAAATGAGGAAAGAAATATGCTACATTATGAGAGGATCATGAATAAATTGAAATAATTTCCTGCATATTTAAGAGCTTGAAGAATATGATCTATAGTCATAGAAAAGTTTTAAATTTTGTATCATTTCTTTAAAGACAGCGACATTTTTTTTTTAGGTTGATATTTAAAAAATGTAAGTATTTAATGACTTGATTGAATCAACTCATATATTTAGCTTTTCATGCTCAAAATAATCATTTCATAGAAATTAAATGTTACAATTTTGGTAAAGAAATTAGCTATGGTTTACCAATTTCAGTTTCTGGTTCTGCAGTAATACAAGCATTCTTACACCCTTGTTAATCTGGTAAAATAATCCAATTATTGTTCCCTTTCTATTTTACAATTTGCTGAAGAAAATAGCTATGGTTTGATAACAATGATCATTTTCTAGTTCTGCAGTAATACAAGCATTCTTACACTCTACTTAATCTGGTAAAATAATCCAATTATGGTTCCCTCTCTAAACTCATAGCAAGTGGAACTCGAAGTGACCTTACCCGGTGAAGGGAAAGACAGGATATTCAAAGCTTCCATCAAGTTTGAAGGCAAGGTCAGTTTGTCCCTGCTAGAGGCTGCCCTGAAAGGAGAAGTGATGAACATCCCACATGAGGCCGTGCAAGCCCTGGACGTCATCATGAGACATCTACCTTCATTGAGGTACGTCTGAACAAAAGATTCCTGTCAAGTCTATAAGAAATTGTTTAGAATATATTGTACCCAAAATAAAGTGACTTATTTAAAGAAATAAGTATATTAAAGATGTTCATGCGTGGGTATATAGTCATTCATGAAGTAGGCAACTTGGCGATCACTACATAACACCGAGCCAAGGGGTATTATGCTCTTGTGGGTACGTAGGTGTGCTGCCCTTTATATACCCACGCATGAGCAACTTTAAATGACATTAATATGTGGAAAACTTCCAACATTACTTGTTACTAGATATAAGTGAATAAAGCACTTGATGCTAACAATTCATAATGACTCCCAAAATGAAAAAGTAAAATTGAGATAAAGAGCAGGACCCTTAAAAATCATTATAAAGCTTGTGAATAAATAATTTTCTCATTGATTATGTCTCAAATGGACAGTTACTGAAGGAAATGTTCTGAACCATCTTTAAACTTGGTTGTATAGTCAAAGCTGATTTATCGATCACTTGTATAGAAATATCATCTGTGTATAAACACTGATCACATTCATTGTTTTACTTGATTAATGTATTCTCATAGAAATATGGGGGTCATTCCACGGGGTAGGGGCGATTTTTGTGACTTACCAGAAGTGAGAAAGTTGAGAAACTATGTCTCCTATCAACTGTAACAATGTTTACTCAAATTGAGTTTTGCATAAAAAGCATAGCCTACTATCTTCAGAAATGCTCAAGCTTCATAGAGTATCAATATTATGGACCCAAAGTTTATGTTCTGTTTAATGAATACGATATCCATGTAACAATGGTAAAAAGAGAAAATTGGACTAAGCAAAGATTTTGAAGAAAAGCATCTGAAACAGGAATGATTCTGGCGGGGCACTACCACAATATCCATTCCATGAAAATGTTTCAACAGATAATTTCATCTTCCATGTGTAGTAGAAGATCTCATACCAACATGAATGTGCATGTACATTGTCATATATTTTGCCCCAACCTCATGGCATGACCCATGTATTAAATGAAGCTCTACATAAAATCCACCTGCCCATGAAGGGACCACTTTACCCATCTCCCTTTGTGTTCTTTATATACAAGTTTCCCTGTACTTCTTGAATAATGTCACTGAATATCCTAGACTGAAATGTTTACCCTTTGACTTTCTCTTGCAGGTACACCCCTGTGGGTCGATCCTTCTTCTCCCCTCCCGAGGAGTACTCCCATCCCTTGGGTGGTGGTCGAGAGGTGTGGTTTGGTTTCCATCAGAGCATTCGCCCATCCATGTGGAAAATGATGCTCAATATAGACGGTAAGCACACCAAAAGAGGCAGAAGTAATATTGAAAGTTGGAAGGTGCTACGCAGTGCAGGGGTTCCCTCGCCTTGAGCAATATATTTTTAAAATTGCAGATCTGCCAGATAGGATTCTATTTCCCTGTATTTACCAAGCAAAACACAGATGACTATTACTATGATGGCTTACAAAAAACAAACGTGCTCTGTAAAGTCAGAAGGGGCTTTGTTGTACAAACAATGATCCCATGGCCTAGGGCAAAAAAAAGTGTCTCACAGGGGACCAGCCTGATAAGAATCTGGTAATCTTATTTATCTCTAGATTATTAAGAAAGTAGAACAATGGAAGCTAACACTTCATAAAGTAAGTTGGTTTACAAGACAATAGTGATGTTCACACCACAGTCCATGAACTTGAGTTTAGGTTGTGGTTTAAAATCTCGAATTTATCTGGTAGTTAAAGATCGTGCGGACGCACTCGTCACAAAATTTTAAGTTAACTCAAGGTACAAACTACGACAGATCGTAAGGTGAGCATATCACTACCAGCAGTGGGGGTCCTCAATCAAAGTTATGTGCCATGCGGATGTAAATAACCTGGAGGTTATGCTAGCTTATAGTTCACTTTTAATAATTTTTGTTTCAGTCCCTTGTGAACCCTAGTCGTCATCAGCGGATCGTTATGGTTAAGCAAACTTCAGGTATAAAACTACAATGCATCCGTGTGAACATACATGTAGCTATAGATAATAAGTGTATGTAAACGTTACCATTGTAGTTTAAAATGTCACCTTACACATACAGTCAAACCTGCTTTAGTGACCACCTGTCTACAACAAGCACATTTTTTGTTTCCCTTGAAAATGGTTTCTCATTGAAACATGTACTAAAGAACCTGTCTACAAAGACCACCTGACTACAAAGGCCACTTTTTGTGTTTCCCTTGGGTGGTCGCAATAGACAGGTCTGACTATATATTACTAGATAACCACTCTGAACTCTTTGTTTTGTGTAGTGTCTGCAACGGCCTTCTACAGCTGTCAATCGGTGATAGACTTCCTGTGTGAGGTCCTAGATATCCAGGATCTATCGGATCAACGGCGCCCTCTATCAGACTCCCATAGAGTGAAGTTCACCAAAGAGATCAAAGGTCAGTGCTCTTTAACATTATGCTGTTTAATCTTTTTGGGGGGTTTAAAGATGTTTCTGTGTTTTCTTTAACATTTGTGAATTTTCTCAAAATATATTGAAGAATGGGAGAACCACAAATATCCCTTTGTCATATTTACCTCAGGGATTTAACAACCTGTAGGACCTTTTTTCAATGTTTTTTTTAAATTTGAGTCTCATGATACAGTGCTTTGAGTGTCGTGGCATATTATAGTGATGTTTCTGCGAATGTCTGTCACCCTCTCTCCTACACATACTTTTGATTTTATTTGTTTATGTTAATGTTGTTAATGAAAGAAACATAAATGTCGAAATCAAAAATATTTCTTTTTTTTCTCATTTATGTTGTCCTCTAGGACTGAAGATTGAGATCACTCACTGTGGAAACATGAAAAGAAAATACAGAGTGTGCAATGTGACCAAGAGATCTGCACAGACACAAACGTAAGTAAAATCCTGCGAGTAATGTTGATGTTGCTATGGAAACAAACCATGTGAAAACTCATGGAATTCATCTGTCCTTTCAATAGGATGAAATTATATTTGATTGGGAATTGAGAGTGACGTATTGAAATTGAATTTTAAAACTGTCCCACTAAGCAATCTTTGATTTTTTGAAGAATTTGAAGTGGTTTGCAATGATGAGAGTAAATGTAGATCTTCTATTTAATCAAACCCAGGTAAAAGAAGAGACTTGTATAAAAATAAAAAATGACCCCACTATAGCAAAGGAAATGATCAAGGAAAATTAGGGTAATACTGTAAGTGTCTTTTTTTGGTGTGTATTGTCATATAATATTGCTCTCAATTGTGTAATTTTAACGCATTTGTATGTGTCTTTTATCTGCAATCAACTGTTCAGTAAAAATGTTGAGTGTGTTTGCAAGAGACCAATAAATGCATCTTATCTATACCTTATGAATGAGATGGTAGCTATTTGTATTCCCTCATGCATTGAGTGGTATCTACCTTGAATAATTGAACTTTGAACCTGCCTACTGTTTAATAATGCAGAAACTCTCATGTGCATGAGACTTTTTGAATTTCGCAAGAGGTCGACATTCACAGAGTTTCATGCAGCAAATAATTGATCACTTTATCACAACGTAGCACAAGACTGTCTAAAAAATGGCTGCCATAAACTATCTGGGACAGTTCCTGATTTTAACGTTTAACCCTATTTAGCCCGGGGGGGGGGGGGGGGGCTTGAGAAGCCCCCCCCTCGACATTTTTCGCGATAATTTTTTAACGCAAGAAAATCTTGCACTGAAATTTTGTGACTTTTTTCTTTCGAGTCTTGCGCAACTTTTGAAAGAAATTTTTCGAAAATCGGACCTACCATTACAAAGTCACGTGTCCTTTTGTCTTCGCATGTCAGCCCGAAAATCGCTCATTTTTGTGATTTGTGTACAAAACATATGGAAATCTCATTTTTCAAATAAAGAGGTAAAACATTGGTTATTTGGTCTTGTTTAGATTTTAGGTGTTTATTTTGGGGTCAAAATAGTTGAATTATAGTTGGAAATGAAATAAAACAACAAAAACAATAAAATACATAAGTTAAAAAAACAAAGAAATACATAAGAAATTATCAAAACAATAGATAACATAAGGAATAACCCTGGTTTTTCAAATTTTTGTGTTGTATTATTATTCCAAAAGGTCTAACAAATATATGTAGTGAGAAAGAATGCTTAAATATGAATAATGTCTGATTTATGGGCAAAAATGTGAATTTAATGACCTTATTTGCATAAATTACCATAAATATGCAAATGAGTGAATTTTTCAAAAAAATTGAAATTACCATAGTATTCTATACACTTCACTTGACATGTATGCAAATTTTCGCGGCGATCGGGCGTTTCACGGCCGAGATCATAGGGGGGGGGGGCCTTAGAAGCCCCCCCCCCCCCCCCCGGGCTATGCAGTTTCAAAATAGCCCGGGCTAAATAGGGTTAAAACGCAATGAAATACATGTATTCATTTTTGTCTGTAATTGTTTCTTGTCCAGGTTCCCATGGCAACTTGAGAATGGTCAAACAGTGGAATGCACAGTGGCCAAATACTTCAGAGAAAGACATAATCTCATCTTGCAGTAAGTAAACTCATATTATGAAGTATTAACAGTTTCATTTATTTTTAAATCACACAGGCCCATGTTTCTTCCTTTTAGACAAGACTAGTGTACATGCCTCATAAATTGAATCCAAGAGATAGTACATATCCAAATCCAATGGCATTTCTGAAAAATTAATGATATCCTTACATGTCAACTCTATAGTTCTTCCTTGATGCTTGTTTATAAAACTTAGCAGCATGCATTCTAGTGAAGATTGAATCAAGTCTGGAGATCATTAGACCAATTTTACATCTTACACATTTTTGGGAATGGACTTGAACGGATTTGGGCATACAATCAACCATTGTTAATGTAGAAACACCATTAATTTTCACCTTTGTGATTGTTTGTTTTCAGATACCCTCATCTCCCCTGTCTGCAGGTTGGACAGGAGCAGCGCCACACCTACCTACCTCTGGAGGTATGTAACACCCCTCTTAAACAATGGACCAGTCCAGTAACTCTGTGTTGAATGATTTGTGTAGACTATTTCATTATTTAATTTTGGGGTTGGGGGGAAAGGGGGGGGGGGGGGACTTGGAGGGGCTTTAGTGATCTTGAATCAAGACATTAGCAAGATTTTTTTATTTGGTATGGTTTATTTCCCATTTTGATTACAAAATACAATTCACTCACTTTCTTCCTTAACTCTATATCATTACAGATTAAATATATTTCTTTACATTTCTAAATCCATCAGCACAATATAAATGATAATTTTGTAAAAATAAAAGCATGTCTTTGGTTAAATGAAAAAGTGCCCTTGCTGTTCTTGTGTTCATGAAATGGTAGCATTTCAACTCTACATTAGTCCTCTGGAAGCTATTCTTATCGATCAAATGGAATCTCAAATGAGATAGACCTAAATTGGCACAGTATCTGCTTACAGTTATTATTGAAAAGTGGGAAGCTGTTGTCATCAAACCATTTTTCCTGTGTGCAGGTAAGGTATTCCTTTTACTAATCTGAGTAATTTCTTTAATTTTTTTTCTTCTTCACTCTTCAGGTTTGCAATATCGTAGCTGGGCAGCGCTGCATTAAGAAACTCACTGACCTGCAGACGTCTACCATGATAAAGGTAATACTTCATCTCTTAACGGGGGCTACCCCTCCGTAGTGCTAGATAGAAGTCTGACAAAAAAATATAATGCTAATTACCAATATTATGGCTCAATTGGGTATGAAATGTACCTGTTTGGCAAAATTTAGTTATGTACATGTAAGCCTCCATGGCTGAAGAATATGCTGCATGTATGTAAACCGTCTGGCTTCTGACTGTCTTTAAAGGGAATCAAAACCTTCATACTAAGTTGACTTTATTGTAAAGTTTAAAAGAATTGAATAAGATCAGTAAATATCTGAACCAAATCAGGCAAGGAATAAGGAAGTTAAAGCTTTTTTAAATATCTTGTCACCGGAGGGCAATATTTAATTTGATGAAATCAACTATGGTGCTGAAGATTATTTTATTTTAATACACCTCCTTTTTCCTCTTTTATTGAGCCTTTTGGCTATACATTTGAAACAGAGTTCGTTGTAAACTCATGGTGTCTTTATAAAGTGTTGTAGTTTTGAAGGGTGTCATGAATATATCTCATACTCATAGTTTTTATGAATGTATTACCATGACATTTTTATTCTGTGACATAATATTATTTCTTTTTCTTGTTGTTTTAACAGGCCACAGCCAGATCAGCCCCAGACAGAGAGAAAGAAATCAAGAGTCTGGTAAGACTTTCACAGTTCTACTACTATTTCTTTTTTTCTATATGGAAATCCCATTTGATGAAATGCATTTTATAGTATAGTGAATTTGATGGATGAACCTACAATTTCACAGGCGTATTAGACTGAACTGAACTTGACAACTTGTGTTGTTTCCATTTGTGGAGGGTTCCCCCAGAGCTTGGGCCCTGGTTTATAAACTCGCTGGTTTCTATACAAGATTCAGCTGGAACACATACATGTACCTCAAGATATTATTATTATGTGTTCTAAATGCAAACTAGATTTATTACCATATTAAATGATAATAATATTACTAATATTAATATCATGTTTGTTTATAAGCCCAACTACTAGGCAAATATTCTCTACTGTGCTTAATACAATGTATTATATTATTTCCCTGGCTATTGTTGAGCCGCCATGATATACCTAGTAAGAAATGTAAGACCGAAAAGCTAGTAACTTTGGAGTACAAAATTAAATCAATCCTTGTGTGTTTGCAAATTATTTGATATTTCCTGTTTTAGAGTTTCATAAATATATATGTATTTCTTTTTCTTTTTTCTTAGCATTATTTTTTTTAAATCTTGTTTTGATGTTACACCAAAATACTTACGGACACCTTAGTTTCAGATCTTATGTCTAGAAAGGGAACAAAATAGACCAAAATCCCTTTAAATTCTGAAATTGTACTTCATATATGTTTTGTTGTTTTGTGCAGGTACATAAAGCTGACTTCAACAATGACCAGTATGTAAGGCAGTTTGGTCTGAGTATCAGTAATGAGATGGTCACCATAGAGGGCAGAGTTCTACCTGCTCCAAAGATCCAGTACGGAGGAAAGGTAAGGAAAGCATGAATAATAAAAATAATATTTATAGGCATTTCTATAGCGCCGCCCATCTAGAAATTATATTCAGAGTGCATTAATTATAACCCTGGCTTTAGCCTAGCTGCCATTACAGCGCTCCAGCATTTCAAGGAATTATTTCCTACCAGGTACCCATTTACTTAACTTGGGTCGAGTGTGGCAAATGAAGATTAATGCCTTGCTAAAGGACATTAGTGCCATATCTGGATCGAACCATGACCTTTGAATTTCAAGTCAAGTGCTTAAACCACTCGATTACGACAATTCTGAACAACAGTAAACTCAGCAAGTTACCTAAAGTTGTTGAGGCTTTAACTTGTTTTTTTTACCTGAGCATAATCTAAAGAGTCAGAGAAACAAACAAGTGACTATTGTAGAAAGTTTCAGTGTGCTGTCGGCTCTTTCTCCCATTCTGTATTCATCACGATCCAATAATCGAGCGCCTCAGTTCTGAAGAGGCTTGCAGCAAGCAAAAGCTTAACACATAATTTAGCAGGAAACGTTACTGATATTTTGAAAATAAAATTATTGAAAGAGACTGTTGCTTAAAGTAAAATCATATAGCATATATTCACATACAAACTCATTGAAATTTATGTCTTTGCAGCTCAACAAACCCCAGCAAGCCATCCCTAACCAGGGTGTGTGGGATATGAGAGGCAAGCAGTTCCACTTTGGTGTTGAGATTGAAGTGTGGGCCATTGCCTGCTTTGCACCCCAGCATCAATGCAGGGAAGAAGCACTCAGGTAAGTGTCTACCCATTTTCCATTTTGATTTGATGTGGTTTATTCAGGGCTTAAAGCGGGACTGCACTACTTGTAGCTACTTGCGCCCTCTATATAGCAAACAATGCCTAATCAGTACCCGGTGGTCCCCCATGATCCCCTTTTTATGTTAATTGAGAGCTGATTTGATGAGATAACCACCTGTCAGTCACCAGGCAGGGAGGTCTAATTCCTCCTGGCCAAACTAGTGCAGATAAGCCTTAAATGTTGAATTTGGGGTCAATGTACTATAGGGCAATTTGCTCTGTTTTGTTGGCCTTTATTCTCATAATTTGTTTTGTCCAATTGCTCTGTATTGTTTTCTATTGATGATGTTCTGTTCATATATAATACGTATGCTGTTTTTATTAAGAATGAAAATAAAAGACTTGACTGAACTGAACTGAAATTCATTGGTCCCAAAAGGCTTTGTAACTGTTGTCCATGTCACGTTGGTACTAATGAGAGCTTCTTCGCAGTAGTGTGCAAGTAAGAAGGAAAAAAAAGGTCAGAAATTGCCTCCTTTCTCTTTTTTAAATAGTTGTATAAAGTGATATCAATGATAAATCACAAATAAGTTGCGATTATAAGACAGAGCCCTGTTCATAACTTGATGTTTTTTTGTCTGTGTGTTTCTAGGAATTTCACACTCCAGCTTCAGAAGATCTCCAACGATGCCGGCATGCCTATCAAGTGGCAGCCATGCTTCTGCAAGTACGCCGTGGGCGCCGATCAGGTGGAACCCATGTTCAGGCATCTCAAGAAGATGTGGCCCAAACTCCAGCTCATCATCGTTGTTCTGCCGGGCAAGACACCCGTCTATGGTCAGTAGTGTTTGAAACAAGTCAGAAGGGAATGGCCTTTTACACCGAAACCTGTATATAAAGATGGCTCAAGGAAAATATGAAAATGTTGTCTGTATATACAGGTCGCTATTTAAAGCATGTTTGACTGTACTTGTAAATGCGATAGTAATGCATTTTTAAAACCTTTTTAATGTACATTATCTTGTATACTTTTTACACTCCATTTGACATGCATCATTGCTGTTGCAATTTATATCAATGTTGTGTTTTAATTGCTGTAAAAATATGTACAAGTCAGTCTGTGTACTGCCAGTTATGTTTCAATAAACCTTTTTGAATTGAATTGTCACCTGACCTTCGATCTCATGACCTTTGGATCACACAACCCTTGATATCAATAATTTCTGGCTCACATCACAGATACAAGGCTACAAATCATCATTTTTGTTTAAGTTCGCAACAAACTGTACTTCTGATGTTACTGGGAAGTTTGTGTGTTTCCTTTGGCTAGACATTAAGCAATATTTACTGTGCTTTACCCTGGAAATAAATGATGGCCTGGGGAGCCATTGCAAATGCAAATTTATCATACAACCTTTAACATCAGGAGGGCAGATAGGGCACATGTTAGGAGCATGGAATTCATATTATCTTGCTATTTACTATCTAAAATCAACTCAAATCAAAGAAAGTTTACCTAAAAGTGTAAGGGTCTTACCAAAAGTGTACATTGGATAAAACCCACCTATCAAATCCTTCATAAAATTCAAACAGGACATCCTTCCTGATAATATTCTTTCGGTATTTTCCACAGCTGAAGTGAAGCGAGTTGGTGACACTCTGCTAGGTATAGCCACACAGTGTGTACAAGTCAAGAATGTGAACAGAACCACTGCACAAACCCTCTCCAATCTCTGCCTCAAGATCAACGTCAAACTGGGTGGAGTGAACAACATCCTGGCCCCTAACATCAGGTAAGTGACTGAAGGAGCAACTCACAAATGTTCTCCAGAAGAGAGCAATATTTCAGATTGATTCCAAATAGCGTTGGTATGATTTGGATTTCGATTAACAAGCATGTTTGTTTCATTTCCTTATATTGTTTCTAAGGTTTTGAGGGATTATGAGATGCAAACCTGTTTTGAAAGCAAACTGATATTTAACTGGAAGTATGATCATTTCAAATATTGTTTAATTAATCTATTTGTTCATTCTAGCACTTTTTAATATATTTGATATCTTGGTAAATGAAAACTATTTCATATGCATACTCCTTTTGAAAGTAGAGGTCTTAAAGTTTCGCATGTCAGGTATTCAATTCTCAGAATTGTTATTAAGTTTAGCTAGTACATCTATAACTATATAGTTACTATTTCTTTTAAATTGTGTATACTTAATGAAATGAAAGTGTAGATGAGAATGGTTTGCATATTCAGCTCACTACTGGCAAACTCTTTGCTCTGCTTTCCCGATATTTCTTGTGAAAATGTCTCTCCAGGCCGCGCATCTTCGGAGCACCAGTCGTATTTATGGGAGCCGACGTTACGCACCCGCCGGCAGGAGACAATTCAAAACCGTCTATCGCCGCTGTAAGTTATTGGTATATGGTATATTTTGTATGCATCATGCCCATTTTCTGTTTGTTCCAATCCCATCCACGAACCTCCCATTTTATCTCAAAACTCAGACCCCGCATATTTAGCGAGCCTGTCATCTTTTGCGGAGCTGACGTTACGCATCCCCCAGCTGGTGATGATAAGAAACCTTCTATCGCGGCTGTAAGTCATCTGTGTGTGTGTGTTTGAGTCTAACCTACTCCTTACACAGCTGCACATGGGGAACATATTCTTATTAACATCTCATCAATCTCCACGTTTTATTTTTCTATTTCTCTTATGTGTATGGAGGGTGGGTGGATGTGTGGATATGTTTATGAGAATGTCTTTGTTTTCTCTTTGTCTTCTCTTTGTCTTGTTGTGTGTTCATAAATCTCTCTCTCTCCCTCTTCTCTCTCTCCCTCTCTCTCTCTCTCTTGTATACATTAGCAGGTGTGTGCTTGTTTATGTGCATGTCTCTCTTTTTGTCACTTTCTCGCTCTGTTCATCTGTCGCCGTTTTCTCTTTCTCCCTGTGAAAGTGATGTGTGGGTGTGTTGTTGTGCATTTTTCTTCTGTCTTTCTCTCTATCTTGATGGTTGTGAGTGAATGTCTCTGTAATATCTAATGTCTGTGTTTGTGATTGTCTCTCTCTCTCTCTCTCTATCACTTTATATCTCTCTGATTTCTCCTGAGGCAGGGTTGTGTGTTTGGGGTGTATTTCCCTATCTCCATCTCTCATCTTGTTGCTGTCTCTGTCTGTCCTTTTCTCTCTGCATATACATCTCTTTGTATGTACTTTCTCTCTAGGATTGTCTCTTATGTTGCTGTGTTTCTCGTTTAAAACAATTTGGTTTTCTAATTTTTATTAGTTGTCTATTTTTGTGGTTTTCTTTATGTTTGTTGCTTTCTCATTATCTTTAAAAAAAAGTTTCACATGATCTAATATTCTCCTCTCTATCTTTCTATTTCTATCTTGCTCTCTTTTTCTCTTTCTCTCTCTCTCTCTCTCTCTCTCTTACTCTCACTGACACAGTCCCTTAATCCCCCCTTATGAGTTTGAATATGGATTTAAGTCTCTTTTAGCCCTTATCCACCCTCCCTTTCTCAGGGACCCAAACATACAATGCAGAAACACACTTACTTCGAAACTGCATTTTGATTTTGCTTGTTATTATTTTATTTTACTTTAATTACAATATTGTGCATTAATACAAAAGTAAATTAAGCAAAGTAATGCCCACTACCCTTGGCAGATAGTGGAAGATCAAATCAGTGCATTCTCTAACATCACACACTTATTAGACAAGCATGGCTTTGTTAAGTTTTCATATTTCATGGTCAGATTTTTCCTCTCTGTTTTGTTTTTTCTTTTTAATGTTGTTTTAAGTCAGTGAGAAAATGAGCATGAATCAATCCTGTTCACCTTGGAAGCTATGTAGATTTCATCTCAGAAAGTTCCTTTGCTTAATATTTAGTTTAACACATTAACAGTATCCCAAGGATATAGATTGTTATTCCCCTATAGTAAAACCGCAGCAGCATAGATTTAGGATTACTGTGCTAGTCATTCAATCAGACTTGATCAATTGGGTCAAGCTCGCTTTCCATAACATGTGACAAAATGAATAGCTATCCTTTATGAAAAGCGGCCCTTATAAATAGCAAGCAAACCATAGACAATTTACCTCGATATTCATAAGGATCACCATTCATAAGGACCACTATTCATAAGGACCGCTATCCATAATGTGTGACTAAATGAATAGTGGTCCTTTTAAAGTGAGCAGACCCTGATCAATTTGACAAATTTTAGACAAATTGCTTGTACATAGGTCTGGTCGTATAGCCACAAAGCTAAGCATTTTTTTTCTCGACACAACAGGTTGTGGGAAGTATGGACGGCCATCCTAGCCGTTACTGCGCCAGTGTGCGCATTCAGACTCACCGTGTCGAGATCATCCAGGACCTGCAGGCCATGGTCAAGGAGCTGCTCGTTGAGTTCTACAAGTCGACCAGGTACAAGCCAGCCAGGATCATCATGTACAGGGATGGGGTCAGCGAAGGTCAATTCTTACAGGTGAGTATCGGACTAGACTGCCGCATTGCGCCATGCATAGGTCTGACTTTGCAACCAAAAAGTGAATTTAGACTTGACGTGATAAACCACCGTTAAAAAAATACAGCAGCATTACTTTGCTTGTAAATGAAATCAAAGGCAATAAGAGTTATTTCATTTCGCTGCGGTTATTTAATAAATGAATTTCCATTTGTGTACATGCTGATATTAGTGTAATGGAAACCAAAAAAAAATCCTTTTCAGGCAGGTGGTCTTTGTATGCAGGTTTATTTTACTGGAGTTTTCAGTGAGAAATGAAGTCCAAGAGATACAAATTTCTTCTGTTTTGGGGGGTTAGTTAAAAATTGTCTTGTTATCTTGCCTTCTATACATGGGGAGGGGAGGGGGGGCGTCCTTTGATATATGCTCATTCAACAAATTAATCTAAGTCTTTGGGGAGGGCAACATCATTATTTAGAACTTCAAAGTCGGAGATAATGATGATGAAATGCCTTTAATTTCTTGTCACAACTTTCTATGAAATGTTACACATGTGACTATTAAAGAATGACGCAGTTGGGGTTTCTTTAGTAGGTTTGACTGTACTTTTAATTTTAAAATATAACATCACTTTCATTTTAGGTTCTAGCCAATGAGATGAACGCTATCAGAGATGCCTGCAGGTCACTGGAGGAAGGTTACGAGCCTGGTATCACATTCATTGTGGTTCAGAAGAGACATCATACCAGGCTCTTCTGTGCGGAGAGAAGAGAACAGGTAAGTGGAAAGATGGATGGATGGAATGATTGATGGATGGATTGATTGATGAAGGGACGGAAGAAAGGATATGTTCAGCCACATATACATCTAATGCTTCGGTCACAAAAGTTCGTACGAACGATAATTTCATACGAATCTCCGTTTTTCCATTGTCTGAAAATCGTTCGTACGGCGTTCGTAGCAGTTCGTAATGGAATTTGTGACCGAGGCTTAAATTGCAAATAGAAGAGAATAAGAAAGTGGAAAGGTGGTGGGATAGATACATAGATGGAATAATAGAATGAAGGGTTGATGATATAAGTCTTGAGTGAGTCGATATAATAATAATAGTAGGTTTTTGTATAGCGCTAATGTCTGTCAGACTTGCTCTGCAATTATTACTCAGGCTTTAGCAAGGCTGCCATTACGGCCCTCTAGCATATCAAGGAATGAATCCCTGCCAGGTACCCATTTAGATCACCTGGGTCGAGTGTGGCAAATGTAGATTAATGTCTTGCCAATGGACATTAGTGCCGTGGTGGGACTCAAACTGTGGACCTGAGTGAGTTGATATCTGAGTGATGGTATTGCATTGTTCTTTACATCAAAATAAATCATGGTATTATATCATGGATGATAGATGGAAGATGTAAGGTAGATGAAATAAATGATCTCTCACTCGTCTATCCCTCCCCTTTCACTCTTTCTCTATGTGTCTCTCCCACAACTCTTCCTCTTTATCTCCTCTCTCTCTCTGTTTCTGTATCTCTCATTCTTGTTGTCTTCTCTCTCTCTCTCTCTCTCTCTCTCTCTGTAGATTGGAAGGAGTGGTAACATCCCAGCAGGTACTACAGTAGACAGCGGCATCACCCATCCTCTAGAATATGACTTCTACCTGTGCAGTCACGCTGGTATTCAGGTATGGCAGTCCCAGGGCCATTAAAGTTTGTCTACAATTTAAAACTATTTCTTGTCACAATTACACTATGGTGAAATATTCAAGTGCATATTACAATTTCAAGTCCGTATTACGACAGGAATATGTATAAAGTATGTGGAAGCTCATAAATTTGTTTCACCCTTACCAGAACTAAACCTTTTTTTGAAGGGATCTTTGATGTACTGAGTGCTTATAACAGTAGAGCTGCATGTAGTAAACTATTATTTTGTTAAGGAAGCAGTTTGGCACAGCGTACACCAGAGAATATTTTACATTACATGTTTAACATATTTTCAGAGTTTTGTGTTGTTGTGCTCCTTTAAAGATAGAGATGACTTGTGGAATTTGAAACAGTGTCTGACCCATCCCTGGGTAGTGTTTCACAAAGACTAAGATCAACTTTAAGTTGGACTTAACTATGGCAGGATCTTCATGCCACTATTTTCTCTCAACATTTGCTGGCATTGGTTTCTCAAGGGAAGTACCAATCGAGGTCACAAATCTACATAATTTAGATTTTTTGATAGTTCATTATTGTAGGAAAAATATTATCTAAAGATCAAATTGAGAAAACAATGGTGAGAGCAACTAGTGGCATGAACAGCCTGCCATAGTTCAGTCCAACTTATAATCAATCTTAGTCTTTGTGAAACACCCTCCTAGAATGTTAAGAGATCTTGCAGAGTCCAACTTATTCTCTTTCTTCTCTTCTCCAGGGCACCAGTCGTCCCTCTCACTACCACGTCCTCTGGGACGACAACGGTTTCAAGGCTGACGAACTCCAGTGTCTAACCTACCAGCTGTGCCACACCTACGTACGCTGCACCCGTAGCGTGTCCATCCCCGCCCCCGCCTACTACGCCCACCTGGTGGCCTTCCGTGCCAGATACCATCTGGTAGAGAAGGACCACGATAGATACGACCATGACAGGTAGGGTGCATAGTGCTGCTTCCATGCCGCATGTCAAACTCATGCATGCGATTTGGCTGCATTGAGTTGATCACCTTCTGAATATCAATCTAGACTCATTCATTATCGTCAAACCCAAACGAAATCACATCAGTGTATTGAAGTGAAATCCATAGTAGTTTAATGATTTTGATCAAATATAGAGGAAAAATGCAAAAGAAGAATCCAAAGCATATCTTTATGAAAGCTATTGATTAATTTTAGGCTAAAGCTATGCTTCACTGCCATATAGATGACCAAACCAAAAATTGTTGAGTATAGCTCGATAGCTGAAGTATAACTTGCTTTGGGCTTGCACATGCACATGTTTGTTTAGCAAGTAATTTTGATTTCAGAACAATCAACACAAAAATTGCAATTCAGATTTGTATTTGTGGTTCTTAATTTGTATGGTTGTAAATTAACATAATATTGATGAAATTTTAAAATATATTGGAATTAAAGTCATGTTTGGAAGGTCATTTGGATTTCAGATATAAAATTTCCCATTCCAAATCATAACATTGGGTCCATACCTAAAGATCACATTTATGGATGTTCAGAAGATGATCAATTTGCATGATATAATGTCATGTTTAATTCAATTTTTTGTTGATTTTGATTTGAACTCATACCATTGTGCATGTGATTCTATGAAAAAGTACTTTTAAAAAACAGAAAGCAAAATAAAGCTTGTGTAAGTGAGTAAAATGCTCCCATCAAAAGTAACAATTTTGAAAGAACCACTGTCTTATATTGAGCTGCTAGCTATGAATCTCCATTACTCCCCAAACCCCATGCTCCTTGCTTCAGTATCAAGAAACAAGCTTTAGAAGTAAGGGTGGGGGAGGGGGTCATTACCTATTTTATTACTTATGTATTGTCAAAATTTTCCGATTGGGCTAATTAATATAAAATTTGTGATAGTTTATGTGTGATTATGATGTAATGGTATTTAATATTTAAAAAAAAAAAAATCTTGATGACTTCCTTGCATTTTCCCCCTGTTTTGAATGCTTACAAAAGTTCCCTTTTGCCATGATTGATGATAAACAACTTATCCATAATTTCAGTACTGAATAATATTGCCAGTTAAACATGAAAAAAGAAAAATACCTAGTAAAATCCTTAATCTAGAAATGTCTGTTTTATAACACAAAAGGAGTAATTTGATAGATGAAACAAACTAGTGGTGTACAATGTAGGTTGTTTGATGTCTGACAAAAATTTGATAATATTTGCCAAAATGGGATTCCATGGTTGGTGAAATAAACACAATTGCCATTAGTAATTTGCATACTGAGCCACCCTTTTCACTGAAAGTACTCTTGTATTATCTGCATGTTTTTGGCTAACAGTTTTCAAACTCCCAATCTGTTTATCACCTCCTCTGTGAAAGGTATGTGTAAAAAAAAAGCAGACCAATTAAGCAAACAACCCTGTAGCCACAAACTGCCCCCAAGCCTCCCTCTTATAAAGCCTCAGTCTAGTTGTAAATGCCGATTCAGCTCAAAGAAATACTTGCCAGGCCAGTGTGAGAAACTCTAGAAGTATAAGAAAGCTCAAATGATGGATTAGAAGAAAATTATTAATATTTCCTTGTGTTGAGCAAGATACAAAGATGAGAGTTTTAAGAACCGTCGTTGACGTATTAAGATCTTTGCTCTGATGAAATAGTGGATAATTATTTAATCGGAGCAAACAACTAAGCAGAGCAGGTTTAGAGTTTAAATCTAATTGAAATGCATGTAGAATGACGATGAAATAATCTTTAAAGGGCAATCCAACCTCTCTCTAAAGTTGACTTTGGTGAAAGCAGAAAAATCAGAGATACAGATTGGTGAAATTTTGAATAAAATTGGACAAGCAGTAAGAGAGTTATGAGGGTCTTTCAAGTTGTATAGTAATCACTACCGATATATATACTGTACATGCGGGAATATCAATTTGGTAAATTATCCATTTGACTGTGACATGTTTTGGGATAACATCAGGCAAAAAAAAAGTTCTGTATAGTTGTAAATTTTGGATTAAAATAATTCATTTTTATGTTGATACAAATGAGGAAGTTGTCTACATTTACATCACATCGACATAACCAATTTATCAATTAAAAAAAAAAATTGCCTATTCCATTACAACTTTTTAACACATTGTCCGATTTCATTCCAAGTTTCACCATTCTACTTCACTGATTTTTATGCTCTCCTTCAGAGCAACTTGCTATTATTAAAGGTTGGATTCCCTTCAATGGGTTGATTTCCGAAATGAGATTAAACTTTTTCCCCCTCTCCCTTGATTTCATTTTGACTGAATTTTATGTTTTACTTCCTGCAGTGTCATATCCAGTGCAAACAGCAAGTGAGTGCATAAAATATTGCTTGTTTCCTCACGTTTGATCAATGGTGCTCCACATTCAACTAACCTTTCATTTTTTAAAGCTAATTTTCATCATGTGTATTTCTAACAGTTGGTGTAATGCTTGTTTTTTTTCATTTCATTGCACTGTTATTTATGTTGATGTGTTTTCATATCATTTGCGTCTTGGCATGTTCTCATTTTATAACGACTCTAACCTTTCTAACAAGTATAATTTTTTTTAAAATAACTTTGAAGATCTTTTGAAGCGTTGTAATTTTCAAAGGGGGCTCCTAAAGAGCTCTATCAAAACACAGGGACAGATTTTTATGCCACATGTTCGTGTAGTCCCATATACATATTCCTGTGTACGGTGCTTGTAACTTTACCAAGACTGGGTCAAATTTCTTATCATTTTTGATGATTCCAGAACCTTGCAGTACACACCAATACTTATATGCTAGATGATCAACCTTTTCTGATCCACGTTTCTTTCACAATGCAATTGCATGACCAGAACTGATCTATACCTTTAACATAGTTTTTAAAATCATTATCTACTTAAAAACATTCAATCAACCAAGTGAGTCATGACAAGGTTACATGTACATGTACTACATAACCAGAACTCAAATTTATGTTTAATACATTCCTAGTAGGTTACTGAGTAGTACTTGCAGTATTGGTAGTTTTTGTTGGCTTTCTCATGCTTTGTGACCCCTTTCACTTTATGAACAAATGTTTAAAAAAAATAATAATGGTCCATTAATTTATTTTTGTTTTAGGCAATAATATTTCACATGTGTAACAATGCAGTTGTAACAATGCATTCACCAGTTTATGAAGAAATTCATTACTATTCTTGACGCAACTTACAATATCTAAATTCCATTGTTGGATTTGCTGCCTTTGGAAAGGGTTAAAGGAAAAAGAAAAGAAAAATGCAAGTTTATATTGAAAAAGTTGTGATTTCTTCTTGAAACAGAGAGACAAGTAAACTTGTCTTTCACCTATGCTTATAATGAGCCAGAAAGCCCAAAACGTTTGCATTCATTTCCTGAGTAGCCAAACAAAAATTGCTTAACTTAACATGTTCATTTTTAAAGCCCATTGCTACATGTATGTGTTCGGAATCGGTGGAGGATATTTAGTTGTCTAATACCTGAGGAATATTCATTACTAGTAGATAACAGCTCATGTTGATGTCCTTTTCACTTCTAACACTTCCAAGGATTTCCTGTTGGCTTTCCTATCTCATATTTACAGCCTTTTTAATTGAAACTTACTTCATGTTGCTGTGTCTTATCATGTACTCATTGTTAGAGAATTAGAAGAGTAGGAATAGAGCTAGAACCATAGTACACTAATTGTAGAACATTTACAGTTACATTTGCATTTAATATATTTTTTTTTCTTCTGTTGGTTGAATAGCTTACTGTGTTTGATGTGTAGACAGAAATATATTTAGGGCAGGTTTTTTTAAATTTATTTATTTCTGGTAACGTACCATGTACTGTGATGTTTGAAAACAGACATTTGAACCTGTAAGTTCGTATTCTACATGAAGTTAAACCCATGCTGAGTTTAAGCTTAATCCAAAATTGAGTCTAACAAAGGGAATTAGAGTATTAGACTAAGGTTTAAGTTTTCTCTTTATGAAAAAGATTTCCCCTTTTTTCACAAATTTTGGTGCTCTAGTTTAGGTTTAGTTGATATAGGGTTTGGTTTAGTGTTACCATTGGATATTAGGTTAGGTTAGGGTATAGCGCTTGGTCCATTCTTGAAAGTAGGACTCTGGTGACTAGTGCTCCAGCGACGTTTCCTCAGAGCATTAGTTTGTCAGAGGAACATGGTTAAGGTTGGCGCTGTAATCAGGTTTTAGGTAAAGCTTAGGTTTTGTTCAGGGTTAGTTTTAGTCCTAGGTTCAAGTTCGAAATCTGGACAGTGTAGGCACTAGGCAATTGACTGCTGATTTTTTTTTGCCAGAGTATGTGTCATAGAATCTTTATTGCGGGCTCTTTGATACATCTTCTCTAATACTGTTTGCTACATGTTTATAATTCTTTGTTCTGTATCCATTGTGAAGTTGCTAGCGTAGTTCCTGAACTTATACCATTGCCATTAGTCATCAGTAGAGTTGCAACACCATCATTTAGGATTTGGGCTTAGATTTTGTTCAATGATTGTCATCCTATTTCCCCCTTTTGCTGTTCAAAATAAACATGATCTATAGTATCTTTGTTTATATCTCTGTCACAATGTAAATGTGGTTTTGGTGCAAGTTACGAGGAATTTCAAAATGTGATAATTCTGGGGTCGTATTCTGGAAACTAAGGATTCCTTCTATGTTAGTGAAAAGTGTGTTCATTGTCACTATTAATACATTAAAATGGCTCAGAATAACACTCATTATTTGTGCTTGCAGAGACCTCACTCTGAACCACATCTACGCAAATGCAGACAGCCATGTGCAAAATCTAACCAGTGACTTGCTCATAAGGCCTTAAAAAAAAAATCTTGTATTGCCCTTTGCGACTGACCCAAAAATCTTGAAACCAATGGTCGTCCTTTTTTTTTAGAAGAAAACAAATATCAAAGCATTCAAAAGTGAGAAATATCAGCCCAAAGAGGGAGCAAAAAAAAAGAAAGGAAAGATTTCCAACCGATCATGTTTTGGCACCCAAAGGGCAATACAACATCTTTTTTTTTAGGCCTAATTGAATTTGTGGGGACAATTGATGTACCTAAAAGATATCATAGTTTTCAGAATACCATCCCTGTTTTCCAAGCCTCACTCAGTGATTACAACGATCGTTATTCCTCTTTTCTTGCTCAACAGTGGGGGAGACGGCAGCCATCACGGACGTGACGGCTACGGACGCACCCCGAAGGAGATGTCTGCTGCCATCAAGGTTCATGACGATACACTCAAGGTCATGTACTTCGCCTAGGTGTCAGAGGTCAGAGAGAGAGGATCCATGGTCATGTTAAGAAATCAGAGAATCACCTAAGGAAAGAGCATCATCTAGAAAGCTAGCCCAGAAATATCCGCAATGAAGAATTACTGTGACATCAAGGTTGCAAGCAGTTGCCCATTGCAACAAATCTAATGAGAAATCACGGAAAAGATCATGTTACAACAAACTTACTGGCCCAGTTTTCTATCCGCTGTGTCCTCAAGCTTACGTCTTAACCATAGGTAGCTTTGAAATTAATTCAAAACTTTCGTAAATCATTTCAGGCATTGAAAAATCTTGTTAACTGATCTGTTGCTAGATCATTAAATTTTATTTTGTATATGTTAGTCCGGGAAAAACGTCATCTCAACAAAAAGTTTCCATTGGTTTGCATTTAACTTTCAATCATTGAGGGATTGTTTTTATTTTGAGAATGAGTTGAAACCATTGAGCTAAACAAGAGACTAATTTCAACATCACATAACAATTTTGTTGAAACGCGTGTTCACAAGGCATTTAGTAATGATTATAGTGATGATTATGTATTTAATGTAGATACTATTTCTCTCCTCGATCTCTTTCTCATCACTCTCTTTTACCTTATATGGAGTAGTTGTCCACATAGATGTGTGAACGTCATACAATTAATGTCTTGTGGAATATCTATGAAGTGCTGAATTTGTGTTCAATGCAGTATATCAACCACTGACCAAAATGGACCCGAACTATGCCAGATTGATGATTACTGTTACTCAAGAAAAAATGAATGGGATTTGATAGTTTGGAATCTAAGGCGTTGTATAGTGTGTGATGGTATTAAACCCAAATCATTGAATGCTTTCATTATCCTAATAAGCACAAAAACTATTGTAATAAGACATTGAATAACAAACTTATGATCTTCCAATGAAATTCTACGAGTAGAAGAAACATCAAATATGAGTTTAGAAAAATTGTTGATTAGCTTTCATCCAGTCAGTGGCCTTAGCAGCTGAACATCTGGGACCTGTTTCACAAAGCCTTTTTTCAATGACAAGTGACAAAAATCAGTGACAAATCTGCTGATGACCAATCAGAAGCAAGGATTTCACTAGCTTATAACAAAAACTGTAATTTGTCACTGATGACAAGTTTTGTGAAACGCCCCCCAGATATAAAGTTGAGAATTTAAGAAGTTTAATTTCTTTTTGATTCTCATCTGACTAAGGCTCAATACCCTTTTGTATATATAAACATGTTTGCCCCAAAGTGTCATAAATGGTATTTTTATTGTTTTTTCTTCAGCGTGGGACATTATTTGTGTAATTTGAATCGTGGAACTGTGTTTTTTATGTGAGAATGGTACTAGTACAGACCCTCGGTCAGTTTAAGCAACATATATCTCTCGGTTGTAATCGTTGGTCAGAATAGCATATTAAAAATGGTGTCATATGGTTTTAGGGCCAGGTATTTAAAAAAGAAATATTTTAGATATCATACTTTTATTCTGATCAATGTATAATTGAGATGCAGAAATGTATTGAATAATTAAGAGCACATAGATTATCGTTTTTTGGTTTTATGTATAGAAGCAGATCCGATTAAGGTAACACTTTGTGTTTTGCTGTATTGTCTTTTTGCAATATAGCAAATCATCGATCCTCAAATTATGTCAATAATAGATGAATTTCATACCATGAAATTGATTCATGATATGATGATTTCTATTTTGATACAATACAGAAAATGGCACAAACATTTTTGAATAACATTAAAATGGAACTTGCCGAGCACAAATTACTCTAGCTTTCTTTCAGTCGCATGTTTTGGAGAGAAAATTGTTTTGAACATGCATGACTTTTTCCAATTCTTGTACCTCTTTTTTCTTTACACATAAAACATGTCTGTACAGTCTCATTCTGTGAGCCTTCACAAGTATATTGAATATGGTTATTTTCACATTTTATGTCATGAGCTTGAATTATTCCATTCATACTGCTACAGGATGAAAATGTGGGAACAAAAACAAGCTTATGTGGACAGCTCTCTCGAATCGGGTGTTTTCCAGGTATTTTTTGTTTAAAAGATGATATACATGTAAGACTTAAGACGTATCTAAATGTCTTCAATTCCATAATCTTCAATTGTATAATGTTCAATCAACTCTTCAAATTTATACTGTGGAGCAAAACTTGTATTAACCCTTTCCCACCCACTCATCTCCCTTTACTAGTGTAAGATGATAATGGATGGACTAGTTTGGAATGTAGTTTATTTAGTGCAAAATACAGTGATGTGTGTGACCATCGTGTTTTTTTCTTCTTCTTTTCCATGAGTTGTGTGTTCTGAGCATTCATTCTGGTTTTAGTCGGTAAAATGATACTGCCATGTGCTAAAATGTCAAAGTGATGATATCCAACACAAAGTGATTCATATTATCCGACTGTAAATTTCTTAGATATCCTATAGCTTTAAAAATAACTGCAGGATTAATATTGGTGGAGTTTGCATTTTCCACTAGATTTTTTAGCTTGGTAAATTAATGATGTAGGTGCTAGGTATTGGTAAAGATCTTGTTACCTCAGACTCCAAATTTGATTTGCCTGTTTTCATAAATGCAGACCGAGTTAGACCTGGTTAAACTTAGTCCACTGTTGGGAGTGCAAAGTGTTGTCCTCTTTATTCTGGTAAAATAATTGTAATTTTGTAACAAAATGATTATATGTACAAGAAAATTAAGGTATGAAATGAAAATGACAAATTGATTTCATAATTACAAGATTTTTGCTTGTTCGTCTAGTTACAGAATTATGATATTTTTTCTTAATGAAGAGGTTGACAGTTGGCATTTCATAAGTCAGTGGACTAATATTCTACCCACCTAGGCGGTGTTAACACCTCAACGTTTGTTTGTCCACAAGTATAATGGATATTGAGCGTTGACTTTGTACAATGTGATTCTAGTACATTTTGTACTGACACAGTTCACCAAATCAATGCATTTATCGAAATGTATATAACTTGCCGATCCTATTCGCACATCTGCTGTAACGAGAAGCATTATCAGAAATTGTATCGCTTCTAATAATACACTTTTCCATTCATGTCACGACTACCAATGCACTTGTACATTTGTTTAGGCAAGAACCATATTTGTTTAGTTCTAGCTGGCCGCTCTGTCCATTTCACAATTACAAAGAGCACAAATTTTTAATTTGCCATTAAAGGGTGAAGTTATGCATCGTTTTGTTTTGAAAAAGCAATATTTTATACCTTGATTTTCAGCTATTATATACTTAAGAACATTTCAAGCGTAGATATTCATGTTTTTTTTTAGAACGCGCATTCACTGCTGTATAAAGTAGCAAGTATGTTACCATTTTAGGTTGCTCAAATCACTAAGAGATTCCTGGTTTGATTGGATAGCTTTGATCTTATTCTTCCTTATTCTCTCTGTTTAGTCTAGTGTACATGTTAATTCAGAATCTGTAATTATGAGCAGTACATAACACAGAGTATTTTATACCATCTTGTGTGTTTGAAATTGTGAGGTATACTGAAATAAATGCAGTACATCACACAAGCGACGTAACTAACAAGAGAAATAATATTCTACTTCTGTTTTTCAGAGATTAGTAAGTATTGTAAGATCACAGGTAGCTACATGAAACTGCACAAAAAAAGAATTGTACAATTGTAATCTACGCTGTTTTTTGATATGTAAATGGTAACTCACTTTCATGCTGTTGTAAATAGTCTTATTTTCTAATGGAATAAACACGGGAAGTAATCATGTTGAAGTGGAATTTTGTTGACACCATTATATGCCTATTTGTAGTCACTCTAGTGAGGAGAAGGAAACATAGAAGATAGAGAATATAGTTTTAGTAGAGTTGATTTATTATAAAGTGCTTTGATGCGTAACAGCCATATAACATCTTCATCGGGTGCGTACCTTTCTTCTTAATTATTTATCTAATGATCGATGATAGTTTGAGAGTGGAAAGTTTGAGAGACATAATATTTCCTAGTGCATGTATTTAGCAGGAGTAGAGGGGGTAGCTTGCCAAACACATGCAAAGCCATCTATACACAGAGTTTGTACAACCTAGTTTAAGTTGGACACAATATGGCGACTATACTGCTTTGTTGGGCAAGCACAAAACAAAAGAATATACGCCATTTTGTGACCCAGTGAAACCAAATTGGCCAAACTCTGTGTATAGATGGCTCTGAGCACATGTTAACTCAACTTTTTATTTTATGTATACTCCTCGCTTTAATATGTGAGATTGCCCTTTTCTGATTGGAGCTTTGTTCCCACTGCTACAAAAGCCTTGTGGAAGAGATCGTTTTGAGGGGTCCACACTACGTTTTGTCTGAAGCATGTTCCTATTTCTGCATCCAAAGTGAGCCTATATAGCTGTAGTTGTAATAGGCTTACACGTATGATCACCTTTACTGAGAGCAGGCCCACTCCTAGCCGTTAATCATGGTGGCTCATATGCTGTCACTGTCGGATCCATGGTTGGTGCTGAATACCCCCACGATTGCGAGATCTTTACTTGCGCGCAGGAAACCTGACATGCAATTTGTAGAGATCTTGCAACTGGGGGAATTATTCAGCGTTAAAATGAGGGCAGTGTTGGTCGCTATGATTAAAGGCAAAGTTATGGTTGGGTTCCTTTAATATGGTAGCTTGTGAAAATAGAATAACAAACCAAAACGCGCAAAACGTGTTTCTCCAAAACTGAAGTGGGAACACCCTGATCAACCTGTCTGTAGATAGAACAACAATAGCCAATATTTTGATATGTACCAAAGAGTTATGTAATCAATCACAAGGTCTTTCTCCTGCATAACCTTTGACATAATACATTACAAGCAGCCATTCCATGAGAAACGCTTAAAAGATGGAATCTGAAAAACAGATTAAATGCTGCATTTACAGTGTGGCATTAATTTTTAATGGTAGAGAAAGTTGGCTTTAGCTTTTACTCATAGTTGCTGATGTGTGTAGAGATTTGAGGTATGATTTGCTGTACATTTATATTTGTGATATTGGTGCAAGATTCATTTTTACACCCTATTTAGAGGGCACCTGGTTACATTCACATCTACGGGTGTATTGATCCTTAATTTTGTTTTTGCTTAGATCGATTACCTCCCCCATTATACATTGCTGTAGCTCACAAGTTTGCTTACTCAGTGAGTTGTGCGTACCCATAGACCCTAGCTGCTAATCGTCTTCTTATTACCGTAAGCACAATGACGCTGCATAAGCACATCATACATTTTTGCAGGGTTTTTATAAATTATGGATTGTACTATACTTGTGCCATTCGTGAGTGAGTCTTTATTTTTGAACCTGTGTGAGTTTTTTTTTATTGTTTATGTAATACTAGTATTCCATTTATAGTTGGAATGAATGTCCAGTTTTTGTGATATGATAAGCCAGTAGGCACTGAAATTTCCCTGGATTAAATCATATAAAATCAATGCTTAACATGTTGATATATTTTTCATATATGTGAGGAAATGAGAATCAAAGATGAAAGAACAAAAAGTCAACTTTTTACTTCCTTCATTTTCCATTAATGTATGGGGCGAGATTTAGAAGAATGATCTGATGGAGGAGATTCTAAATTTAGTTTAAAAGTGAAGAGGGTCAGGGAAAGCCAAAAAGAGACTGAAATTTACTTAAAAAATAAAGTCGTTATGACCCCTCTTTCTCAATCATTCACTGGGAAATGCTCCTTCAGATTTTTTAACTTTTAGGCCCCTGAAATTCGATTTTCACAAACAATTTCTCATCAGAAGTACTAAGTAATCTCAATGAGCCTCGCATTTGTCTCTTGGCTCATTTTTGCTCTCCTTTTTTTAACCTTTGAGTAAAATCACATTTGAGCTTCATAGCATGGGATATCCTTTTTTTTAAAGCTACCAAGTGATCTTATTGAAGTGTTGTTCGATGGTTAGATATGGAGAAAAACTCTTGCACGAGTCGGAAGAAGATTGTACAACTTTATCACTAAATCAAGTACTTATTAGAAGGATATCCTTTTAACCTTTTAGGAAATCACAAAACAAAAGAAATAAAGACGGAGACTTGAGGTGCTATGTAAACGCACTATAATGCGCAAAATATTATGAGTTTTGTAATATTTCTTGTGGACACACACATTCCGAAAATGAAAGACTATCAAGTGTTGTGTGCCTACTCCAGTTATTCAGTGTGTATTAATAACTAATAGTGTAACTTTGAGACGTTCAATTTGTATTAGAATTGGCATTGTAGAATTAGGATGGGAAAGAAAAAAAAAATCAGTATTGAAGTGTTAATTGTGCTTTTTGAGTTGTACATACTTTTATTTATCTATTCTTTCTGAAATTTGTAATTATGTTATGAAACTCATGGGATTATGGAAGACTTTAAAAACAAACCCTGTAAAAATATACTTGTAAATCTGATTTTTGTTTTATATTGAAAGCCCTGCTAAATGTTAATTGCTCAAATTGTCTAAAAAACAGCAATCATTTAAACATTTGGTAAGAGAATTTTGATTGAAAATACATGTATATGGACTATTATCTTATTTTTGTAAACAAATTACAATCAGACTTGTCTCGAGTTCATCAACTATTATGGAATTAGCCATTACTGATGTACATTATCGTGTGTATGATTAAACCAAAATCTTGATTGGAATAATGTGGAATATTACTTTAGTTGATACCTGTTTTCATCTTATTTTATCACATCACAACTTGTGATTTCATGGATGTGTTACTCACTCTGTATATCAACTTTTTTCCATCGTTCATGAGCATTTGTCTTGTGTGTGACTGACTGCTCATGGTTATCAAGTTTGGTATATATATTTCTTCCTCTACGATGTATCAGAAGTTGTTGTGTGCCCAGCTTAAGGGTGCCAACCAGCAATGTACATTTTTTAAAGAACACATTTTAGATTTTTCATCTTCATATATTTCAGTCTGTATTATGATGTATTATCATCTTAATTGTGAACACTTATTGGTTGAACTTCTTTGTTATTACTTCTGAGAAAAAATCCTGCTATGACTTTGAAATTTGTTTGGAAACCTTGGCTCAAATTCATGTTTGCACCCTTCTGCCAGGTACGAGATAAAAGTTATTTTTTGCCCCTTCTTCATTCAAATTTCAACCATATTATGAACCAATGCTAGGAAAATCTTTCTTAATTCATCAAGTGGTGGATGGTTCTGAATTATTCCTTATAGTAGTTCAATATTTTATTAAAAACTGATGGAGTGAACACTAATTGAAATAAACTTCATAATTTGTGGTATTTTAGGGAGAGCACAAGTTTTATGCAGCTGTAGTACACGTGGTAGATTAACGATACATGTATTGACTTTGGAGGTATTTGAATTTGGATATCCATTTTTACTTCAGCAAAGTTTACATTTTTTTAGCTGCTAAAAAAGATTCAGCTGAAATATTGCACACACTTGCTTGAAAAAAATGCTGCTTCACTGCACAAAACCTGTACCGGGTACATGTAAAATACGGAATTAAGGATGTTAGGTTATACATGAAGGTATGTCATTTGTAAAGCATTATAATTTAATTTCTACTTAATTCCTCGCTTTTCATGTCTCACTCTGTTCAACTATTACCTTTAAGCTTACAGCTCAACTTAAACATGGGCAAGTTCAATCTGTATTGTCCCATTCCCATATAATACTGTCCATAAGACATCTAAGGTTTTAGTATATCCGATGAGTGTATCGGACTGATAGCTCTACTAGAGCTTGAATCAGACAAAATATCAAATGAAATGATACATTTTGTCAATTTGTTTGTTGCATGTTCACAATTCCATAATACAATTCAAGGATACTTGGTAACAATGGGACATATCTTGGACTTGCTGATGTTATATACCACTACCTTTTTAATTATAGTTGTGAAGAAAATATCTCATCATATAGCAATTAACAATTCAATACATCTGTTAATATTGGACCTTATTTCACTGTTGTCTGTTTTCCAATTTGCTTGTGAAAACATACCCATGATCAAAAAGTCTATTTTGAAACTCGCAAAGGGTCCGTTATAAAAGGACATATCAAAAAAATTAAAACTGAAGTTTAGTTGGTATGCTGTCAGGGATGTGTAAAGAAAAAAATGTTTGAAATAAATGTAAAAGGTCTTGGTAATTCATTGTCACTCTCATCACACGCTGCCTTAGCACTCGCTCTTCTCAATGTCACATGCTCATTTGAATTAGTATAGATGTATATTTTGTCCCACTTGAGTACACGTATCAGCACCAGTCTGTCCAATCTATTATCAGAAAAGTCAATTCAATGTTTAATTTTTTTCCCCACACTCGATGCCAAGTCATCAGTATTGCATTTGTCAATAGTACCTAGTCAAACTGACGAGACGAACACCAGACCAACAAAAGACCTGTCAAAATATTACATTACACCTAACGGTCGAGAAACGGTTTAGAGTTGGTTTTGGTTGAGTGAAGGAGGCTCATTCAAATATCATGCAGTAAAGCTGCACAAAATATCTGCTGCAGGTATATTTACATGTAGATGAATGGCATCTGCGCACAACAAAGGTCCTGCACGTTATTAAATGTGCTCCGTGTTAGATACAAAAATGTGAAGGGTATTACACTTTTTGTCGTAATTTTTATTACAAAATTAGCGGTTTTGCCACGTCATACATTGTATCTGAAGGAGGTCTAAGGGTGTTTTATCTAATCTTTTGTATATACCGGTAGGAATAAATTGAAACGAAGATTAAGTATACCTTACAGATAATGGTCTTCTCCACCAAATACATGTATGATATGTAGTAGCTTATGTCTTAACCTTCCACTTTCTCATGTAAATAAAGCAATACTAGGTAAAAATGAAGAGAAAAATAAAAGGACAATAGGCTTCAAACGTTTGGATTTCCTCCAAAAAATATTCTAGTACTAATTTTATCAAATTATCCTTCTCTTCCAGTTAAATGTTTAAGGCATTATTGAATGAAATGCAGTCCTTCAGATATATGTTCATGTATACTCATGTGACAAGTTAATGAAGTTATGTTTTTGTTTAAGCTTGTAATTTAGAATCATTGTGGTATATTATTATTCTTCAAAGAGTTCAATAAATATATAAAGGGTCCCATCTATAATTCCCAAGATTCAACCATATCTCATGTACCTAATATACGTCTCATTTTTCTGCAATAAAGAAAAATATGCTGTACTATGCATATCAAAAATGACTTGTGTTATGTCTTTGCTGTTGTGTGTATGCATTTGATATCCCCTGACACACAGTACATGGAACCTATAGACTAGCCAGTATTCTCCACCAGTGCCCAGAAAAAAAGAAAACAAACTGATAGAATTACCAGTTGCAAAATATGGTACATGCAATCAACATGATTTAAAGATACTAGATTTTTCAAAGGGGGTCTGGGTCTCGTTCATAAAACTTGTTATCAATAACAAGTAACGACAGTTGTTATAGGCTACTGAAATCGTGGCACTAGTTTAATATTGATAACAAGTTTTATGAAACGGGGGCCCAAGCTGCAATCCAGGTTTGCTCTATCTCGCCAACCATCTTTTACTCATTCTTTCCAGCTTTCCGCATTTCCACGTTTTAAAAAGGTCAGTTTTCAGGGGGATGCCTCTGAAAACTTCAAATATTGTGGGGTTGGGAATTAATATTTAGGGGGCCATTTATACTGTAGCCATATGTCTGTAGACATTCATTTCATGATCTTACAGACCTTGATAAATTAAATATAGCATTATTAAAGTGTTGATACATGTACTAGATGTAGTGCAAATCAATATTGATAAATAGACACAAATAAATAAATGCAATCAGTTCTAAAAAGGATTTTGGGTGCAAGAGGCATTACCAAGCATTTATTCCCAGATCACAGAATCAATTTTGTGCACGTAATATACAGGGCTATAATCATCAAACAAAAATGTAACGTTAGTTTCCATACATACATGTAATGTTATATCATTCCATATTTACTTATGTTAGCTTGTACATTATCTGCAAACTGTCCTTGAGTTCATTAAATGATGAAAATCATGATTTTCTTGATGGTGATATTTTCAATTGGCATATTAAGGACAGCTAGACTTTGGATGAATAGCTGATGGGGATTGACCCTGGATTAAACAGGGAACCAAATTTGCACATGGCTTTGTCTCCTTGCGGATTTTCGTTTTTTCCAAATCATTTACAAATCATGTGTCTATTTTGAGGGTGCCTCCTCGTCTTCACGGATGAAGCTCTTGAGTAACTCTTGGCGTTTCACGGCGAGACGCTCTTCACGGCGCTTGCGGGCCTCCTTGGTCTTTGTTCGCCTGGCCTCGGCCTGCTCGCTGTGGACAAAGAAGCAGAATAAAAAAAAAGAGAGTCAGAAACGGGTTTCATACAAGTTGTATGTATATGCACTGGAGATCATTCAAACATTTCATTGCTGTTTATAAAACAATTTTTTCACACTACAAGGGTCCCCAGTACGTCATGAAAACAAAAGTTTCTCAGATATTTCCATGTTGGGGAGTTCACTTTTTCCTTATTTCAACATATTTCCAGTTTGAAATGCCACTACAGGCCAAGCATCCAGGTTATGCTGTTTGGGCCTTAGAAAAAAAAGAGACTGTCTTTCCCCAAATAGAAAAAGGGAACTCACTTTCCTGGTTTCCCTAATTTCTAGGATAGCTGAATATCAAAATTCCAGAAAATTATCAACATTTGAGCACCACCTTCTTTTTTTTATTCAACATTTGAATTAGTGTAATGTCATGAATAAAACATTGTTTTCTGAAAGGGCCTAATATCAGTGAGGTAACTTCTACAGGTACATTCTTTTACTTTGAGGGAAGGATTTGGTCGAAATGTGCGTTTGATATATATGTTTTTAAAACCATGGGCAAATGTCTCATCATTTTGACTTACGCAAGCATCTTGCCACGTTGGTTCTCTGCCTTCTTCTTGTGGATGAACTCCATGAGAACACGCTTGTTCTTGAAGACATTACCCTTGACCTTCATGTACAGCTCGTGGTACCTGTAAACAAAGACAACGTTGAAATCATCAACACGATTGCTCTTGAAAATACAATATCAGGGCCCTGTTGCATAAAACTTACCATTGATGGTAATTTTGCCGTCAATGGTAACTTCCATGGTAACCGGGCTCAGCAGTCAATCAAAATCAAGGTTTCCATGGTAGTTGCCATTGATGGCAAAGTTACCATCAATGCTAAGTTTTGTGCAACGGGCCCTGGGGGGTGTTTCACAAAGATTCTAAGTTGAACTTATCTCTAAGTTGGACTTAAACATTATGGAAAGCCGTTAGCATCTTTGAAAATATTTTGTAAAACTTATTTTGAAAGGCATTAAATGTTGATTCAAATCATTCATATTTTCTATCATCAAGGAGATTTCATGTTGTTGATGTGGAATTTATAAAAAAAGTCTAAAATACTTTAATTTTTGCTTTTGAATATATTTCATTTTAAGGCTCCAATGGATGTCCATAATTTTTAAGTCCAACTTAGTGTTAAGTTCTACTTAGGATCTTTGTGAAACACCCCACAGGTCTTTCCATGGAACATAGAAATAATATTCTTTGACATGGCAATATCAAAGAATCAGAAAGCTCACAGTTCATTTTTCAACTTTACCAAAACTCAATTGTCTCTTCAACACTTCATCTACATGTATACGAAATGGGACTAAAAACAAAGATAAAGCAATGCTTTTTCTTTTACAGGGAAAGGGAACCCTACCAAAAATATACAGTGAACTTTCAAACATCTAAGGGATAACCACAACAACTGACAACAAAATAGATTTCCTCAAAAAAATACCTTTTCTGCATGATTGTAAACTCACAAGATACTTTGCACACTTCACAGCAAGACAGCCAAAAATGCATATAAATTGGCAACCCTTTCTTCAAGGCTCATTACTTACAAGTTCTAAAGCACCTCCTTGCCCCCCCCCCCCCCCCAATTTTTTTTATTTAAAAAAAAAGAATCTCTCTGGACCCCCAAAATTTGACTGGAAGTGATACCCATGGACACAAATCCAGAAATGTCAATCTGGTCTCCTGTGACAAAAACTGTGGAGCCTTTTATTTAAAAAAAAAAACTTTAAGTTCCACTTACAGATGCCTGTCGATCTTCTTGTTCTCCCTGTACTTCTTGAGTAGTCTCCGCAAGACTCGCATCCGCCTGATCCAGATCACTTTGGTTGGCATACGAGCATTGGCTGTACCCTTGCGCTTACCTGAATAGATAATGAACAGACAAACATTCTTCCAGTAAAAGAAGCATTTTTATATCCAGTAAACCTTTTTGCCAGGCATAGCGCCATAAATCGAAACTTAAATTTTTTTTTTTTGGTGTACCGTGTATAAACCGCACCCCCGACTTTGAATTTTTTTCGGCGGCAAAAAGGTGCGGTTTACACACCGTTAATTACGGTACATGTAATCAAATCTTCAGTCATAAACATTCTTTCCAACCTATAATCTTTTAACATCACAAAAGGTCTATGTAACATGGTCAATGGCTTGATCCTACATTTACTTACCACGTCCACTGTGACGACCTTTCCTACGAGCCTCGGCATTCTTGCGAACCCTAGCCCTGGAATGTACAGCAACTGGCTTGCGGATAATCAGACCATCCTTGATCAGCTTGCGGATGTTCTGCCTTGAGTTGGCGTTGGCGATCTCGTTGATTTCGTTAGGGTCGAGCCAGACCTTGTTCTTGCCGCAGCTCATCACGCTGGCGGCTAAGCGCTTCTGCAACCGTAGGTTACTGTATTTGGAGAGGGGGAAAAAAACATTGGTTACTAACAATCCATACTTAAATTTGCAAGATATAATCCACTAGTTTGATTAATGGAGTGCCACCTTTGAGCACATCTTGTAATGCATCAAAGTGACCCCACACTGCATGAAACTTGTTTGAATTTAAAATTAATTACTGGGTGCAGTTAGACTATTTCCTGTGAAGAAAAAAAGGATAATAGAGTAAAGTACCCGGTTTTCGGCCACTTAAGACAAAATCCTATTTATTGGACTCTTTACTTCCTATTTATTATCATTTCTTGTTCAAATCATGAAGCAAATATTATTATTATTTAAACAAAAAAAGAATCCCAAAAAAAAATCATGAATTGCCATGACAATATTCATTTCAATTTTCACTGTTTTGGAGCCGGTTATCGGCCGAGCGTTTCAGTTTACGGCCGCATGTACAAAGTCAATAGGAAGCGCTCGCGCGCGCCGTGCGTTTCTGCGCTGATGTATAGCACAAGCGGGCGGAGCAGGTATCCCACGCCGGAGCTCCCGGGTGCTCGCCTGGCCGAATACAGGCACAGCAGTGATCGGAAGTTGGAATCTGAATTAGACGGACATATCGTGTGTGCGTCGCGGTGTGCGGCTGCATTGATTTAATACATGCGATGAGATACTTTTGAGTTTGCGACCAGCACAAAATCAGGCTCTATATCTGAAAAATACTTGAAATAAAGCTCATTTTATGGTACCCATATTTCTTACATACACGCGTAAGAAACTCGATTTTTCAGATTTGGGTAGCGGGACCGCCGATTACATCGCTAAAATGCGATATTTTAGGATATATTTTTCATTGCAAATGTGGTTCTTCAGCGACACTGGCATGGTATGGTATGTGTGGGATATGTGTTATGCTATTATGCGATGTATTTTAAAGTGATTTTACCATGTATCCAACCAATTGGCCGAAAACCGGAGCTGACCGATTACCGGGTACTTTACTCTATTTTGATGTTGACTTTATAATTTTTCTAGTTGAAAAAAAAAAGCATTTCTACATTCAAACTGGCAATGCATAGGTCTCAAATGCAAAGTACTAAGACAACGCAAGCATCACCCGTCTGTGATTACTGCTCAGCATGAAGCAGTAGGGGCTCTGTTCCGAGTAACTCCGGGAAGCTCCAACGCCGATGCCGTAAGCGTCAGGTGGTGCATCAAAAAACATTTTAACAGCGGGTTGGGCGACATTATCTCAAAATATGCAAAGGGAGTAATTACAATTTTGACTTACTGGGTTGCTCGACTCCTCTGGTCATCTATCCATCAACTTGAAATTATAATTTGAAGAAGTTTTTGATGGGAAATGGGGGTGATTCTTCGTCCAACCCCGACGATTCTTACATGTTGTTTCGTTGATTCAACCAGGGAAGAGAAAGTACACACTAAGTACGCATGCGCGGTAGTGCGTACTTTCTCTTCGCCGGTTGAATTGACGAAACATGGAAGAATCGTCGGGATAGGACAAAGAATCACCCCCTTTTCCCATCGAAGACTTCTTCAAATAATAATTTCAAGTTGATGGATAGATGCCCAGAGGGAGTCAAGCAACCTATTAAGTCACAATTGTAATTACTCCCTTTGCATATTTTAAAATGTTGCCCAACCCGCTGTTAGAATGTTTTTTGATGCACCTCCCGTAGCTCCCACGCCGGTGTTGGAGCTTCCTGGAGTTATGTTCCGAGAAGAAGGATCATCTGCATTAACGAGGATCGTCTCCGGACAGACGCGTCCTAAAAAATTAGGATTGTACACATTTTCGCAGACAATTCTCATTTCCGATCCGAAAAAACAGATTAAGCGATGATGCTCCATGATTCATTCACTTTGCATAGATCTAGAGACTTTCACGTTATAAACCGATAAATCCTATGGAAGACGGACAACCGATAAAAGAAGACGCGAAAAAATTGTGGCCTTCTTTTTCAGCGTCTTCTTTTATCCGTTGTCCTCCTTCCCGAGGATATCCTTGTTTATGCAGACGATTATCAGTCACGGACCAGCGCCCCTACTGCTGCACACAGTCAAATTTCAGTCACACTCACATTCACAAGTCTTTTTTTAATTTGAGATTTTGACCCTATTTCGACATGTCCGAATTGATCTGAAGTAGCTATTAAGACTGAAATCAGTGCAATGCTCCCCTATCCCCCACCCATTTTCAATTTCGTACTGAAGTAGGGTCTAGACCTACTAGTACTTTTAGTAATAGTAGCACGTAAATTACGCACAATCCATGGGCATGGTTGGACTTGGACGCTTCCTGGCGGGTTGGCTAGCAAGCTAGCTACAGCGGCTCGCTCGCACAATTGTGAGCCTTGAGTTCAAGCAGCGCTGCATACCCAAATTGTATTGACCGTGTGTATGGACTCCGATCGCGGCAGAATGACATGACCCTTACAAACACTGTTATTTTGAGTAATTTCTGGAAATGCAACACAAAATAAAGATATAATAATAATAATTAGGTATTTCTTGAACATAAAATGCGGTGTTATTGGGAATTAACTATTCAATAAAGGATTAATAGACCTATTTTCTTAACAATTTTGTTACCTCATTTTGGTCTACGTAGATCACACGAGGAAAAGAGAGAGGTGTATCACAACTTGAAATGGCAGGTTAATCCGCGGAGCTATATTTTTTTGTCTTAAAGACTCAAAAATAATAACAAAATTAATGGATTTTTATACCTTATTAGTTGTTATTATTACGAAAAAATATACTGTTTGTGGTATATTCCTCAAAAAAGGTTAAAAGCACAATTTCTAACATTTTGCGTATTTATTTTGTGAAAACTTTAAGTGATGAGGCACTTTGTTAAAATTCGCTGCTACCAATATTGATACGAGGGTCTCCAAATAAGCGTATTGAGGCTAAGCATAGGCGCATTGCAGCCAGCGAAACTTTACACCATCTGCTGAAAACTTGACTCAGACTCAGATGATATGGCAGAAGCTGCTGCTTGTCAAAATTTTGGAGATTGGCTCTCCTTGAAACTTGAACAGCTCAACATTGATCAGGATGTTTTTGGAAGCTACATAAGCAGCATTGTCGAAGAAAATGATTCGAATGAAGAAGAAAAGTCAGAAGCCTTGAATGGGATTCTCGGCGGAATATTGGTATGAAGTCCCATCCATAGCAAATGATGTTGTAATGTTGAATCAATGTTGTGACTGTGACTTGTGAGCAAGCGCAAGTGAGTGTGAAAATGATAATGATCACTGAAATTTTCAACTAACTCACGACAGATATCATGGATATAGGATCATGCAGTCATGCGTTCTGAGGTTATTTATTTAGCTACTGACGTGGCGTGGTGCCAAGGACACAGATATAGAGTAAAGTACCCGGTAATCGGTCAGCTCCGGTTTTCGGCCAATTGGTTGGATACATGGTAAAATCACTTTAAAATACATCGCATAATAGCATAACACATATCCCACACATACCATACCATGCCAGTGTCACTGAAGAACCACATTTGCAATGAAAAATATATCCTAAAATATCACATTTTAGCGATGTAATCGGCAGTCCCGCTACCCAAATCTGAAAAATCGAGTTTCTTACGCGTGTATATATAAGAAATATGGGTACCATAAAATGAGCTTTATTTCAAGTATTTTTCAGATATAGAGCCCGATTTTGTGCTGGTCGCAAGCTCAAAAGTATCTCATCGCATGTATTAAATCAATGCAGCCGCACACCGCGACGCACACACGATATGTCCGTCTAATTCAGATTCCAACTTCCGATCACCGCTGTGCCTGTATTCGGTCAGGCGAGCACCCGGGAGCTCCGGCGTGGGATACCTGCTCCGCCCGCTTGTGCTATACATCAGCGCGGAAACGCATGGCGCGCGCGAGCGCTTCCTATTGACTTTGTACATGCGGCCGTAAACTGAAACGCTCGGCCGATAACCGGCTCCAAAACAGTGAAAATTGAAATGAATATTGTCATGGCAATTCGTGATTTTTTTTTGGGATTCTTTTTTTGTTTAAATAATAATAATATTTGCTTCATGATTTGAACAAGAAATGATAATAAATAGGAAGTAAAGAGTCCAATAAATAGGATTTTGTCTTAAGTGGCCGAAAACCGGGTACTTTACTCTAGAGTAAAGTACCCGGTTTTCGGCCACTTAAGACAAAATCCTATTTATTGGACTCTTTACTTCCTATTTATTATCATTTCTTGTTCAAATCATGAAGCAAATATTATTATTATTTAAACAAAAAAAGAATCCCCCCCAAAAATCACGAATTGCCATGACAATATTCATTTCAATTTTCACTGTTTTGGAGCCGGTTATCGGCCGAAAATCGGCCGAAAATTTTCTAATGGCGGCCGTTACCACGGACCTAGGGGTACTAGATAGATTCCCCTACCAGAAGATGGCGCTCTTCCAATCTTCGGACAGGCAACATTGAGTGTCATTTTGACTACGAAAAAATAGCGCTTTCGTAAGATTTTAGCACCAAAATATTGTACGAGTGTTGTGAAAAACACCTTTCTGATAGTTCTACCTAACTTAAATCTACCCAAAACGAGAAAATAATACTTTTTTTCATGAAATCAACTCAGTCACACTTACCCCCGTCGTACGATTTTGATCCGGTTTCCAAACCTCCGATGAATGCGCACTTTAGCGCGCGCGCTTTACGTGCGCTATGCGCTATACGTGCGCTATACGTGCGCTACGCATGAACGTCCGAAGCTTGGCAAGTGCGTCCGAAGCTTGGCATGAAAACAGGTTCGGCGGGTAAGTAAATAATTCTAGTTTTCCATTTCCTTTACTAATTTTCTTTTACATGATATACATAAACAGTATTTGCACAATAATAGTATATTTGATCTTTCAATAATTAAAAAAGAATTTAATTTTTTCCCCCGTTTTGTCTTAAGTGTCCGAAGTTTGGCGGTTTTACTCTACCCGGTTTTCGGCCACTTAAGACCAAATCCTATTTATTGGACTCTTTACTTCCTATTTATTATCATTTCTTGTTCAAATCATGAAGCAAATATTATTATTATTTAAACAAAAAAAGAATCCCCCAAAAAAATCACGAATTGCCATGACAATATTCATTTCAATTTTCACTGTTTTGGAGCCGGTTATCGGCCGAGCGTTTCAGTTTACGGCCGCATGTACAAAGTCAATAGGAAGCGCTCGCGCGCGCCGTGCGTTTCTGCGCTGATGTATAGCACAAGCGGGCGGAGCAGGTATCCCACGCCGGAGCTCCCGGGTGCTCGCCTGGCCGAATACAGGCACAGCGGTGATCGGAAGTTGGAATCTGAATTAGACGGACATATCGTGTGTGCGTCGCGGTGTGCGGCTGCATTGATTTAATACATGCGATGAGATACTTTTGAGCTTGCGACCAGCACAAAATCGGGCTCTATATCTGAAAAATACTTGAAATAAAGCTCATTTTATGGTACCCATATTTCTTACATACACGCGTAAGAAACTCGATTTTTCAGATTTGGGTAGCGGGACCGCCGATTACATCGCTAAAATGTGATATTTTAGGATATATTTTTCATTGCAAATGTGGTTCTTCAGTGACACTGGCATGGTATGGTATGTGTGGGATATGTGTTATGCTATTATGCGATGTATTTTTAAGTGATTTTACCATGTATCCAACCAATTGGCTGAAAACCGGAGCTGACCGATTACCGGGTACTTTACTCTAATCATCATTCATGATTCACAAATTTTGTTTTCCTTACTCAAAAACAAGGATATCTTCGTAAACACGGACAAATCGCATCCTAACAAAAAGGATCGTCCGATTTTCGCAGCCGTCTTTTTTCAACGGCGCTCTGCAGGCGCTGGTAATGCGTTAAACGGATTCCAGGTAATAAAATACTCCCACGAGTTGTCCGTCTTCCCGAGGTTTTATCGTTCATAACGTGAAAGTCTCTGTACTGCGTAAGTGAGACATGGAGCATCATCGCAGAATCCATTTTTCGAATCGCTGACGCGCTGTCTGTCCGCGAAAATGCGGACAATCCTTTTTTATTAGGACGCGATTTGTCCACATTTACGAGGATATCCTCGTTTATGCGGATGATTCTTATTCTCGAACCAGCTGGTTAGAAAGGCAAATGCCGCAAATCCAACCTTTTGAAAAAAGTTGAATTGGAGAAAACTTATAAATCCAAAAAAAGTGGTGAGTAAAATAATGAATGAAATAGGGCAAACGAAAAGAAAGTTTTAAATGTGTATCAAAAAATGAGATCGTGGAAGGTAATTTATGCATGGTAAATAATCAAAAATAAAACTGGCAAATAGGTTAGCTCAGTCAGCTGTGCAGCGACAGTGTGACTGTTATATTAAGTTATCATGTCTGATCAAATCTTATTAGAATTTTGAAGCTACTTTCATCTGTTTATGAATTTGCTTATTTCTATTTCTCTTGATTTTTGTTTTGGGGTGTGATTAGGAGGATGCCGTTGAAGAAACTAGCGAGGAAATCTTGCAGAAATGGAAACAGATAAGCTGCTCTGCCTCTGAAGAAAAGCAAGTCAATGGAGGTAATCATATAATTACACATTTTTTATAACAACTTAGTTTTTAATCCTGCTTGTTTGAGATGAATACATTTTGAAATAGGCTACAGTAGATATCATGTTTGTTTGTATTTTCCACTTTTACGTTAGTCTTCCTTCTGTTTAATATAAATATGACCATAAAATGTTATCCCATCATCTTTATCACTCATCAAATGCTATCATCTTATCAAACAAGTTCAGTGTTCATTATCATCACCATTTGTTGTAAATAGTATTCCATTCTGTTTCACACTGCAGAAAGTACTTGTATAGAAATGCTGAAATGATTCTTATGTTTTATCCTCAGATGCCCCCTCAACAGAGAACGGGGAAGACAAGATGGCGGCCATCATGGAGCGTCATGCTGCCACCCAGGTTCCCAAGGTAACCAGAACGCCAACAGACAGTAAACAGAAGGCTGCCCTCTTGGCCCGATTTGCTGAAGTTTCAGATGGAGAGGAATATCCTTTATGAAACACATTTTTTTTGTGTGTGATAGCAATGCTGGTGTGAACAGTTTCTTTTAACATTTTAGCATTATTGGGATTTACAGATATAAGGTCTATTTGCAAAGTAATTGATTTTATCTTGATGAATGAATGACAGGTTTTTTACTTCAAGTACATGTAGCTGTGTATTTGTATTCTTGCAAAGTAAACATTCATTGTATGTTGGAATGGTTTAGGCTGAAAGTGAAGCCAATTTTATTAGCATAGACACCTATCACCAGTGACCATTTACATTTTCAAAATCTTTTAAACTCATTCTTTCTAGGAAATAAATAGCCCTGGCATCTTTATGAAGCATACTTTTTTAAAAAGAGAAAATTAAAAAAAGCAGAAACAAAAATGTAATGTTTGGAAATGGGTTCATTATCTTCAACAAGTCCTTTTAGATGTTTAAAAAAAGAAAATCATTTCACTTTTAATAAAGGAAATGCATTTTTCATTTTGTATTTTTATTTTGTATTTATTTTTGTGTGGACATTCTAGATGACTTTGTTTTACACTGTCGTTGTTTCATCTGGTGAAGAATGCTAACTAGGCAAAAGGGTTTAGTAGTGATAATATAGACATTTCTTTCATTTATTTGACTTTGCATGTCGTCGTTTGAGAAAAAATTCCTTGACTGCAACGATGCACAGATGAAGATTATTATGAACCAGTCTATGATGGAGGTAAAGGTGGCGGAGGAGCAGTAGCGGGAGGAGGCTTGGATGAATTCTGTATCCTTTCAAAATAAAAGTTATTTAAAAAGCTGTAAAACGTTCTGCAGTAGCTGCATCAAGGGCTTGGAACAGCATCCCTCTTTCCATAAGGGAAATTTTCTGTCTAGCCACCTTAAAAGATCCCTCAAAACTCACCTTTTTCTGCAATGATCTATGTGATATACCTTCTGTACTGCACATTTTTGTCCTCTTTTCATATATTTGTATTTGTAAGCGCTATTGTACTTATTGTTTTTAGCGCTCCTGAATATTCAATATTATTATTATTATTATTTCAAATCAAGATAAAGGCCCAAATTCCACTGAAATTTAAACCCAATCCTGGGTTAAGGCTTTTATTTCAAAATCAGATTTAAAAAGGTCTTACTATTCCTTTTGAGCAGTTCAGAGTTTTATTCTTTTATAAATTTATCAGCTTCCCCTCCTCAAATTAGCAACAGTTAATGTTATTTTCCGCTCCTTGGTAGTTCCTGAAAAAAAAAAAAAATGTGTACAAAACTACACAAATAAATTGATCCTTTTCACCGCATTGCCAATTTAGAGACTTTTAACCGGGCTCGACACTAGCAGGCACATGGGGGACCCGAAACTTAAAAATGTATAATATAGGGCTTGTACATACATACAGTAAAAAGTGCATTCCGGACTTCCTTCTGAAAAAGTGTGGAACCCTGCTTTAATAATATGTTTCAAATAAATTTGTCTCATTTGAGAGCAGCACAAGGTAGTGCAATGGAAATGGATTCAGAATTTTCTGTGATCTTTGCTTTTTCTGTTCATGTATACTGTATAGGTCCGCGGTTCAAGTCCCACCGCGGCACTAATGTCCTTTGGCAAGACATTGATCTACATTTGCCACTCTCCACCCAGGTGTTAAATGGGTACCCGGTAGGATGCGAAAGCTAATGTGCTTAGATTAGCAAGTGTGCGCTTGTAAAAATGATGCCTGGCTGGAATGCTCCCCAGGGAGTGGAGAATGTGCATGCATTGTGTGCGGGTAAGCCTGAATCCGATGACCGGGGTAATAATATATATATCTGTAAAGCGCTTTGAGAGGGCCTTCGGTCTTGAAAAGCGCTATATAAGAACTAGCTATTATTATTATTATAGTGTGTAGTTTCTTACATTCTGGATACAAAAATAATGCAAAGACATCACTAAAAGGTGCACTGTACTGTCTGTACAGCTATTGGTTAAACATGATTTTAGACGGGTTTAACTGAATTAGCAGAATATAGACAAGACCCGTTTCCACTGTTCAAGCTGCCAAATATGCATGAATTTATTTTATTTAGTGATTCAGGAAATTGACTGTTTATGAGCATTTCAATATCAACTTCTTGTCTCTCTTAGATTACATTATTTAAAGGTTTTAATTGACAACTGATAGAGCCTTTCGTTCAGGAGAACTGTTTGATGGGAAACAAGATTCCTTTGGACAGTTTTAATTTATTCTGACGAGGGTAAATAGAGTAGGTCAGATAAACTTCATTAGAGAGGTAGAGGAGTTCAATATTACTTGTAAAAGGGAATTAATCCAACCAAGTCTCTAGAGATTTGCACAAGTCAAAATGAACCTTTGGCATTGTAAGGGTTAACTTGCCTTAACCCCATGTTCCCGAATCAGTATTATATAGCAACACAAACAAGGTGGATGTCGATAAACAGGAGAGGGAGAAGCGAGAGAAATCCAAGGAGGAGAGCGCAAAGAAAAAGGAGCAAGATAAGCAGCAGAGAGAACAACAGAAGCAGAAGACACTAGATAGGAAAGACAAAGAGAAGAAGCGAACACAGAAGCAAGAAAGACGCAGGTAGCGTCCCCTTACTTCTGACAATCAGATATTTTGTTAATGCATTTTTCATAGTATTTATTTTTTGACCATATATCTGATGCAGTTGCCCACATGCCCAGTATAAAAGGATACAAGCCTTTATAATAAGACATTAACCAATACCCATATTTGGATATGTTTTGTCCATGTTTTGACAGTAAATTGTTAATTAAAATGACATTTTATGTTAATGATTGTGCATTTTATATTGAGACTGCTTCAGGGCAGTTGTCACATATGAAATGTCCTAGATCATAAAATGTTTATTTGATGTAAACATGTGCATATTTACTACTACATGTAATAACTATTTATTCTCTTCTTTTTCATTAGACATAATATACTCCGCAACCTCAAATGAATTGTTGGAATATGATGATTTAAGTAAACAACTGATGACAGATATTCTGTACACAGTACACACTACAAAATTTCTTGACTTGTGTTACAATACATCTGCTATGATCGTATAAAGTTCCCCTCCCTACATTTGCAATTGTGTTTAGGCATGTATTTGTTGCAGTTGCACATTGAAAAACATCTCATTCTATGCTGATGATTAGTGCTTCCATTTTATGAACCTATATAAAGTGAATGCTTAGGGCTGTATTCCATTAACTAGGTTTTCTTTTATAGAGAAAATGTATGTTAATTGTCACATTAAAAAAAAAAAAATGTTTTTGAAGTGCAGATCTCTCTCTGAACTATACATGTACCGTACACATTACACAGCCAGCATTGCGCAGAGATTGACCAAATGACCTGACGTCATTTTGATTTGTTTCGACAAGACGACAATTAATGTAATTTACTTTCACTTAATAAAGTATATACATTTTTAGAGTACCATTTCAAGTCTATCTATCTATTCCTGATATAAAGCAGACATGCCTTCTTTAATTGTCTCATCATCTTATAATTAAATTTTTCTGTCAGAAAATATGAACTAAGCATACTTATGAACGATGGTGCTACTTAGCCTTACAGTCGTTTGCCGTCATTTGTTGTAAGTTGTCCCATATCTCTGGTACACAATGTATATATATACATGTATGCTGAAGAACAGTGGTGTTGTTTATTTCAATAAAGTTATTTGACTAATCATACACTCATCAGTGTGAGATGCCAATCCCACTTCCAAACAAAGTGATCCATAAAGACGCTCAAGGGGTTCATGAACTGTTTGTGCAGAGATGCCAACTAGTACGGATTTCCCGTAATTGGTACGGAAATTAACGACCATTACGGCAGTACGGAATGTTGTCTAAAAATTACGTTTTTTTTTTCTTTTTTTTTTTTTCTTTTTTTTTGCGCATAGGGATCTATCGTAGCAAGTGCTGTACAGTATGGTGGCCATCCAGCACTCGCTGCATGAGAAAGATGGAAAATTATCAAGTATTCTCTTAATAGAAGCCAATTTTTCATTGAAAACTTATGTGTTGTGATGAACTGAAAATCAATATTTAGCAACTTTGTGGGAGTAAAATCACAACAAATTTCAGATAATCATGCGCGCATGCGTCCGCTTGCCATTCTTTTAAGATTCATGGCGCCGCATAGGAAATTACTGATTTATTCCCCAAATTACTGATTTTGAGCCTTATGCTTACTGATTTGTGCTCTGAAAGGTTGGCATCCCTGTTTGTGGTCAATTTTGCCCAAGACAAAAATGTTATGAATAATGATGCTGATAATGATATGTAACCTGTTTTGAAAGCTCTGGACAATTACCCAAGTTAACCCCAGGATGAATTTCGGGAGTGTGGTCGGAAACTTTCCTGCTTTGATATAATGGAATCACAACAGACACCACACTAAGGTTTTGCGATTGATCAAGTCTGTTGTCATGGAAACAGCTATTGCTTATACGGTATAACAAAAAATGTCTGGTTTTACTGTCTATTACCAACTACATAGTACATGTACATCAGAGCTACTGGAGCTTTGACAAGGCCAAATATCATGTAAAGTGAAATTTTATGTAAATTTATTTTAATACGCCATATTACATGTACTTAGAATTTGGAAATGTATTGGACAACAAATGACAATATACCTTGGATTTATCCATGTCTGAAAGAGGACAAATTGTCATTTTACGTTGAGTGATAGAATGATAAAAACTGCCATTCCCTGCCATTTTCATTTTTCAGGTTGAAGAGAAAGAGTTACACATGGGTGAAAAGTGATTGAACGTTCGAAGTCAAGTATTCTCTCATATTAGAAAGCTATTTATTCAGTGCAATTGTATTGAGGTTTGATGGTTTATAGGGTATTATTGCTTAGTGTGCCAGGTTTGTTTACATTTCCTTTTCAAATCCCATGTTTCTCTATTTAAATTCTCCAAAATGAAAGGGGGGGGGGGGGGAGGGTAAATCATTAGTGATTGTGAGCTTTGTTCAAATTGTGAATTTTCCTTTTCACATGAATTAATTCAAGTTGCAGGACAGACTATGTAACCAGTTTTTTAATCTTATGAAAAGATGTCCTTAAACTTTCTGAATATTACCCAGCGATATTTCTTTAGTTGAACTCCTTGCAGTAATAATCTCACTTCTTGGTCATCTGTGATCTGCCAAGTCACCTATTTTACCAGCCCAATAGGAACTGGCAGGTCAAAGCAGTTCAATTCTCACCCCAATCCCCAAATGTATTGTTTTATTGCAATATTCTGATCACGATGAGATAAATCAATAATACACCTACAGGTATACTTTCAAGTATTATTATTAAGGTTTGTTCCTTCGTGCAGTAATGAATACACTGTATAAGGTATTACATGGTTACTGATGGGAAAAGGACTTTATGGACATGCATAGTTGCATAGGTTCTGCTGGTTACTCATACATTTTGCTAGAGGTAAAGGTAGTAATTTGTTGTTCATGCTTTCCTTGTTAAATATCTTTTCTCAATTATTCAAGTGCCATCTTTTATTTATTATGTTTATGTAAATTGATTGTCATAAATGTATGTTTTGTTGATCCTTTTATCACAATGGTATTAATACATTAGAGGTCAGACCAATATACTAATAGAGAGATACACCCCCCCCCCCCTTTTTTTAATCAAAGTAGTAATCAACACATCATTTGGTTATTTTCATACTATTACTGAGTAGACATTATTTTACGTCTGTTATAGAAAAGGGGGCTTTAGAGGCCTTACCTGTAATTTTGTATCTGGACATTTATACATGAATATTCCTTTTATGCATCAATATTAACTTATTTTTTATCATTAAAAAAGAAAAGGGCCTTTTTAATGGGGAATAGCCCCTCCCCCCCCCCCCATAATTTTGTAGGTAAATGTATATCATGAATTTCCCTTCATTGCATACACAATTTTGTAAAAGTACATTGTAGTATTTTGTAGACGATTCTTAAAAAAAAGAAAATTGTTAAAAATGCACCCTTCATGTATTGATTATGGTAAGAGGAAGCCTTATCCCTTTTATTTTCTACTTTGCGTAATGCATGTATAGTGCTCTTAATTAGTCAGCTTTATTGCTAATATTGAATAAAAATTTAAATTTTCAGAATATTTGAATGTAATGTTCTTCCATGAGAATAAAACTGAAACACAACTTAGTTTTGTATTTTGTCAGTAATTTGACCATAGTGATAACCATTAATGCCAAAGATTATGAAAAGGATGATAAGGCCTTATAAAAAAAAAAATGTTGTATTGCCCTTTAGGTGCCAAAACATGGGTTGGTCGGTCGGAAATCTTTTTTTCAGTAAAAAACTTTTTTATAAAGCCAACCGTAGTTTTCAAGATTTGTGGGTCAGTCGCAAAGGGCAATACAGCATCTTTTTATTTTAGGCCTATTATGGCGTTGATAATAGTGATGATAATGCTGGTGATGATGATGATGATGGTGATGATGATGATGCTGACTAGAATGATGGTAATAGTGGTATGTGATCATTCAATAATTGTAATTTTGTTGACCTGTCTTATGATAACATGTGAATAATAATAAACAAGTGGCAATTGTAATAATAATATTCCTTTCTTGTGCAGTATATCACATGATATAATGTCTCTAGGTGCCTCCAAAGGACTTTGGAAAATATTATTTCCCTGGCTTTAGCTCTGGCAACTCAACTGTTGCAATTACTGCAAACAAGGAATAAATTCTACCAGCGTGGCAAATCTTAATTGGAGATGCTGCTACCATTAGCGATCAATTGTTTGGTTGTTCCATAGTCAATGTCATACACTTGCCAAACTCCGAAACTCAACCCTACATCTTACCTTGACCTTTTAACCTAACCTAAAATCCAATTGCAATCGTAATCCCAACCTAGTATCTTTGAGGAAATAAAGCCAGGAGCAGTAATCGAGGCAGCATATGTCTCTGTACGAAATGTTGACAGTGATGGAGAAAGATGGATGTTGATGAAGAATTTGACCGAGATGAAAAAGGATGGATACATATACATGTATTCTTTTCTTACTTTTACACGAAAAATCAACAAACAAGCGAGAGCACATAAACAATTTAGGGATAATAATAAATCAATATATAATGTACTTTAATGGTGCATTTATGCCAATATGAATACATGCTTTACTGTATATACAATATACATGATTTATAATACATATCAAACACTAGCTCAATAAATTTTTAATTTTTAATTTTTACTGTACCAAATGTCAATTACTTCTCTGAAAACTTACATAGATATCTAAGCAAAATTATTAAATAATGCCAGACCTTTCATGGCTATGTTAAAATGCCATAGAAGGTACATGTAGGTTTAATAGCAAAATGTAAGTATAAACTTTTTAACAAAAGACCACATAAAATTAGGCCACATGTAATAATAGTAATATTTATACAAAATAATGGACGTTTTTTAGGTGTGCTAAAAACAAGAAGTACCATAGCACCAATACAAAATAGGGAAAGAAATGCTGTACAAAATTTTTAAATGAGTTAAAGATCCATTAAATTACTGCTGGAAACCGTATGTATCTTCCCACACAGTCTTCATCACATTTTTTAAATGTTTTCCTATCACTGGAAGATCTGCCCCATATTCATAAAATCTTATAAATCCTAGTTGGCAACTAAAATGCTCTCTTGCTGTCAACTAAGCACTAAAGGGTATTCATAAAACCTTACTAAGTTTTTAGTTTGCAACTAGGCCCTATTCATAAAGCCTAGTTGGCAACTAAAAGGTCCTTTAGTTGCCAAACAATTCTGAAATATTGGGACCAGCTGGAATCAGTATTCTAGTCGAGGACATCCTACAGCTGAAATAATTGTTGGTTTCAGCTGGAAAAAACTCAGAAGACTGAAGAGGTAAATAAAACACATGCAATATAATTTTTTTTTTAAATAACTAGTGAATTTTTGTACCGCATTTTCAACAGATGGCTTAAAGAGAGAAATGTCTGGACTGGCTACGAAGAGCAGATTATAGGGGGCAATGGGGTGTACATTTCCCTACAGTTCACAAGTCACTAAATATTTCAGATGTCATTTACATCAAATTGGTATTCATAAAACCTTAGTAAGACTAGATGGCAAATACATTTTCCATGAATTTTATATAGTTGATGCAGAGTAACTCTAAATCACTAGTCATTTCATCATCCACTGTCTGAGGAACAGCAGTGGTCAGAATTAGGAAGAGATAAGTCACTATAAGGGTATAGACAGGGAATATTTCAGAACAGATCCCAACAGACATATTAAGTTGTACAGAATAGCCAAGAGCAAGCAGATTTCCCCAGGCGAGTTATATTGATATCCAACTTATACCTAGCAAACCTGCTTTTGTATAAATCTTAATTAAAGGGATAGTTGAGTTTTTTTTTCAGACCGCAAATGCCTTCAAAGTGCATGGTTATTGCTCTTATTCTTATCTATGACATTTCTAGGGCCCTTTTAGAACCTAAAATTGCTATGAAGGTAATTTTAGACCCCAAAATGTGTGAAATTTAGCCAATATGATCATACCAGTTCAGCTCCACTTTCCAAAAAATATGGTGACCGTTAATTAATTATTTAATTGAAAATAACAATACACGGGCCGGCTGGTAGTGCGTAATAATTTTTTTTTTAAATGCCAACAAATTTTAGGATGAGGAGTCTTTCAACGAACACGCTGGATACAAGGTCTTTGTATATTTCAAATCAGATACATTTTATTATTAAAATCCAGTAACTCTCAATGCTATGACATTCTATCTCGTTGATATAACACGTGGTATCTTCAGTATCTTATGTTCCGCGGTTCATGGCTGAAACCAAAGTTCCTATCATTAGCCAACTTTACAATCAGGAAAAAAACATATATGGAGAATAGAGATGCATTTTCTCTATATGGCGAACTATCTAGTTGCCCAAACTTCGAAGTAGACATTCAACTGACTAATGACGAACCATTTTTCATTCAACCTTACTTTGCAACTGAGTCTGACAAGGCTAGGATAGAATATGAGCTAACCAAACTTACCAAACTTGTCAAATTGGGAATTTTAGAAGTAGGACATCAATCATACACCTCACCTGTCCTCCTTCTTTCCAAAAAGAACACCTCCGAAAAGAGAGTTGTTACTGATTTTCGGTATCTCAATTCTAGAGTTAAACAAATTAATCATCCCTTCCCCCTACTTTCGGATACCCTCAAATGAATTGGCAATGCTAACACTAAGGTCCTTATAGTGTGATTGATTTGAAATCAGCTTTTCATTGCATCCCCCTATCCAAGTCAGCTCGAAAGTATACAGGCATTGCATCATACCATGGCGGGAAACATTACTTTTACAAACGTTTGGCACAAGGCTTAAACGTTTCACCCGCTATCTTTCAAGCAAAAATTGACAATATTTTGGGTTCGATCCCCAATTCTAGGCAATTTTGCATAGCTCACCATGACGACATTATACTATTTAGCCAAGACAAGACCTCCCATCGATCCCACTTGATAGATGTACTAAAGGCCCTCTCTGACAACGGACTGAAAGTCAGCCCGAAAAAGTGCAAGCTCTTCCGCACTGATGTTGATTATATGGGCCACCGAATCACTGTCAATAAGGTGGGAGAGGCATGATTTCGACCCCTTCGTGACAGGTGTGCTGCTATCCATGGCATGCCCAAACCGAAGACCCCCAGACAAGTTAGGAGACTAATGGGAGCAGTGAACTATGTTGCCAGATTTTTCCCCAATATACAATCTGTTCTCAAACCACTACACAAACTGACTAGAAAGAAAAACAAATTCATCTGGACTGACGAACACGAGACTGCCTTTAACAAAGTTAAAGAGCTAATGACCAACCCACCAGTATTACACATGCCCCAAAGTACAGGACGATTCTCATTATACAGTGACACTTCTCGGACTGCTACCGGCTCTTACTTGACACAACTTATTAATGGACTGGAACGTATTATGGGTTATTACTCGAAAGTATTGCCCGATGCATGTCAGAGATACAGCGTAACAGAGCTGGAACTATTTGGCCTTTAAGCATTTGCTTAAAGGATGTGAGTTCAATGCATTCGTTGACCATAGTTCAATTGTCCAGATTTTAAAGTCAAAAGATGCACCGTGCACAACACGACTGCAAAAATTGATTTTGAAGTTATCTCAATACTCCTTTCAAATTGGATACAAAAAGGGTACTGAACTCGTTTTGGCAGATTTTCTTTCTCGAGCCCCTTCTGGCGACCATGATGAGATTGACAGGGTTGTCCCCATTGCATGCTGCCTATTTGACGAGAGTGATTTACTTGACATGAACACCTTACAGTAGCGACAGCCAGGCATTATAGGATCTGGCCAGAGATATCCAGAGAAGTCAAATGTCCACATCGCAGATGGGTTATTCAGCGGACATGAGCTCAACGGACACACTGCTTTAGATACAGAGTCTTCCGCCTGTTCACCTACAAGCCAGATGGGCATCTAAGGCTCACGTAGCCATGGAGCAGTCTGTAATTCCCAACTTTAGCCACATGACAGACTTTATCGAACAGGAGGCTAAGATAGCTAGCAACGTGTTCGGAAAGAATATTGGACAGTCATTTAAGTCAAGTTCAAGTGCAAAGCGACAGAAAGGGAGCGTGGGAGGCAGAGCTTCATCCTTTGCAATGGAAGGAGGAACTGACAGGCCTAATAACAGAAAGGAGGCATGTCCATAATGCAGAAAGGACCACCATTTGGAGACCTGTTTCAAGCTTAGGGACTTGCCTCAGAAGGAGAGATTTATCTTTTTAAAGAAGAGTGACATCTGTTTTAATTGCCTTAAGAAGGCACACCTAGCCAGGAACTGTCCCTCAGACACATCTACCTGCTCCCTTGTTCTCTCCTCTACCTCCTTCTAATTAAATTTAATTCTAATGACATAAACTTTAACTTTTAAAATGTTATATGTTATAATCAAGGAATTTCTTCAGTGTTGTTTTATATGATTGATGTACTCTACAAGTTATATTTTGACATGATTATTGATAACTGGTATTTCTTGATTTGTATGTTTTCTGTTTTATTCTATTTTGTGAAGTGAATATTTTCATCCTCTCTAGGACTTGATCTCTGCAGAGGACTCAACAGAAAATAGAAAAGCAAATCAGTGAAAGTTTTAAAATAGTAAATAACATGTTGCCGTCATGTGTCTTATGGTCAGGTATTCTGCTCGGGGATTTGTCACGGTACAAAAAAGGTGATACACATAAATTGTTTGGAGATCACAAAAAAGAAATCTCGAAAATTCCAAGAACTACCAGAAACGCTGAGCAACGAATAGGAGTTTTGAAAAATATCCAATTGGGTACAAGAAAAATCAATAGAATAGATGAATTTGTGTCAATGTTAGAAAAAGACATGATACTCAGATAGGGATTCAGAAAAATTACGATGATAAATCTACAAGAAAATCGGGGCGCAGGAAATCACAAGATCGGAAACTTGCGAATAAGAATGAAAATGAAGGAAATCTTCAAAGTAGTAACCACAGGAGGTCAATCTCGGGGAAAATCAAGAGTGACGATAGAAGAAGAATGGAACAAGAAGGGGGGGGGGGGGGGGGTCACAAGAGGGGTGGTGTTTTCCAGAAGGCACCAAAGAGAAATCCGCTAGGACATGCAAAGATACCCAAAGATGAATACTATGGAATATGTGGTATGAAAAATCAGTCAAGCAATTGTTGGTTTAATGCCAAGATTCAAGGCATATGTTATCCGCTAGGACATATGCAAAGATACTCAAAGATGAATACTATGGAATATGTGGTATGAAAAATCAGTCAAGCAATTGTTGGTTTAATGCCGTTATTCAAGGCATACGTCACACCCCAATCATAAGAAATTTCTTTCAACACCATAATCAACCACCAGAACCTACAGGCGAACATGAAAAGAATGCAGCATACCATGAACTATACAGCCTAATTAAAGTTATGATAAATGTGACCGACGAGTCCATTCTAACGTTCGCCGTTATCCAGAATGCATACATAGCAGTTTGCCGTGCCTGCTCGTTTACAATGAGTCAGCAACATGATGCTGATGAATTTTTGTCTCGTATAATTATTCCCTTTCTAGACCATTTTAATTTATCACAACACTTAACAATAACCGCGAAACAGAGGAGGACATGTAATCACTCTTCAGAAAAAACAGAGTCATCTAGATTTTGGAGAGCATCGATCCCCGAGAACCATCCATCAATTGTCACAAACATACAAGATTTAATAAACAGCACCGTTAAAGATAGGAGGAACGTAGAAGTCAAGTGTGAACTCGATCTCTGCAGAGGACTCAACAGAAAAAGAAGGAAGCAGAACAGAAGAAAATTCTGCCAACCACTTCTCTCGTAGAAGAAGTTGTGAAGCTTGGCGGACTGTGGACATCAGAAGCCCTTAGGCTGCATGTTCAATATCTGTTTTATCATAATAAACCGATCATACAGAAAACTTAGTGAAGTAATAAGAAATCACTGAATACTTGCCGGAAAGAGAAAATCGATGGAAGATCTCACAGCTCACATTCTCCTGATCAGCAAGTCGCCTGAGAAGGCCAATATCAAACACAGTGTTTTCAAAACGCGCAGCAAGGACTACGACACTATTTTTGCTTGGTTACTTGCTGATTTGAAGGCTAATGGGGCTTCATGCGAGAGATACATCATCTATTGCCAGTCAAGAATGGTGGTCATTGACCTTTATGCCACATTTATTGACTTACTGCCATCATCACACCCCAAACACTTTGATATGTTCCACACCAATACGGAACACGATGTCCAGCAGAACATCATTGACAGTTTCAGCCATACAGACGGATCTGTGAGGGTGTTGATTGCTACAATTGCATATGGCATGGGCGTTGATGTGAAAGGTGTGAACACTACGATAATCTTTGGACGTTGCACAGACCTTGACGACTACATACAGGTGAGCGGTCGCATCGGGAGAGATGGAAAACCTAGCGTGGCCATCAATATCCAATTTCCAGGTGATATTGCTGGAAGGGATGTGTCGGCCAGCATGAAGTACTTCACTAAGGGTGATCGTTGTCGAAGAGAAGTTGTGAGGGAAGTTTTCGGACAGTCTTCTAACTTTCATATTTTACCACATGACTGTTGTGACGTATGTGCTTCATCCTGTGTGTGTAAGCCAAGTGGTTGCAAGGATTCTCAGAATATCGTAGAAAGGAAGCTGTGCAAGGTACTTGAAATGTTAGTTCAATCTCTGGAGTTTCCACTCAATATCCCAACTCCTAGCCAAACGTGATAAACTTGAAAGGTCTTTGGAGAAGTATCACCGGAATTTACTGAAGGAACACCCTCACCACAACTACTGTGGTGCGGATTTAGCTTGCGGTTTCTCCGTTAGTAAAGTTAACCAGATTGTTTGTGAGAGCACTATTCAATTAAGCTTTGAAAGCTTCAGGTCCCGGTATGCCCTCCCAAGTCTGGAGATGGCTTCAGACGTGTGGGGTATTCTTTGTCCACATTGGAGAGATCATCAGTGTCAGACCAGTTGGTGGCTTTCAGAGATGAAACAGAATCCGACACAGATGAAGATTTTTCTGACAGTGACGAGTACCAAGAGGCTGTCTTGTCTGTTAGTGACAGTGACTGAACAATTTTTGCGGAATCCTAGACCACCCGAGCACCGGACAGCCTGACCCTGGACAATCCGACCCAATACCCTGGACAACAATTTTAAAAGACAACTTTGCAATTCTTGGATATACTTCTGCATATGGTGAAAAAGGTTATTACGTATTGACTTTTACACTAGCTATACTTGTATAAATCTGTATTGTAATTTATTTTTAAATTCCCATACCAAAGTACCGGTAGTTGAAAAAATATAATAAACATGAAATGAAATGAAATGATGATGATAATAATAGCCAACGTTACATTGACATTTTTGATTCATTGATTGTACATTATATGCAAACTACATGTACCGGTACCTAATAGACATCAGAAAATGTACTGTATGTACTGTACAGTGTACGTATGCAGGTACATATAGAGTTACTTAGTTAACTTACTTTATTATTATTTTTTCGCTGGGCGTCCTAATTTAATGATCACGCCATCATCGGCTGGTAGCAAGTAAGTAGGGAGAGGTAGCGTTGATGTGGTGGAGATCAAAATTAAATAGGCCGGATTCTGGACTAATCTTTGTTATGTTCATTACATTTTGTTTAATTATTTTGGGGGAGATATCTCAACAAACTCATTTATTTGGGTTTTTATAACTTTCGTTTAACCATTATTGTTTATTATTTTAATGTACTTATGTATATTCTAATGAAAGATTTTGCATGTTATTTACAGTACCTTTTGCAAATGTATGTGTTCTTGTAATATGACTTCTATGGAAATGAATAAACATAATTGAACTTAATTGAATTGAATTATAGGTAGTACATGTCTTCTCAATCCAAGAGAATATGGATAAACCATCTGTCACTTTGAAAACAAATTTCATTTTAAATCCCCCAACAATTAATAAAATTACTATATCATACATGTATAGTATTTTTGAATGGTGCATTTATGCACATGTTAATTTTCTCAACAGGGATCCAGAGTGAGGCGATCTAACAAGAAGTTAAAGGTCGTTTGCATCAGGACAGGATCACAGATGAGGTGATCATGGAGGTTCTAACGAGAGCTGTAGCCCATGAGAGTGAGCGTCGACAGAAGTTGACAGGCAAAATACAAAAGATCAGCTCTGTCAACGAAGTGTCTATACAACAAGACAAAACGGAAAAAAGTCAAGAAGGACGAAAGTCTGAAGTCAAGAAATTCAAACCCACCATGCCGGACTGGAGCAGATGCAAGCTGCTATACACTCCATTGTACGTACAGTCTGAAATGCAAAATCATCCAGCCCATCCATTGAAAATGTTATAATATCTGTCAGGAAAATGAACCATAACATGTCCTTATATAGCTTTATTAAAGATCAAATTCTTGAGAACTCTTGGTATAGATTTCAAATGTTGGAGTGATTGACGAAAAAAACTCACAGCGCTGTGTAACAGGGAAACTGGTGATATTGATGAGAGTACAGACACTCTAAGATGCATAGTCATGCTCACTGATTTGAGCACATGCAGTAAACGTATCACCAGTATCCAAAGACGGACAATCACTCATAGGAAGTGCCAAGAGTGTATCCTTTATGTCACATATTGATATTGTAGATGTCATTAAAATGTAAAGTCCCCTAAATGGACTTGAGAGTTGAACATTAAAGGTATGTGAACAAACCATTGATGTTACAGTTCTCGTAATAATTGTAATACAGATACTAGATGGATAGGGCTGATCATATGAAGTGTATATGCAGTATTGTGGATTTTGTTATGGTCCAGTCCAAGTTGACTGAATTTTATGTTACATGTATGTATGTATGTATGGTATATTTACTTATTGTTTATCTGTCGAGGACGACATTTTTTTTGGTGGGGAAGAGTGTGATAAGGCCCAACAGATTTGATTGTTTTTGAATAAATTATGCCCCCCCCCCCTTAATTTTGTTAATTATAAGTCACTCCTAAATCAGTTACTTATAATAGAATATATAGTTGGCCAAAAGTGGCATCTCTTAAGAAATACCACCCCCCCCCCCTCCCTTTGGAGAATGGAAGAGTCCTAGATGTTTTAATTAATGAGGAGAAACAAAGTAACAGAGTGCTAGTGATGTCATGTGTCATTCTACATGCTGACACCAATTACACCACAAGCAAATGTTTTTTTCTTTTCATTTTATTATTCTAGCTCCCCTGTTCCCTAATAGGGGCGTTACATGTTGATTCACAATGTGCTTTGCATCCTTTTGTTTTGGACCAAATCAAATCTCTGGGAATTGGAATACTTCAGAAACAGTCCAAACGTAGTCGTAGTCATAGGGGAAAAAAGGGTGGTCGTCGAAGACTGAAACAACTATTAAGAATACCCAATCTCCCTGCCGCATCCAAGTATACATCTTTATTTAGCGCTTACAGACTTTATAAGTAACGTTTTTATTATTCGAATTATTAGAAAGGAACACTACCAGCTAACACAGTAGCAAAATTCAGGAAAAAAGGTTGATTGGAAAAACCAACCTCCCACTCAAAGAGGAAGGCAGAATACTCAAGCCATGAAATGGAAAAACATCTCGTAGAAGTAGTTGACTACATTCATCTTTGTACAGAGATGGATCCCATAGAGGCTGCAAATGCTGCCCAACAAAAGCATCAAGGCGTGTCTGGTCTGGATTATACTCCAACAGAGGAACAAGCAGAAAACTTTGAGGACCAGAAAAGGAAATTGGGTGAGAAAATGGATCCCGTAGAGGCTGCAAATACTGCCCAACAAAAGCATCAAGGCATGTCTGGTCTGGATTATACTCCAACAGAGGAACAAGCAGAAAACTTTGAGGACCAGAAAAGGAAATTGGGTGAGAAAATGGATCCCGTAGAGGCTGCAAATACTGCCCAACGAAAGCATCAAGGCGTGTCTGGTCTGGATTATACTCCAACAGAGGAACAAGCAGAAAACTTTGAGGACCAGAAAAGGAAATTGGGTGAGAAAATGGATCCCATAGAGGCTGCAAATACTGCCCAACAAAAGCATCAAGGCGTGTCTGGTCTGGATTATACTCCAACAGAGGAACAAGCAGAAAACTTTGAGGACCAGAAAAGGAAATTGGGTGAGAAAATGGATCCCGTAGAGGCTGCAAATACTGCCCAACAAAAGCATCAAGGCATGTCTGGTCTGGATTATACTCCAACAGAGGAACAAGCAGAAAACTTTGAGGACCAGAAAAGGAAATTGGGTGAGAAAATGGATCCCGTAGAGGCTGCAAATACTGCCCAACAAAAGCATCAAGGCGTGTCTGGTCTGGATTATACTCCAACAGAGGAACAAGCAGAAAACTTTGAGGACCAGAAAAGGAAATTGGGTGAGAAAATGGATCCCATAGAGGCTGCAAATACTGCCCAACAAAAGCATCAAGGCGTGTCTGGTCTGGATTATACTCCAACAGAGGAACAAGCAGAAAACTTTGAGGACCAGAAAAGGAAATTGGGTGAGAAAATGGATCCCATAGAGGCTGCAAATACTGCCCAACAAAAGCATCAAGGCGTGTCTGGTCTGGATTATACTCCAACAGAGGAACAAGCAGAAAACTTTGAGGACCAAAAAGGAAATTGGGTGAGAAAATTGAAAGTGAGAAGAAGAGAGCTGCTCGGGTATCAAAACTGGTTTTGGCAAATTTCCTGGAGAAGCCAGAACTGCTTGTTGGGAAGGAAATTGAACATCTGTTCTCAAGAAAATGTGGGTAAGAGGTCAAGTGATCGGTATCAAGACCAGAAAAAAAGATTCCATGAAAACTGTGTTCGAAATCGATTATGAAGACAAAGAGGAAATTCAATATTACAACTTTGAGTGATTTAAAAAAGAACGAGTTGATTGTGAAGTAAAACCAGAGGTCGGAGTTACAAGACTTGTTCACACTGCAAGCAAGGCCTACCATTGTCGAGGTTGCGACAAATCCGGCGTTGAGGATGTATTTTCATCATTCCTTGGGAAGGCATGTGGTTCTGTTACCAACAAGATGGTCAACTACATTGGCAATCGTGCCAATATGTTATTCAAAGGAGCTTTTTCCCTCTCCAAGAACAATCTACTTCTAGCAGTAGAGGGAGACGTAAATGAAAAACTTTACGTCGTCCCTTATGGGACATTGTAAGAGGGAAAGACAGCATCTTTGCATTCCTACTTTCGAAGCTCTCCTTTGATCACTTCACAACTAGGCAGGACAGGGGGAAGCACGACCGTTTTGCAGCCTTTGGCGAGATGCATATGCCCCTGAACCGTGATTGTGCATCAGCCGTAACACCGGATGAGTGTCTCACCATCAATGAACTCTCTATCCCATGAGGACATCCTTCGCCTTCAGGCAAAACAAACCAAACAAGCCGGCCAAGTACGGACTGCTCTACAAATTCATCCATGCGTCACGCCACCCGTACACATTCCCTGCAGCCCTATTTCTATGAGCATAAATGGTCCTGCCAGATCGAATATGGCAGTAATGTGATGTAATGGTAGTACAAGTCTACACCCCCTCAGTAATAGTATATAATATCACTCAGTATGCCCCAATACAGATAAGACCCACCCTGTGATATACCAGACCTCCTACCAGGACATTTGTTCAATAACTTTTTCCAGCCAAATAAACCCCAAATTGTATACACTCGATAAAAGCCCCCAAACCTCCTTGTAATCAATTAGTTAATTTCAGTCGTTATAATTATATTTCAAACACTTCCTGTACACAAATAGGAGGTCACATAATTTTGGTGCCGAAACCCGGGAAGGCTTAAGTACCGGTACAAGGAAAACTTGGATCCTAGCTTACCTTAACATATTAAGCAAAAATAGTAGAAAACAATAGCAACTAATACTGACATTAGTATTTCAACAAATCAAAGAAAACCAACACAGCATCATCGAGGTGTGCAGCGTGAGATGGAGACCCCAGTACCCGGTGACGTCAAGACTCCGTCCAGCGGGCAACATCGCCCTGCTGGAGCAGATGGAGCGACCCCCCTTGGAACGCCCCCACCATGGGCGCGAGATCTAAATCTAAAGTTGGGGGAACCATCCAGCTGCACCCCAGAGGCCGCGTTCGGCGAGCTGCTCGAAGAGTATGGGGAGAGAGAGTGAACAGCATCTCCAATGGCGGCATTCTATGCTAGGATGCAACATCCCAACGAGTCACCATCGGATTATGCCATCGCCCTGGAGGCCAAATTTAGAGTGGCCAAGGAGAAGGGTGCTGGTTCAGCAAAAGCGGAGGCTAAAGCTAGAGATGAAATGCTGACTATCCAATTCATGTATGGGCTCCGCGACCAAGACGTGAGAAGTCGTCTGGCCCCGATGAGGCCCAGGGATATGTCTTTTCGAGAGCTCAGGCGGGAACTGAAGGTTATAGATGAGGAACAGAAGCAGCGGAAAGGGGCCAACTCCTACAGAATGGACGTGAGGCCTACTCCTGTCACTCATAATAATCTAATGGACGAAATAACCAAAACTCTGAAGGAAATGCATGCATTTCAAGAACAAACATCTAGTCTTCTACACCAAGTCCTCGATGATCAACAACGATCGAGAGCAAGATTAGACAGACTTGAGAGCCTAGTCATGGGGCCACCTCCTCCAATAGGTAATGATGTCTACTACACATGCCACCAACCAGGACATTTTTCCCGTTCGTGCCCACAACGTCAACCAAGAAGGCGCCAACAGGGCCCCCAGCCAGGCCTCCAGCAGGACCCAACACCTCAGCGACCCACACCACAATAACAAGGATCGCAAGAGTCATCAACCTGTCCTTTAAACGCCTAAAACCTAAAGACAGTGGGCAGTCTGTGGGTATGGCAAACATTCAATGCCCAGAGAGCCATATCAACTACCCAAAGAGACATGAGACAGTGAAGCGACCAACATATGGTGAGCTTATTGGACCAGTGACAAGCACAACTATAGTGGTAAGCAAACAGCCCTGTATTGCCATCTTAGATACCTTCAAGTTGATGGTTCAGCCAGCGAATGTAACTCCACCAAACAGCTTAGCCAACACGCGAGTAGTTCTCCTCTACCCTGGAGGGGGGGGGGGGGGGGGGACTCCGCATTCAATCTAGATGTTGAACTGACGTGGCATGATGGGAACATACCTTCTGATGAAGTCTGGCTGAAGATCGGGGGAGACAAAGGCGGTGGTACCTTCAAGTTGATGGTCCAACCAGCAAATGTGTCTTGACCAAACAGCTTAGCGAACATGCGAGTAGTCCTCCCCTACCTTGTGGGGGGGGGGGGGGGGGGGGGGGGACTCCTCATTCAATCTTGACGTTGCGCTAAGCTGTTTTCACGCCCCAGGTTGAGGAGCTGTCTTCGTCAACTTTGAGGTTGGTAGACACTATGTAAAGTTCTATACAAAGAATAAAAAGTACTCCGATACTGGTAATTCAAATTGTTACTCGATGTGCACAAAATCTTTATCAATATTTTATTTTCAGATTTAGAAACTAAATATCTATATTATTATGCTGGAATGATGTGTAGCCAAGACACTCAACCTAAAAGGAAAGAAATCTTCCATCACAATAAGGAAGGTCGGCAACGCGGGAGAAGATTTAGAGACTGAAATCTACAAGATACCCGTCAGATCCGTAAAGAACCATTCACAGACTTATGTGATTACTGCGATAGGACTGCCGAGCATAAGTGATGATATAAAAGAGGTAGATGTTACTGACATTGCTGATAACTTTCTTTACAGGGGGAAGAAGATCAAGGTATTTGCATTTGGAGATTACGAGTACCGTATCTAACCCAAATGTATGGCCTCACTGGTCCCAATCGTAAGCATTCAAAGGGATGTGGTTGTTTATGAGCGTTTGTTGAGATTATTGAAATTTCCCGACGCTGTTCCCCAGCCTCGTTTTAAAGCACAACAATTTACCTGTCCATTCATTATAATATTCAAATAGAATTGAGATTGATGCACAGGCTCGAGGTAATTTTGCAGAGGAAAGTTTGATTACAGAATGAGGATTATCAGTAATAATTTTAAAGTATAAATCTCGTAGAATATGTTTTAGAATTGATAATTGACCTTTACTTGATTTTGTTGACCGTGTATTTCAAAATTCATCCAGGTCGCCATTGCTGTTTGTATTAATATCGTGACTGTCGTTGCAAAAGAAGTAAATTCTCAAAAGAGTTAGTGTCAACTCTCCTAACTTGACATGTATACCAACAACAAAAAAAGGGGGAATTTTTTTTGGTCATTTTGTGTGCAGATTAGAGAGTTGACTGCTGCTACATCGATCACAGTGACATTTTCTTATTTTTACTGCTAATTTGTTAAAACTTAAATCATTCTGATTCTCATATTTGTCTAATTTCACACATACCAAATTCTTATGAGTTGTATTGCCCTTTAGCAGACACCCTATTTGCAACTATCTGTGATGCTTGAAGATAAATTTTCACAAATTATATTTTTATTTTTCAAACAGAAGCAGAAGACTCTTGTAGAGGGTACTGCTAAAAAGGCTTCTTTGTTTGCAATCATGCAGCAAAAACTGGAGAAGAGGCCAAGTGTGAATCCCGCATCCAAGCAGACCAAAAAAGTAAAGATGTCTTCAAAATCCTCCAGGACCCCAACCAGTGTCACCAGTACCTCCACCAGTGCTACCGAGACCGCAACCAGTGCTACCAAGACCCCCACCAGTGCCCCAAGTACCGCCACCAGTGCTACCAGGACCCCATTGTGCTACCAAGACCCCAACCAGTGTCACCAGTACCCCCTCCAGTGCTACCAGGACCCCCACCAGTGCTACCAAGACCGCAACCAGTGCTACCAAGACCCCAACCAGTGCTACCAAGACCCCCACCAGTGCCCCAAGTACCGCCACCAGTGCTACCAGGACTCCAACTAGTGCTACCAAGACCGCAACCAGTGCCCCAAGTACCCCAACCAGTGGTACCCGGACTCCAACCAGTGCCCCAAGTACCGCCACCAGTGCTACCAGGACCCCCACCAGTGCTACCAAGACCTTGCTACATGACATATTCCAAATTCCTGCAAAGTTCTATAGAATTTGATGTTGGCTGCAAAATTTATAAGAAATCAGTCAAGGAATGTGGCAGGAAAGAATAGCATCACTGACAGGTGAGTGTGTAAGCAGGATGTAGATCTTGAATAACAATGTGGATAAAGACAAAAGAGGCTATGATTGAGTGAGTAAAAGAATTTAGGAAATGGAAATGGGAACTGCATGGAAAGCTAAATGTAAAAATAACTGAACAACACAAGACATATTACAAAATTGCTGTCTTTCAGCAATACAAGGCTTTAGCTCTGGGTGTCACCTCTCGTTTCTTTAAGACTTGTATGCTTTTGCCACAATCAAACAGACACTTTACTGTCAATAGGCATGTTTTCGCAGGATGACCTCAAGACACATTTGGAGCGGCTGAAATGGCCCTACCAACTGAAACCACAACAGAAGGCAGCTCTCTTGGAGCTGCTGAACGGCAGAAACACGCTGGCCGTATTGCCAACTGGCTACGGAAAGTCGGATTTGTTTTTGATTCCTCCCCTAATCAAAAAGCAGGTAAGAAAAAAAGGCTACATTCAAAGACCAGCAACTCGTCCCCGTACGCTGCAAACTTTGCATTCTTCCTTGGAGGTGTTTAAACAGCAAGGAATTCCAAAGGAAGCGAACAACATGGTTCGAGAGTCTTTTTTCACATAGAAGAAGTTAGACATTATTGACATCTATCTGAGGGCTACGATAGAATGTGCATGTAAATTAGAGAATAAATCCTCTACTGAGCTGACATCTTTGCTGCAGCAATGTGGAGGTACTCATGCAGATGTAGCAGCATCCAAAAATACACAGACACCTAGTACTTTGTAATTTTGCAGAGGAAGGTTTGATTACAGAATGAGGACTATCAGTAATTATTTTAAAGTATAAATCTCATACAAAATGTTTTAGAATTGATAATTGACCTTTACTTGATTTTGTTGACCTTGTATTACAAAATTCATCCAGGTCGCCATTTTGCTGCTTATATTGCAACATCAGCAGGAAGGAATTGGTGACATTGCAAACCTTGCATTCTTCCTTGGAGGTGTTCAAGCAGCAAGGAATTCCAAAGGAAGCGACCAACGTGGTTCGAGAAGCTAAACATTATTGACATCTATCTGAGGGCCAAGATGGAATGTGCATGTAAATTAGAGAATAAATCCTCTACGGAGCTGACATCATTGCTGCAGCAATGTGAAGGTACTCATGCAGATGTAGCAGCATGGCACGAGTCGGAGAAAAATGCCTCCAAAAATACAAGGACACCTGGTATTTTGCAGAGGAAAGTTTGATTCCAGAATGAAGATTATCAGCAATAATTATATACCGGTAGTATAAATCTCATAGAATATGTTTACGAATTGATAATTGACCTTTACATTATTTATTTGACCTTGTATTTCAAAATTCATCCAGGTCGCCATTGCTGCTTATATTGCAACATCAGCAGGAAGGAATTGGCGACCCCACCCCACCAAAGACCAGCAACTCGTACCCGTACCCTGCAAACCCTGCATTTTTCCCTGGAGGTGTTCAGGAAGCAAGACATCCCCAAGGAAGCAAACAACGTTGTGCGAGAGCCGTTCTTCACCATTCTCATTGAGCGGATACAAATCTATTTAGTTTTTAAGACAATTAGCCATGAAGGAGCAGGCTAAGTGCTCTGCAGCCTTCCTATGGAGAGCTGTCAAAGGATACAATGATGGAATCTTCTCTTGTGGGGACCTGCCAATTACTTTGACATATCAAGATGTAGTAGATCTAGGAGACCCGATCTACAAAAACATCCAGTGACCTGGCCTTAGTCCACTTTAAAGGAATGCTGTTGACTTGCTTGAACAAGCAACCAGTTAGAAGAAGATTGTGTGTCACCGAAGACATCAAAGAAAAAAACTTTATAAGAAATTATAGTCTAGGATATGAAGAAGAAGCTTTCGACTGAAATGTAGAGGAAATCCTTAGAACACAGTTTTGCAGTGAAAGAACTGTATGACGTTCTCAACCCGTGCAGCAAAGCAGGTTAAGTCCTCTGCAGCCTCCCTACAGAGAGCTGTCAAAGAATATAACTTAAGACTCTTCTCTTATGGGGCACTACCAAATACTGTGACGTATTAAGATGTAGGAAACATTTAAAAGACAACAAGATGGGCCTTGACCGCTAAACAACAGGCATCTTCTGTTTTTGGCAAGCGGCACTTTCCAAAATGAGATGGGTGATCTAACAAATATCTCACAGTCATCACATAGCAGAGCGATTGCAGCTGCTACGGACGCAATTTCAGCAAGATTCAGTGAGTTTATCAATTTCTGAGGACATGGTCTCTAGCAACAAAAAAAACCCAGTTCGCCGAAATAGCTACCATGCCAAATACTTTGGGCTGTATAGATTGCACCCATGTCGGTATTAAAGCACCAAGCGCAAACAAACATGGGTTCGTCAGCTCAGGCAAGTACAAATAAAGGCTCTTAGAGCAGCAAGAGATGCTGGGAAATCAGCGTATTTCACAAGGAATGACTTCCATTAAGTACTACGTCAATACTAGTGAGGAGAAGAAGGAAGAAATGTCAGAAAAAATATCAGATACGCTAAACAATTGTTTTAACACCTCAAATGCTGGCTGTAAGAAACCAGGAGTCAGCTTTCATGTTATTCCCAACCCAGCCAAGAGACCTGAGATTTGTCGGAGATGGATTGCTGCCTTGAAAGTTGAAAAATACAATGTGAAAAAGTTTAAGAGCAGCAAACATTTTGTTGAGGAGGATTTCATTATATGATGCCGTGCCTTCAGTTTTTGAGCACATGCCTGTCTCCAAACGTAGGAAATCAACAGAGAATAGAAAGTAATAAATACTTTTACGGTTTTCATTTGAACTGCAGAGTTTATCGATCTCTAGCTCTGAGCATCAGAGGGCCAGACTAGTAGAAGTTGAACCTGAACCAGAACTGACCAACAATCCCACGGCTCAACAAGGACATCGTGGACGAGGTATAAATCATGCAGGAAATGATGGTGCCGAAAGAGGACGTAGCAAGGCAAATCAGGGAGGAGATACAGGCAAGGGCAAAGGGAATGCCAGTTCGAGGAGCCAGCGGGGGCTAACAGAGAATATCGCAGAGCTGACTGCCCCCCGTCATGGACGTAAACGAAGCGGACGCGAGAGCCAACCAACAGTAATTGATGACAGTGATCGATCAAGAAGTACAAAAGAGGACCAAGCAGGTCCTTCCAGATCTAGGCGTGGCAAGGGCAAACGTAAAACAAAGACTGGAGCAACCACTTCCAGGAAAGGTAAGCAGGGACGAAGAAATCTCTGAACCATAGACATGGATGCAGAGAGAGTGCAGGAGGATCACGAATCACCTCAATATTATGAATGACAGACTGTTGTTTCTTTCCATAGCCTAACATATAAATCCAGTTGTGGATGCTGTAGTCATCTATTCTTTGACTGGATTTTTGTTTTTTGTGTGGGACCATAAAACTTTTTGAGAAATTTTCCCTATTGATTTACACTGTACATGTACATGTAGGTTCCTCTGCTAATAATTTGCATTGCTGATCAAAAATAAGTTTAAAATAATTTAAATGTAGATTTGATTTTTGTTTCGTTTGTGTGGAGGGGCATTTTTAACTGATGAAACTTTTGTCAACTTTTCTAAAAAACAATAATGGGTACCAAGTGGATGGGGCAATATACAGTTTATTTTGTAAATCAGGCTCTTAGTTCATTCACATGCATTTATGGTCAGTTCGTCACTAGCCTTCATGTTAACACATGCATGGGATTCATACTGTCTGACCCTCTAACATACTGTGCAGGTCATTATACTTCAAGATACATAAGACCCGTTATGATTTTTGGACTCCTTTTTGATAGGCCAAATACAAGATACCAACAGAGTGCTAGTAGCAGTAGTGAGGAAGAGGAAGTCCCCAGACAGTCCAAATCACAGAAGAAAAGGACCAAACTAACTTTCACCATGAAAAAGTGAAATTTAATTCATGTTGCCTAATGATTAGTTTCTGACAATTCTTTCATTATGTAAATTTTTATATAAGACTCTCTGTTAAGAGAGGGCGATTTCTCGACTTTAATACTGAGCTGTCATCATTCATTATAATAAAATAGTTACAGGTTCTATGAAATGCTGCAAAGATGTGAATTTATTCGTTAATATGTTGTTTTCTGAATATAATCCCATTCAAAACAACCATGAAAAGAATCCCACTTCAAGTTCACAGGCTATTCAAAATTGAAAATTTAGGATTTTCAGCCAAATACGCCCCTTCCACAAAAAATCCCCCCAAACAGAGTCGGAGTATCACGTGACCCTCTGACGTCAGCAAAAGAACCAGCTTGTTGTTTGCGAACTGTTTCGAGTTACATAATATACCCGAAACGTGCATAGCTCCATTGGTTTCACGTGCACTTCGAACTACTTGTCAACATTTCGTTTGCCCTTCTTCAATTGTTTCACTTTATTTTATTGAGCAATCAGCAGAATGTCAACGAGGTGCATTGTTGCTGGATGTTCAAATACCGCTAAAGAAGATGCAAGTCTACACAAATTTCCCAAAGACGTTGCGTTGAGGAAAATTTGGACTTCGAAAGTTAAATTGACCAGAGGACGATGGAAAGGACCTACGGACACAAGTGTGATATGTAGTGCCCACTTCGAAACATCAGATTTCGAAGAAGGTTTGTGGGCACAATTTGGATTAAAAATCCAGAGAAGATTGAAGCAAGACGCGATTCCAAGGAACATTAGATGTGATAACGATGAATCCAAGAGTAAAAGTCAAAGAAAGCAGCATCGACCACAGCGGAAAAACGAAACAGAATGAGGGTAAGATCGATGTACTTCATCTACTCCATCTCTTCTGTCACCTATGCTTTTTGTACATGCATGGAATGGATGGTTAAAGGGCGAGAGAGAGACTGAGTGAGAAGAGACAAGAGCAGCGAGATCTAGAGCAGTATCCGTCACAGTTTTAATAAATTTTGTTACACTGGTGGCAGAGTGGTGGGATTGGGACTTTTAACAAGAACATCAATTTGGTGATAGCTGGGCCAATATGAGCGACGACTTTGCAAAGTTTGATTGAACATCATGGCTACCATGAGAAAGAAACTAAGAATCTGAACTCGAATTAAAAGAATGTTACAATTCATCTGTGCATCTTCAAGTGCGGGAATTGCGACCGGTATGCTGATATGGAGTCAAATTACTGACTATAAGGCAGTATGATTGTAATGTGTATGTTTTGTAGATCTGTGCGCCAAGGGTGCCTATATGTCCGCAGAGTTGTGCGCAATATAAATGTAGAATTATTATTATCAGAATGGTTGAGCGTGATTAGTTTCTTGTGGTCGTGATTTCGACTTTGTGTTGACACAGTCTTACCTGGTCATCAATGTACAAAAAAGGTATGGCTGAGTAGGTAGGGGAAAGTGGGGCATAACGGACCCGGGGGGCAAAATGGAACTTTGAAATTAGCATATGTTAAAAAAGGTCGCCCTCTGTGCAAATTCTTTAAAGAAGAGAAGATGCCAAAATAATTTCAGCACTGAATTTTCATCTGGTTACATCGAGGCACATCGGAGTAAATTCCATCCAAAAAATTACAGCCTCATGATCTAAGGTAAGGGGATCATGTTCATATGGCTGAAATTTGGTAATTTTGGTATCGATTCTAATCAAATATTTGTATATATTAATCATAAAGATATCAACGTTAGACTCGCCTGTTTGCATGCCAACTATGCTTCAGGGATTTTCTACGCAAACTTTTATTAAAAAATATGTCATTGGGTCATTGGGGCATATAGGTACGGGACAAAATGGAACAGGGTTCCGTTTTGCCCCAATTGAAAATAACATATCTTGTGAAAGCTTGACTTAAGCAAATGCCAAGGGTTTACGGCTTCAAATAAAAATGGTAAAAAGTAAACCACTCCAATGTTATGGTGTCCCTGTTGGTCCACAAGACTGAATGGTTGAGTGAATGTGTGTGTGCGCTTGTGTGTATGCATATATGTATTTTTATTATTATATTTGGATTTTCTTGTTGTATTTTTATAAGTTAAACGTTCTCCACTCTTTATTTCCAAATATCATTCATTGTTGAGCCAGTAGGTGCTTTAATTGCTAATCTGTTCTCTGGGTATCAGGTGGTAGTTGGATAACCTCAAAAGCAACGGGTCTATTTTTGCAGATCGTCTTAAAGATGGTTAGAAGCTACAAGCGGAAATCGACAAGACAGACGTGGGATGAAGAGGCAATGAAGGCTGCCATAAAAGCCGTTACTAATAATGGTCTAGGGCTAAAGAAAGCCAGCGCCGAGTTCTTGGTACCAAAAACCACCCTTCGTCAAAGAGTCAAAGGACTTAACAAATCTGCAATAGGTGCAGCAAAGTCAATGGGTAATTTCAAGGTAGGTTTATTTTGAATATGACTAATGTTGAAAAATATAATCATTTCACTTTATAAATTTGGTAAAACAAGAACAACAGAGAACAAAAACAGATGCCAACAGAATATGCGACCCAATCTTCTCACTTATTATCTAATTCTTGAATGAAACTTGCAATAAATTTTTTCAGGAATGTATAAAAATCTAAGAATAAAAAATGCCCTGTTACCAAATTATTAAAGTAGTTTTGCTTTTCTTCATTTCCAGACAACGTTTCCTGAAGAGATTGAGAAAGACCTCGTAGACTACATCCATCAAATGGAATTGATGATGTACGGACTGACATCAAACGACTTACGTCGTCTTGCTTTTCAACTAGCCGAAAGAAACGGGATCGCACATCAGTTCAACAGAGAGAAGCAAATGGCTGGAAAAGACAACCATAAGCTACCTCTGCAGCGAGAGCATGTTCGTTCAACCGTACAAACGTGAACAAATTCTTTGACCTGCTCGAACCTCTGATGGACAAGCACAAGTTTCCACCAAGCAATATCTACAACGTAGACGAAACGAGTATAAGTACTGTGCAAAGCAAACCATCAAAAGTTCTTGCAAAGACCGGAAGGAAACAAGTTGGGTCCTTGGTTTCAGCGGAACGTGGTCAGACCGTCACAGTCAAAACGTGCATGAGGGTCACAGGGTCTTTCATCCCACCCATGTTTATCTTACCACGTGTCAGAATGAAGATGGAACTAATGAACGGAGCTTCTCCAGGATCAATCTATGAGTGTCACAAGAGTGGATGGATGCAGATGGACATATTCACAATCTGGTTCAAGCACTTCATCCGATCGTCTGGCGCTTCTAAGGACAACCCGGTCTTGTTGATACTTGATGGGCAAGCAACACATGTCAGAAACTTGGACGTTATAGACCTTGCCAGACACAACGGAGTTGTGATGCTGTGTCTGCCCCCACATTGCTCTCACAAAAAAACATTTACTTTTTATTGCAGTTTAGTCAGTCACGGGAGTGATTAATGTTCAGTCGTCGTTTATACGCGTCATCCTATGGGGACATTATAGCACAGAGACAAAAAATGCATAAAGGGAATAAAAATCAACATTACTAATTTTGTTTTGTCTTGTAAAATAATTCACAAAAATAAACAAAATACTTTTTTCGCCCTTTTTTATAGGGGCCTGTTTACCAATGTTTCATGTTCCATGCTGAAAGTACAGTTGGTTCATAAAACAAATCGATAGTTGTTCTAGTTTCCCATCCAGTTTTAGATGTATAAGTTAGCTGAATTCAAAGTATGTGCCTAGCAGAAATTGAGAGTGTAGTGCACATTTTACAAGTTTACATTTTCTACTTTTAAACCAGGCTTTATTACGATTACCTTTCCAGTTTTACCCCATAAATGTTTGAAACTACTATAGGCTTTCATTATGCAGCTCTGCCCACCAAGTATGCTTAAAGTTACATTAAAGGTACATTACTCAATATAGAACGTTAGAGTTCTGATGGGGCAATACGGATCCGTAGATCCATTTTGCCCCAGGGGGGAGTGCCATTATGCCTCAGGGATGGGGGCAAGTTGGATTTTTCTTTTGTAAAATTTGTTTCGAGTTTCTCTGCAATTTTACCGTGGTTTTTGTCGGTTTTTCGTTGACATAATAAAGTGCATACAACATCTATCTGAAACCTGTTATTTTTACTGTTTTTGTGTCGTTGATGACGTCATATTGCAAGTTTGAAATTAAGTGTTCCATTATGCCCCACTTTCCCCCTTTTCTTTCCTTTCTTTCTTCTACTTTTATTTCTTTCTATCCTATTTTTCTCTCATTTCTATACTTTCATAAATGTGTGTGCGTGTGTTGTGTATGTGTGTGCTTGTATTATGCAAGTTTGTAAGATGATTTACTGGTATGTTCCTTATCTTCTTCTTCTTGTCTGTTACATGGCTCCAATTACAAGCAGAATTCTGCTTCCTAGACCTAGGGATCCTAACCATTATCTTGTATATTGTCGTTGTAAATTGTTTTTATAAAGGTTGAATAAAAGATTTGAATTTGAGAATTTTTAATTTGCAAAAAGAGAAAAACTTTAAACAAAGAGCTATGGATATCAGCCTGAAAAAGTGTTGTCTTCACATTCCTCCGTTTCAACTAAAGTCTGCTATACCCAAGTGCACATAATTTCATCCTCAAATTGGTAACTACATCCTCCCTAGTGTAGTACCAGCTGGTAAGATTATTAGTAAGGTTTTATGAATAACAATTTAGTTGGGAACTTAGTTAGATGGCAACTCAACGTAAAAAAACTGCCAGTGCTACACAAACAATTATATAAACTTTACAGAATAATGAACTAAATTTACAACCAGCGAACTAGGGATTTTAGTTTTCTACAAGGGTACGTGGCAACAAGCTTAGTAAGGTTTTACGAATGTGGTATCTGCTGTATGGCTTCTGATATCCGATGTTGAGAGAAGAGTTCTTTGATGTTCCGGATCTGTGCTTTGGATAAGCCTCCTGCATAATGAGAGAATCAAGCAAATGAAAAGGCATGGTGAATCAATGCATTCAACTAATATGACACACATACAAACATACACACATGACAAAAAAGATCACGAACATTGAGTTGAATCTAAATCAAATTGAATACCATGATCAAAATATCAAAGAACATTTAACTTTTAATATAAAATCCAAATCTATGAAACAGAACTAGGTTTTCATGATATGATAAGACAACAATAAAAAGGTTGTCTCTTCTCAGCCTCTTCAATTTCAGGAACCTCAATGAGACCCCACATTCCACACTGTTCCTTGTTTCACGAGGAATGTAAGTATTAAATGGAAGTAGAGATATCCTATGGTATTATTAACAAACATTAGATCAATAAACAATTACCTGTAAAGCCCCACTGCACTACTTATAGCTACTTGCGCCCTCTATATAGCAAACAATGCTTAATCGGTGACCCCTTTTTCTTATGTTAATTGAGATCTGCTTTGATGAGATAACCACATGTCAGTGACCACACTGGGTGGTCTAATCCCTCCTGGCCAAACTAGTGCAGACGGGCATAAAGTTATTTGACCTGAAACTCACCGTGTGAATGGACGGTAACACCGGTGGGTCGATTGCCTTTGAGGTCATCATAGAAGAGCTGAACATCAAAACGTGTCTGTCTGGAAGTCGATAAGGTCAGATCAATGTTGTTGAAAGCATTGCTAGATGTGATCTCCCCTCGGATAAATTTCTGGCACTCTTCCTAAAAATAAAACGATATAATCAATGTTGGTGTCGAGCATTGCAAGCTTCCTGGAATACTGCACATACAAACAATGAAATACAGAGGCAAAATATTGTATGAAACACCGTTAATAATCTAAATATTTTCTGTAAATCCCTTCAATCCCTTGCTATTAAGTCTGATTCGTGTCTGCTCTTTTTCTGAACATCTGTAAAAATATGACTGAGGGCAAATAACAGCTAACAATTCCATAAAACAATTACCCTGGAATTTGCAACATCTCCAATGTGCATACATGACATTTCAAAACTACAGTACTGAACTTTTTTTTTAACAACAAAAATCTTGTTTGCCAATGGCAACCAAAAAAGGACTTTTCTACATAACAGTTTTCAAACTGAAAAAAAAAAAAAAAAAACATCAAAATGATGACTGATTTTGAAATTATGATCATCGTGATCTCACCTTTACTCCAGGCTTTATTTTGTCAAAGATATAAGGTTAGGGTATGCTCATCATTGGGTTTTAGGGGAGGTTTTGGCAAGTGTTGGGTCCAGGGTTTGAACTAAGGCATTTTGAATTTTTATTAAATCTGGGAATTGACCATGGAAGCATTATAGCACATACATGAACAGCATATAATCTTCTTTCATTATATAAGCAGATTCCTAAAGTGTCCTAAAAGATTTGTACTTCACTCACTTTTGCTTCCTCCACTTGATGCCTTCTTGAAACGAATGCATTGAGACTGTCGCCGACCACCTGCACGAAGGCCTGCATGTCTGTGTTGAGGTGCTTCATCTCAAAGTCCTTGACGGGTAGGAAATAGGGCAGGTTATGCTTGATGAGGTGTAGACTCTTGGCAGAGTTGAGGGATATGACTGCATAGTACGGCTGGAAGTACTGCCCCCTGTCGAAGGTGTCCCATCTCACCCGCACACTGTTGCCGTCCGTTTTGTGAATAGTGCTGCCTGGATGGGACATGAACATTTGATTTGATTTGATTTGATTGATTGATTTCTATATCATATTTTAAACATACATATTTTAAAGACCGTCAATACTACTGGGCCAGAAGAGATTAGACCACACAGCGAGGTGACAGGTGACTATCTCATTAACTCAGCTCTCAACTAACATAAGAAAAAGAGGATCATGGGGGACCAACAGGCACCGCGATTTGGAAAGTTTTCTATATAGAGGGAGCAAGTAGCTACAAGTAGGACAGTGGGGCTTTAAACATACATATGTCCATCAGTGTGATATAATTTACAATTCGAAGTACAATACATGATACTCGTACTGTATGGAACATAAACAATACATAAGAGAACATTACTCATTTTTACAATTAACATGATATCGGAGGGATACAGCATTACAGCGTAAGCATGAAATGCTTGCAGCCCTCGATTAAACTATTATTAATTAAACTGATCTAAACTAATCTAAACTAAACTAACAGCCTATAGTATATATGAAACATAATGAAGAGAGAGAATGACTTGCATTAGAGAGAGAAAAGATAGAGAGAAAGAGGGGAGACTTTACAATTCCAAAATACCAGACACCTGTTGACATTAGAAAACATCAACAATTTTACATTGGTATACAAAACCAGGTTATGATAATGACAGAAAGCTGGATGTGTAGGTCTGTATGCACCAAGAGAAAATTGTATGAATTGGTTACACAGTCTATTCCCAGAGTGTTTGATTTATGTTTCATGATACATATACAGAGCTTGCCAACCATTCCGTTTTTTCCTCCAAATTACGGTAAATACGTTTTTTCTTCATAAAATACGTTTTTTAATTTTTTTTTTTTTTTACATACCACATGTCAAACAACTGCCCTAAAATGGTGATTTCATCACAAATTCAATAGAAAACTAATTTTAAAACATACTTGAAGAGAAAAATATTCTCAAAAAGAATGAAATGCCGATAACACCAAAATAACAACAAAACAAAAAAAACTGCTTGTATGAAAAAAACAGCATGAGGAATGAACATTTCTGCATTGGAAGTGTGTCGCGCGGGTGGTTGTAAGTTTCGTTTTATGAATTCTGTTTTTTTGCTATCATGATTCCTTTTTTTGGTCGCGCAAGGTTGGCAGCTCTGCATATATGTAGAATATGGGCAGTTTTAAAAGTGCAAATTAAATGTGGTGTACAAAATAACGCCCTCTTTCTATTGCTGTATACTATTCTCTTTGCAAAGCATGAAAACAAATAACAATTTTCAGCAATTCAATACTATCTGCCTTTATTTATCATCCACTGTTGCAAAATAATCCAGTAAGCTTCCAGAGTTCCAATTCTGAATCGAATCCCTTTTCTCTTACCGGTATGCACTCTTTTACAGCACAGAGGTGGTATTCTGAAAACTGTTTTATCTTTTGTTTTAGTGATAAAATCTGACTATTGAGACAAATTTAAGCAGCACACTTTAATTTACGTTTGCCCAAATGGCTTTACAAACCATCAACTTACACAGCCACCCATGCAAATTCATTGACAAATGCCTTTGCATAATTTGAATTTGTCATGATAAATAATATATTTCTCAGTAGAATATTATGTTTCCCCATCTTCCTTTGTTTATAAAAGCAGTGTAGACTGTGTGTTACAATTTCAACATTTCAGTTACAATATACTCTTTATAAATATTTGTAGGGCAAATTCTGATTATAAGCTCTTTTCGCACCTGTGAGTCTATATGACACAGACAGTTCCCTCTGTTTAAGCTTGGTGGCTTCGGTCACAGCACCTTTGAGAGTCTTTTTGTCCGTTCTCTTCATGGTTTCTTTGACGGCCATCACCAAGGCTTTCTTGTCTTCAGAATCTGTGTTCTGCAAGATCGGGCCCAGAACCTGCACCAAGAGAGGAAAGAGGAAACAAAATGGATGATCATAGCAGTTTTATTTCCAAACATGTGGTGATGAAATATTGACTATCGGTACACAAAAACAATCTAGTGCTGGTACATGTTTTTTGGTGGTACTCATGCATTAAGAAGATTAATAATAATTAATGGTCCCTACATTCTTTAAGATGCCAAACTTTAAGCCAGGTTTAATTTAGACCCTATCTAAAGATTAGATTTAGGTTGCCAATCTAAGAAGTGCCGAAAGTCAACCTCTACATCGCCACAGATCAACATTTATACGAGTTGTAAGAAACTAAGCCTTCTCCGATCAACAAATTAGCTTTGGAAGGAAAATTCCAAGTAAAATTCAAGCCAGATTTAACGTGGGCATTTATGTACCTTGTTTGGCGAGTTTGCAATCTGGACCTTGAGGAGATCCCTCCTCTCTTGGAGCTGGTGCACAGCTTTCTGAAGTTCCCTCAGCATCCTCTCCTGCTTGGCCCTGGTCTTGGAGCCATGTCTCAGGTCCTGGGCTTGCTGCTCCAACTTCTGGAGATGATGCAAAGTTCCTGGAATCACCAAGAGGAGGCGTGAAGTTTTACATTAATTTGCAAATAAAGGTTCGAAGAATTAGAAAGATTTTTGTTTTTCTCTCTTCTGTTTTTCTTTAATTATTTACCCCCTTACTGATAGTATGATAGTCATAGTGAACGTTTAAAAATAGTCACGCTTAAAAATGTTAAGACTACTAAGTCCTTGATTCTCAAACTGTCAAAGTTCAAACAGTTCGAGATTTTGTCTTTTTTTTTTTTTTGTAAACATTTTTTGAAATATTTTTTTTAAAGGGCCACTCTTACCCAACTAACATAGCCTTCCCAACCATGAATACACCTCTAGGTACTTATTATAATTCCAGCCTCTGATTTTTCAGAAAATCTCTAAATTAACCCAAAAAATGATAATAGCCATCCATTTTTCAGTTCTCACGCTTGCTGGGCTACGCCCCTCGAAAAAAGGTAATTTACGGTCATGTGGCTTGATGACGCATTTGACGTCATTGCGGGCATGTCCGATTTGATAATTTGATGATTAGGAATGACGAAATTGCCAGAAATGTACTGGGAAATTATTTTATTATATTATATTATTTTTTGCATAAATGTCTTTTTTTCTTCAATTTATATCATAGTTTGCCTTTTAAAAGACATTTTAATGCCTAAATCACCCTCCTTTTCACCGGAGAAGCGCCTGCAGTGACGTCAAATGCGTCATCACCGAAAATTGGGCTTTTTTTCAGCGCGTTCTGAGTCATCATTTTTAAAGCTAGATTCCAGAATTATCGATGATTTCTAAGAAAATCATTGTCATGTTTGGAATCTCCGTCAAAAATTATTCTACATGGTTTTTTTCTTCATTTTTTAACCCGGTTTGGTTAGAATGGCCCTTTAAATAAAGTTTCAAATTTATATTCAAATCACACACAAGCTATTCAGGCAAATTGCTTTTGGTACTTGGTTGTTGTTCCTCCAAAAGATTCCTAGTGGAATTTAAGCTGGAGGTCGGGGTGGCAGAGGGTGGACTTAAGGAGATTTCAGATTCAGAAGTGCTACTTTAAACTTTGCTGAGTCAGTCAGGGATACTAATGTCAGATCAAGGTTATTCCATGCTCTGGTTGTGCGTGGAAAAAGTGAGTTTTTATATACATCTAATCTGGTTGATGGTATTTCAAACTGAACTGAATGCCCCGCGTCTACTTCTATCTGGTTTAGGTTTAATGTGGGTTCGGGCATCTGTGTCCAGCTGGCCATGTAACATTTTGTGAAAACACCTTTATAAAAGTTTAACGCTTTAAGTCTTTAAGAGTTCAACCAAATTAAGCCATATATAAAGCACATCATTATCACCGCCTTTTTCTGGATTAGACAGGGCCAAGGTAACACTCAGGCGCAGATCCAGGATTTCTTAGGGGGGGGCGGGTGAAGGGAGGGGCGAGTTTCCCCCCTCCCTTCTCCGCGAAGCGCGGAAGCTTTGACATTTCAATAAATTATTAGAGAAAGAAGACGATTCGTTGTACCATTCCCCAAAATAATCCTCGTCTGAATTATGTTCCCCCCCCTCGGAAGCTTTTACGTTTCATTAAATCATAAGAGAAAGAAGACGATTCGTTGTGTCGTTATTGACTCTTAATCTTTGTCTAAATTCAGTTTCCCCCTTCCTGCATGAAGCGCGGAAGCTTTTACGTTTCATTAAATCATTAGAGAAAGAAGATGATTCGTTGTACCGTTCTCGACTTTTAATCCCTTGTCTAAATTCAGTTGACGTTTTATTAAATTATTAGAGAAAGAAGACGATTCGTTGTACCGTTTTCGACTCTTAATCCTTGTCTGAATTTCAAAAATGTTCTTTGTCTACTCCTTTTTCTTCCTTTTCACTCCTCTCTTTTTTTGGCCAGCGTTTTTTGGGGACCACCTCACCGCCCCCCTAGCTATGCGACTTCGGTCAGATGAACATATCTTGATACTTTGTCCGCCCCCGGAAGCTCAGGGGTTTTAGGCATTAAATTACAGACAGATGAGCATCTAAGGGCCCGCCTTAGGGCCCTAGGTTGAATCCAGGGGGCAGAGGCTTCGGGTTTTAGGCATTTAATCATGGTCAGATGAGCATATTTTGATACATCATTATAATGTGACACTGGCAGTTAACTATTTTCTTTCTTGCTCTCTTTCTTTCTATTTCTCTTTAATATACTTTTTCAAAAAAAGTTGGGGGGGGGGGCCGGGGGGGGGGGGGGGCTCCCCACCTTTCCGCGGGCCCTGACATGTAGGCATCTCAAGAAGCATTTACTTGCCTGGCTGTAAATTTAGGAATTTGTTATTTTCCAACAAACGCATACAAAAGTATAAATTACTTAAAAGTGAGGAAACATCTCAGAAAAATATGTCATTTCAGCATTATTTGTAAACTACCATTATGGAATTTGAAATAAACCATGTTTGAATTTTATTTCCCCAAAGCCCCCCCCCCCCTCCCCTATCAGTACGCTAGTTGAGTTGGCAGGAAATTGCAACTGATATCCCTTACCTTTCTTCATTCTCTTTTTTTTTTCTTTCCCTTTCTCTCCTCGTTCCCTTTCCCTTCCATTCCTTCTCTCTCTTTTAGGTTTGCTGGGGGGGGGGGGGGCAAGGTCATTTTGTCCCCCACCTCTTTCCACACATTGTTGGCGGGATTAACCGCAACTGATCTCCCCTTCTTTTCTCCTTTTTCTTTTCTTCTTCCTCTTTTAAGTTCCCTTTTAGCTCTCCTCTTTTCCTTTTCCTTCCTTTTCTCTTTATTTTTCAGCGGGGACGGAGGGGGGGGGGGGGGGGAGGAGGGGGGGGGGGGGGAGAGGGGGAGGCAAGGGCTTTTTGCCCCCCCCCCTGATCCACAACTTGTTGGCGGGAAAATTGCAACTGATATCCCCCTTCTTTTCTTTTCTTCTCTTCTTCCTCTTTTTTCCTTCCCCTTTTTTCCTTCCCTTTATCTCCTCTTTCCTTTTTTTCTTTCCCTTTCCTGCCTTCTCTTTTATTTTTTGATGGGGGGGTGGAGGCAACAGCCTGGGAGGCAAGTCCTTTTGACCCTCCCCCGATCTCTTTCTTCCCTCTTTTCTTTTCTTCTTCCTCTTCTTTTTTTCCTTTTTCTCCTCTTCCCTTTCCCTTTCCCTTCTTTTCCTTCTCTCTCTCTCCTTTTTTTTTTTTTTTTTTTGGGGGGGGGGGGGGGGGGGGGAGGGGGCCAAGGCCCGCTCGCCCCTCCCCTCTGGATCCAAGCTAGACCAAATTTTTCTGTCTCTTTCGTTCGTTAGCCTCTGATTTGGGCAAGGTCGGCTCTCTCTTTAGAGACAGAACAGCCCTATACGCTATAGTGGACGCGTGTTTGTGTAAAGAAACGTTACACAAAACTTGGCCAAACTTAATCACAAATTTTGATATTTTACCGGATGCATATCCGATGTATTTATACTCCAAAATTAGCTATATGCTTAACTACTTCAGTTCCACTTACCAACCAAAGCATATAGAGTAAAGGAGCCGGTAATCGGCCAGCTCCAGTTTTCGGCCGATCCATTGGATGCATGGTAAAATCCCTTTAAAATACATCGCATAATAGCATATCACATATCCCACACATACCATACCATGCCAGAGTCACTGAAGAACCACATTTGCAATGGAAAATATATCCTAAAATATCACATTTTAGCGATGTAATCGGCGGTCCCGCTACCCAAATCTGAAAAATCGAGTTTCTTACGCGTGTATGTAAGAAATATGGGTACCATAAAATGAGCTTTATTTCAAGTATTTTTCAGATTTAGAGCCCGATTTTGTGTTGGTCGCAAGCTCAAAAGTATCTCATCGCATGTATTAAATCAATGCAGCCGGACCCCGCCACGCACACACGATATGTCTGTCTCATTCAGATTCCAACTTCCGATCACCGCTGTGCCTGTCTTCGGCCAGGCGAGCACCCGGGAGCTCCGGCGTGGGATACCTGCTCCGCCCGCTTGTGCTAAACATCAGCGCGGAAACGCACGGCACGCGCGAGCGCTTCCTATTGACTTTGTACATGCGGCCGAAAACTGGTTCGCTATGCCGATAACCGGCTCCAAAACAGTGAAAATTGAAATGAATATTGTCATGGCAATTTGTGATTTTTTTCTGGGATTCTTTTTTTGTTTAAATAATAATAATATTTGCTTCATGATTTGAACAAGAAATGATAATAAAATAGGAAGTAAAGAGTCCAAAAAATAGGATTTTGTCTTAAGTGGACGAAAACCGGGTCCTTTACTCTAGCTAATTTTGGAGTATAAATAGGGTCTACATCCATGACATCGGATATGAATCCGGTAAAATATCAAAATTAGGGATTTAGTTTGGCCAAGTTTTGTGTAACGTTTCTTTACACAAACGTGCGTCCACTACAGCGTATAGGGCTGTTCTGTCTCTAAAGTCTAGAGCCGACCTTACCCAAATCAGAGGCTAACGAACGAAAGAGACAGAAAAATTTGGTCTAGATCCACGCCTGGTAACACTAACAAGGCTCAAGAGACTCAACAACACGAGCCCAACAGCAACAGAGCTCTGTCCGCCGAGGGTCGCTGCGGCCTTCGCGTCCAGCATGCATCCAAAGATGAAAGAAGCTACATCCACGATCCACAGGCACAGTACCACAGTCCACACACAGTGACACACACAGACTTAGATCATTCCACATTTAGTGATCTAAACTTAAACTCATATTCTAATTTTTCACTGATGCAAAAGCAAAATATACTGTATACTCACCTCTGGATAACCTTTCTGTTAGAACTTCCATAGCTGATAATAATAGCAAATATATAGGTCAGTTCTGTCGCAGAATTCATTCGTACCGCCGCTGATGATAATAATTTAATATAGTATATCAATGATAATTATATTTTTTAATCTATAGCATACTTGAAGATGATAAAAAGTAAGATAAAAAAACAAAATATTAAACTATATTTTATTTTAGTATTCTATATTAAGTTTTAAAGTTTAAATTTTATTACCAAACCTAATTAAGAAACATTTACTTGACCAAGCTTCATTTAAATACAAAATGGCAGCCTCCATGGTCCAATATGTCGTTGTAAGAGGCGACCTTTTACATGCTTTGAAATGGCCGACAGGTGCTGTTATCGCGCAGGTAATTGTTATTAAGTACTTCTAGTATCCTAACGACGATTCTATATATTTGTAGTGATGATTCATTCATGAAATAAATAATTTGTGACAAGAGTAACTTTAATGTTGTCCCACATACAGCAACTCGTGCGAGTCATTAGGCGCTGCTACACTTCAAAGACTGAAAGAGGGGAGAGAAGAGCCGAGAAGAGAATCGACTGATAGCTGGTCGTGCATGTTTGTTTTGTTTGATTGTTTAATGTTTATTTGTTTGTTAATATTTATTGTTGTTTCTCCTGCTGTAGAATGTTGTTTTCATAATGTTATTTCTTTCTTTCTTTGCTTAACCTTTTTTTTTAGGTTGAATTTTGTTTTTAAATTAGTAATTTATTCAATGATCTTTCATTTCTGTTAATTGTTATCATATATTCGTCATTTGTCTATCACTCTTATTTTGTTTAGAGATATGTTCCAATGAGACTACTTCTAGCTTCAGCAAACCCCTCTCCTACATGCAAAATAAAGATATGGTTGATGTCTGGAAGAAATCTAATGAAAAGCAATTGAAAATAAAACTTTCGACTTAAAAAGTGAAATAAATTCCATTATTTCTCCAGATTTTGGTAGGCTCTTTGAATGAAATAAACAAGAAAAAAGTCAAATCTGAGTGAGCAATCCCATTATTTTGACAGTTATACTAGAAATGAAGAAAAAAGTCTACATTCTCCATTGTAATCCTTGCTTGACAGTCTTAATGTATTTTAACAGATTTGTATAAAAAGATTATAAAGATAAAAATCGGAGGGGAATACTACTCCAAATAAGAAAAAGTGTTAAAAGTAATTCCAGTAATTGTATAATAATAATGATAATACTCAGTTCTTTTATAGCGCATAACACATTACACATATGTTTACAAGTTTTACTTATTAGATGCTCATATTATACACCGGTAATGAGAATGGTAGAAATTTCATTCATAATGGTTAAGTTGGTTATTTTTCTCATTTGAATTTAGGCATGCCATGCCTGTACTGCTGTGATACATCTTTTCAAGGAGGATGAAAATGTTGTAAAATATACATCAGATCTGGACAACATGCACAAAGTTGTTCTTGAGGTAAACAGAGTATTCACAAGATCTTTAGGCCTACTTGTTTGATTGTTTCTACTAACGTTGTCGTTGCATCAACAAAGGAAACAGAGTTTGACGATGTGAAATACCCATATTTTAACAATCGTAACTTATTTCACTCTAAAAGAATGAAGAAGAGGAATAATAATGCACATTGTCTTTGAATAGTTGACTATGAGATATGACAAATTATATCACTTGGTAAGTCAGCTAGTGGGAGTTCTGTCACTCAATATACACCTAAAGCTCAGAAACCTGCAGAGACAAAGAATCAATTTAATTCATCATTTAAAAATGATAATTTGTTACTTGTATATTTTGTTCATCTTCTAGACAGAGTAGTTAGCAATGTATGGGACAAAAGTCCAATAGTATCAATAACACTAGTACTATTACAACTATAAACAAACACACTGTTGAGTACTATAGTCTATACAAGTAGTTCTTAATTGTATTTTCTTTCTTTGTTTGTTTGTTTTAGGCAAAGAATGAATCAGATGTTAGGACTTTATCAGAGAAGTTGAAAGAGAATAACATTGATCATAAACTGTGGATTGAACAACCAGAGGATTATGCCACCTGCCTTGCAGTGAAACCGTATCCGAAGGAGGAGGTCCAGAAGTTCTTCAAGAAATTTAAACTCTTTAAATGATATCAACTGGCTTGTGTACAAAATGTACCATGGACTTTTGCTATTAAAAAGATGACTGACAGTGACAGGGATGCAAGTTTTCAGGCTTTTGTCCAAGTTTAGGGCCGGACTTCAGGCTTTGTCAAGCATTGCACTGTGTACAAAATATGAAGTTCCAATAGTGACCTGACATTTGCTCCAGTGACATTTTCTCTCAGCCTCATCTCATCAAAGATGTAGGTTTGGATTAAGGGTTTCAATTCGGCTTTAGGGTAGAGTAATTGCTTCAGTTACAATTAAGGTCAGGGATTGTGGTTCAGGGCTAAAGTTAGGAATTCAACAAGTTTAGACACTTGTCCGTGGAGTAATTGGAGCAATGTGTCATAGAACCGAGTCCGACTCTTCCGAGGTTAATTTAGTGTCACCAACTGTTATTCCTTTTGCAGATGATGAGTTGATCTCTAAACATATGTAGATGTGGTTCAATTTAATGTACACAGGCCCTCTCTCAGTTTAGAATAACGGCTTGTGCAATTCTACAAGCATCATTGAATCAATGATGCGCAATGATCTACTGTGTCTTGTTGCAACTCCTAAAAGGATAATTTGTTTAGATGACTTGGAAATACACCATTGTTGAGTCAGGAGAAACTTATTTCAAATAATCTTTTCTTAAGCATCCATCAGAGGCTACAAGATTAGACAGTAGTTTACTAGTCATAGCTATGTAGTATGTGCTAAAATGTGCATTTTGTTTAGTTTTGCCTGTTGTACATATACTTTAATTGATTTTGAATCATGTGATGTCAATTAAATGTTCATTTTAGTAGGTAATTAAATGTACATTTGAAGGGAAGACTGCCCAAAATGCAGTACATTTTGTAGGGGAAAAAAGAAAAGAAAACATATATGAATGAGTGTAAGATTTATATAAATTGTCAGAGTTAGGAGTAAAGAAAATTGTGAATTTTCAAAGTTTGTGAAGATCATTACTCGAATTGACAACTATGAGATACCTTGTGGAACTATTCTTAATTTTTTTGGGGTAAACAATTCTCATTTATTCCATTTTTCTTCAGAAAACCCATCTTCTGAAATAGGCTTCAGAACTACATGTACTCATTGATTAATTGGAAATATGTTCTTGAAATGTCATGAAATGATTATAGACCTACTTTATTTATCAAAGTCATAAAACTGGAATACCTTTGTAAAGTTTATGTTCAATACAAAAGTGGGTAGCTGTAAAGGGAATTTATCAACTTGTGTAGTGAAGGTCATAACTTAAAATAAAAATCATTCTTATCCTAGATCGAGCTTTTCTCAATTTTTGACTAAACCACTCCTTTGAGGTTTTTTTTTGCATCATTTGAATTCATTTATGAACTGGATTAACTCATGAGGGACTTACTGTATTAGTAGTACCACATGCAGATTGTGAAAGAAAATATCTACACTGTATTTCTATTTGTAAATTACAAGGAAATAAAGAAAAAAAGATACAAAACTTTTAAACAGTGATGATTTGAAATACATTTTAATTACTATTAATTGAAACTACAATTTCTCATATAAATTGGAAATATTCTATGTCATATTAATTACTGAGACAAGGCATACATGGGAACAATACATGTACATATACAATACTCACATAAAATTTTCATACAACACTTCATGAGGATTTTCTAAACTAAATCAAGGACCCCGTGTTCGGAAATGAGTGAATACCATACAGGTTTTTTACTGTGCAAGAAGAAACTTTGGTGAATGATTGCAGCAAGGAACTTTCCTGAACTGCAATAATGCAAGGTTGTGGTTCATTTGAGCATATCAGCAGAAATAAAATCGACCTATAGGCTATACCCAACCAGGGGGGGTGTTTCACATAGAGCCTAAGTCGAACTTAACTCTAAGTTGGACTTAAAAATTATGGAGAGCCATTTGTAGCCTTGAAATAAAATATATTCAAAAGCAAAAAATTCAAGTATTTTAGACTTTCTATAAATTCCACCTCAGGAACATGAAATCTCCTTGATAATAGAAAATATGAAAATAGAAAATAACTTATACAAACAAATTCATAGATGCTATTGGCTTTCCATGATTGTTAAGTCCAACTTAGAGATAAGTTCAACTTAAGATCTTTGTGAAACACCCCCAGCATTGACAGCAGTCCGATACATATAGGACAATGTTAACTGATTTACATATCACAATGAGATGAGCGCCATTTGCATAATTCAGTATGCATCTCGGCCTAGAATTTGTGAAGTATTTTGCAGCATGAAGCATTCCCAAATGTACAGTACATCACTTGCAAAATTTATAAAGTTTCTGGTCTTACAGTAGCAGACAAAAATTCATGGCATTATTGTCTCACACGTACAACATACATGAACATATTACACATTCTTCCATTTCGATGAACTTGACCAGTAAGATAATGATGGCATGACGAGTCATATGTGTACCGGTATATACTATTGTCCAAAAGTACCTGTCCAATAAAATATTAATATGAAAGGACATTTGATCCTTAACATTGCATCTACATGAGCACTTTGCAAATGATGTTGGGCTTGGGCAAAACATTACCCTCATACATGTGAATACAAGCAATTAAATACAAAATATATGAAGCATAAATTACATTCAAATTCATCAAGTGATATGTAAAGAAATTGCAGAGAATTTTTGTTTACAAAGCTAAACTATATTTAGTAGTTTTACCATACGTGGCCCAAAAGGTCAATGGTATGCTTTGGAAAGTCTGCAAGAGAACGTTCACCTCTCTCTCTCTCACTCTCTTTCTGTCTGTCCCTCTCTCATCCAAGTAAAATAGACAAAAGAGGATGTGATCATATTTTTCTCTAATACTTCACAAAGTATTGGTTTTATTTGTCTAACTATCTTACAAATTACATATATCATTTGGCAATGATGTTGTGCAATAGTACAAAAGAAGTGAAATAGTGCTAACTGTGCTATACTCTGGTACATTTGTTAATTATACAAGGATATTGTACTTCCATGTGTACACAAGGTTTCATATTGCACCCAAGATCAACTTAATTCAATTAAAGAACATTTCCAAGGAAGGGACAGACTTAGATTTCAACAAAGGGTACTCAATATAATTATTTCTTAAATATTTTCAACACATCTACAACTTTGTATTCATACAAATAATCAAATTTACGCACTGTAGAAAACAACAAGGGAAAGTGAGACAAAGGGATGGCATGGAGTATAAATATTGAGCTTTTATTTTGTAGCATAAAACAGGCTGTGCAGCCTTGTTCCATGCATTTCGTATAAATTGAAAATAGCTGTTGAACTCTTCGATATTCCAGAATATGAGCTTCACTGACATAACATCTGGCCCCCGTAGCATAAAACTTAGAATTGATGGTAACTTTTCCATAAAAGGTAACTACCATGGAAACTGTCATTTGACTGGTTGTTGATTGATGTTGCCATGGTAGTTTAATATTGATGGCAAAGTTACCATCAGTGGTAAGTTTATGCAACAGGCCCTGTTCGTAAATATCCTTGCAATTGGAATAATGCACAAGGGCAAATTCTAGGTATTTTGGTCATTCATTGTCCCATATTTTACCAAGAATATATAGGAAAATAAACAAATATGAAATTCCTCGTTATTCGGTCTGATCCAAGCTCTTGAGTTGAAGGAATCTTCTGAAAACTCTAGTGAGGTCCTTTAACATATAGGACCAGGAATCTGCGACTTGCCCTGATCTGATCTGATCTGCCTGCACATGCTTTCATCTTTCTGGTATTCTACCGTGTCCCTTTATTACTAATCAGATCTATTTACGATCAGCACAGCCCCATTGTCTGTCCATGTATCCATCCTCTTGGTCATGGTACCTTTCACATATGAACAAACAAGCAGAGCACAGTGTGAATGTGCTTACAGTGTCTTTTGCATGTACAAGTTCACGATATAATGACCCTCCTCAGAAAGGGCTCCTCCCTCGTATAGCACCTTGGTCAAATGTCTCTGAGATGACGTTTCAAACTTGCTGTGGAGTACCAAAATGTTTCAAAAAATGTCCCTATGGTGCGGGAGCTATCTGTAAACAGTCCAGCATCTTTTCCAAATGTTGCATTTTGCTGCCAGTGTCCTTTCCTTGTGCAACCTGGCATACAGAAGAGTGTGTGAGAGAGGGAGAGAGAGAGAGAGAGGGAGAGAAAGAGAGAGAGAGAGAAAGAGAGAGAGAGAGAGAGGAGGAGAGATAATGGGATAGAAGAGGGAATGAATAGATGCAATGACGAAGCAAAGGATATGTATAGAAAGGAACAGAAAAGGGGAAAGAAAGTGAGAAGGTAGTAATGAAGAAAAACAAGAGAGAAAAGGATTTAAATAATGTTGAATTGCTTTGGTCACAGAAATCCTCATGACAAAGACATATATTTTCAAATTAAAAAAAAAGATGGATGGATGAAGTTTCACTTTAGTATATCTATCTCATTTAGTAGGCCACTATTGCAATTCACAGAAGTTGCCACTAGAACTTTTGAGAAATAAGAAAATGTCTAAGTTTATCTGAAAACTAAAAGTGATCACAATTATTAAAAGTGACCTAGCTGCAATATATTATCTTATTTTCACATTCTTGCTATACTAGTGCATTTACTTGCAATGGTCAAGATTTCAATGACATATATTGTTGTATAATATATATTAACCCTATGTCAACTGGGGGGGGGTCAATTTGACCCCCCCCCTGTAAAAATTTCGCGACTACTCCGAAACCGCGGCAGATATAACATTTTCCTTTCATGACTTTTTACTTTCGAGTCTTTTAAAACAATTTTTTCGAAAATCGGACCTACGGTTACAAGGTCACGTGACCTTTTGACTTTGCATGTCAGCCCCAAAATCGCTAATTTTCGTGATTTGTGTACAAAACATATGTAAAAGTCATTTTTCCTAAAAATAGATAAAACATTGGTTATTCAGTCTTGTTTAAAGTTTAGATGTTTGTTTTGAGGTCAAAATAGTTGAATTGTAGTTATAAATGAAATAAAACAACAAAAACAATAAAATACCGGTACATAAGTTAAAAAAACAATGAAATACATAAAAAAATTATAGAAACAAGAGATAACATAAGGAATAACCTAGCTCTTCCAATTTTTTGTGTTATATTATTATTCCAAATGGTCTAATAAATATATGTAGTGAAAAAGAATACTTAAATATGAATAATCTATGATTTATGGGCAGAAATGTGAATTTTATGACCTTATTTGCATAAATTACCATAAATATGCAAATGAGTGAATTTTTCAAAAAATTGAAATTACCATAGTATTCTATACACTTCACTTGACATGCACGCAAATTTTCGCGGCGATCGGCGGTGAAACGGCCGAGATCTTAGGGGGGGGTCAAATTGACCCCCCCCCCCCCCCCCCAGTAAAAACCTGGTCTGAAATAGCCCAGTTAAGATAGGGTTAAACTCAAACAGCAAAGGAAGTCAGAAGTCAGCCATACAGTTCACACACAAAATTGCTTCCAATTTGTATCAGTACAGTAATTGAACCAAAAATTCTCCCCCGAATCCAGAAACTTGTGGAATCCTGAAAATGTCATGCTGAAATTTTCATAAAAGACTCCGCACTGAAATATTCCACAGGGAGTATGGACTGAAATTTTGAGCTTTTTAATAGCGATTGTGTGCACCGAGTCCATTTTAAATTTCAAAACTTGGTGTCCGAAGTTGAAATCTAAGGGCCCATGATCATCTAATTCCCGTTATTGTTGTGCCCTAAAATCAATGCTCCCATGGATTGAATAGCAATACTGAATTTGTGCTATACATGTAAGTATCTGATTGTCCAGGGGAATGTTTCACAAAGACTAAGATCGAATTAGTCGAACTTAACTATGGCAGGCCTTTCATGCCACTAATTCCTCTAACCATTCCTGGCATTGGTTTCTCAAGAAACGTACAAATCATGGTCACAAATCAACAGAATTGACCTATTTGATAGTTCATTATTGAAGGAAAAAATATTATCTAAAGATCATAATTGAGAGACCAATGGTGAGAGCAACCAGTGGCATGAACAGCCTGCCATAGTTAAGTCCAACTTAAAGTCGATCTTAGTCTTTGTGAAACCCCCCCCCCCCCCCCCCCCCCCCCCCCTCCAGTACTAACATTCGTGCATCATACCTTATATTTGTAAGCAATCTGCTGAGCTGCCCAGGATGCGTATTTCATGTTGTCTTTCTTTATCTTTCCTGAGGCCTTGGGTGAAGAGGCAATATTTGTAGCAGCCTGAATGAATCAAAGAAAATATCAATGAATAGTAATATATGAAGGAAATAAATAAATATTTAATGGATATATAGAGTTATGCAGATTGTTATGCCTGTATGGATGAGATATTTTTTCTAAAGGTGAGTAAATGAACAAATGTGGAAATTCAATTTATGGCAAAATAATGAATTACAATCGAATGTACAACAACAATGGGCAGAATCTGATACCTTTGGTTTATTCACATTTGATCATCACTCAAAAAACCATATTTTCAATACAAAGGTTATTTATTCAGTTTGTCTACAACCAAAATGGTCAAACATCACTTGATTAAAACTCAAATCGTCTAGTATCCAACACGTCTATTATCATTAACCATATTTATTTTTGGTATACTTATCGAAGTTTAACTGTCTACTAATCACTTGGATATCAGACCAATCCATTAATGGACACAAAAAGAACATCGACTGAAAAATATACCCTAAATGTGCATTAGATGCAGTAGCAACAATTTATGTTTCCCATACATGAAAGTTGTTTTGTTTTTCTTTAAGAATACAATTTTGAGAATCCTGCCATCTCTTTTAATAATTTCCACTCAGAGGGAAGGAAGGAGCAATATTTCTTTCCTTTTTTCCTTCTTCTTCTGAACAGGGGCTTCTAAACTGGACCTCTAGGAAGAACAGAGCCATTTTGATAATGGCTCTGAATAGAACATTCCAGCCGTTTTTAATTCTTGATCTGTCTTATATTTGTAAATTGTATTCTTGTATGTACTTGAATTTTTATACAGAAAATAAAACCAACCAACCAACCAAAGACACCAGCCACTAGCCATGTCTGTCTATGATGCTTATTTGTTTTCATACGAGGAAGAGGAACCAAAATGAAGCCTTTGTAGACAGATGGATCTTTCCATATAACTGGTCACTATTAGCAGGGACACAATGGTAGGGAGGGAGGGAGGAGATTGCAACTATAATTTCAAGCAACAACAAAGAGAAATAGACATTCTTACCATAAACTTGACATGTGTGTACTGAATATAAACTGGTTAGAAGAGAGTTATAAAGAAAGGAGAAGGGGGGGGGGGTAGATATCCACTATGATTTCAAAAATCTGGGCTAACTCGGCTCAAAGACAACTCGACCTAGCTGCAAAAACGGTAAATTTTTGTCATTTTACACTAACCCCTACTAAACACTAACCCTAAGCCTAAACATGCAAAAAATGAACGTTTTTACAGCTGGGCCGAGTTGTCTTTGAGCTGAGTTAGCCCTACTCCGATTTCAAGCAACAACAAAAGAGAGAAAAAGACATTCTTACCATAAACATGCCATAGAGTGCCCTCATGTTGTTGCCATTCAATTTGACAGCATGAGCAAAGTACTTCCTAGCAATCTCCATACATTCTGTTCCTCCTTGTGTGTACTGAATCTAAAATGGTTAGGAGAGAAGAGTTAATAAAAGGACAATCATATCAAAGACAGTAACCACATGAAAAATATTCCTACAGACAATGGGAATGTTGTTTTGCTGAAGTATCTATCACATTAAATCTTGACCCACTGCCTATTGGAACCCAGTAGCCCCTTTATGTGAAGGTGCTGTGGTCTACTGGATACATCGTAGGACTGTTTAGTGGTTTAGTGGTGGTTATTTTACCTGACTGCTAAGAAAGCATGAATGCTTGTTAGTAAGCAGCCAGAGGACCGACGGCTTTAGGTCCTCTCCGAGGGACCTTACTGTGGATCAAGAGGATCACATGGTTTGTGGTTGTAGTCTTGCCGAGGTACTAATGTCCTTTGGCAAGACATTAATCTACATTTACCACAATTTGTTATTATGTTACAAGGAAGGGTGCTGCAGAATTATACTCAATCCCCAGAGCTGCCAACCTTGTGCGACCAAAAAAAGGAATTATGATGGCAAAAAAAAGGAATTTCAAGGAAAAAAAAGGAATTCATTAAAACAAAACTTACAACCACGCGTGACACAATTCCAATGCTTCTTTTTGAGAATACTTTTCTCTTCAAGTATGTTTCAACCTTAGTTTTCTATTGAATTTGTGACGTAATTGGGATTAAAAAAAGGAATAATTCCGGGAAAAACGGAATGGTTGGCAGCTCTGAATCCCCATACCAGTAATTTCCCAAATCGAAAAATTCGCTTTCCTTTTACAGCTGCATTACAAATCCCATTCCAGTTTATACAGGCAAGTTTAAAGATACTATGTCCCAACATCAAATTTTGTAGAACTTTGCCGGAATTATGAATAGGTCATGTATGTCCTATCTGTGAAACTTAAATGTTAGCAGTGTCCTAGTATTCAAATTACCCATTTACTTTCTAGACTTTCCAGTCAGACACTATTGAGTGACTGACTGACATCTTTTTTCTTTGGTAACAACACATAAAATGAGCTGTAACAGGTACATGAGCATTTGTCTACATCAATAATCCACTACTTGTAATGGCCAAAATTAAACTGATTGAATCTGTGTGCAGCACAAAACGTACGATCATTCGGTACCAGGGTCTGAACATTAGACTTTTACTTAGGTGATTGCAATCACTAATGTCGATTCAACAACTAATGGTCGTTATTTTCCCACAAAAAGCCATTTTCAAATCCTTTGGTTTGAGGGAAGTTCTAAATAAGTATTGTCTTTTTTATTTATTTATTTATTTATTTATTTATTTATTTATTTTATTTATTCAAATGCGGTTGGAATTTAACCTTTTTATTTTTGTTTACCTGCAAATGGGACATAGTACCTTTAAAGCATCATAATGACTGTACTTCACAACAAATCAATAAGTCTTCTTTACAAAATTCAGATGCTTACCTCTGCATATTTCTGATGGTACAGATGGTTGTGTGGATTTGACATGATGAGTTCCTCAAAGCAAAATATGGCTTTATTGTAACTGTATAAATAAGTGAGGGAGAGGGATGCAAATGAATACAGGGAAAGGAAGAAACAGGAGAGAAATGATGAGATGATTAATAAGGCAAAGTACAATAGAAATATTGTAATTGCATCACAAGTAAGGCTTATCCAAATTAAATTTTTAACATGAAACATTCTCTTCACGTAGCTCGTAACTGCATAAACATAGCATAAATATAACATCTGTAACTAAATATTAAGATGTAGGCTCATTACTGTAACTTTCAAACTTATGCACATTGTTATCGACAGTTATTCGCAGACACAAATATTTGAGAATTACGTAAATCTTAATCACTGGCAAAATTCATGGACATTTTATGCACTTGAAAGTATATCTGGATTTACAGAATTAAATAACATATAATTTGCTTTTATCAGACAGGAATTAATATGGTAACATATATGCTTACTTTTGTTCTGAAATATACAAATCTGCTAACTCCATCCAAGCTTCATGATCACTCATAAACCTGCAAAATGAGAAGAAAAAAATATAATAAGACTAAAATTATCATATTTCTCCCATGTGTCTGGGTAATTTGGATCCAAGGTAAATCTGTTTTCTTTGCTATCAATAAAATATTGGGATAAATTTTTGTCAAAGCTCAAACTAAATGAAATAGTAGGCCTGGGTTCAATTTAATGCACATTGCCGTGCTCCACTATTACACAATACAGAGAAAGTGATAGTTTAAAAAGTCAATAAGTTGTATTCATCAAGATGTGTGATTCTTGAATTGGGGGTAAAGGTAACATTTGATAATGAAATTGAAGCAAGTCCAATTTTGTTTCAACTCTTCTAGATAGTTTAATTACAAATATATAAAATTAGACTGTTCAGTTTAGAATAACTTACTTTTGTAGGTATGCATTTAACTCCTTGATAGCTTCAGCCAGACGATTCTGCCCTTTCAAAAGAGCAATCAGTCTTTTCCTCACCATCTGTTGACATCAGAGAGAAAATTAGCACACCAGTTAAAACTTAAGATACCAGTAACTGTTTTTATAAAGCATGTTTCCGGCTCCAAGTAAGCAAATAAACTTATGCACCACATTAATTGAAATCTTTCAAGTTTTATTGAGGTAGTGCAGACATTTTGAAAGACAACTGTTCCCATTTGTTGCATCACACTAAATGACTTAAAGCCCCACTGTCCTACTTGTAGCTACTTGATCCCTCTATATAGAAAACAATGCCTAATCGGTGACCATTGGTCCCCCATGATCCTCTTTTTCTTATGTTAATTGAGAGCTGAGTTGAAATAGCCACCTGTCAGTGACCATCCTGGGTGGTCTAATCCCTCATAGCCAAACTAGTACAAAATGTATGACTCGTGAGCCTCTTTTCTTTCTAAAGAACCTATAGTGATCTCATATTTCAAGCATTAATAACTCTCTAATTATTGATCCGATTTATTTCAAACTTTCGTCATTCTGTCTCTTTTATTTTTCAAGCAAATAAACTTATTACAGGTACAAAAGGTTTAATTGCCCTGTAAAGCGATACAGAACTGATCAACGTTCTGCCCTAGCGTCCTGTTTATTGCACAGCGTCATCTCATTGTCAACTTGCCAACAGAACGTAACCCAATACCTAATTCCCACTTCACAGACAGAGGACTCGATGCGAGAAACAACAGCACAGCTAGGGAAGCAGCAAGTTTTAGGACCATACTGCTACAGCTGACCTGAAATGGGGCTATAGGGGATTTGCCGTAGTGATTCTAGTACAGTATGGCTTCAAGGTTTTACTCACAGCATTTGCTGGATCCTCCTTTAATAGCATTTCATAGTGCTCTTCTGCTGCTTCATACCTGTATGAGATTAAGAAAATTTAGACAGGGAATATATAAATATATATTGATAAACCGCTGACTGTTTAACATCAACAAGGTACCTCAATTAATAAAGTATTAATAGACCACACAGAAGACCTGCATTTTCCTAATATCTGAAATTCTGAACAAGTCGGCTTTGGTTCATAAAACTGGATCCAATGATTGAACTTTTTTTCCACTCTATAAACATTTTTGAGATAAAACACGTTTCTCAAATGAAACTTTCCTTGCATCACCTGACAAAAACAGAATCATATATATATTTTCTTTTTATTGTACGTGACTCCATATAAAATTGTATGCATATGGTAATTTTAAGGATATTGTTAAAATAAAAGATACAAAAGGGATCCTACATAACAATCATTAGATATTCCTAAGATATCAGGTCTTCTTCTTCTTATCGAGTCACTACACAAGTCCCGTCCAGTGGTCCACACAGGCTTTGGCACGGCAATTAACGATATCAGGTATTCAGGTTGTTTGTATTCAAACCACTGCAAAATCACTCAAACAGAATTTATACCTTTGTACTTGTAATTTTAATTTTAGTAAGTCATTTTTTTTCTTTCTTTCATTTATTCCAATTATTTATGTATTTTCTCCATTATTATGATTTATATTTTTATTTCATTTTGTATTACGGTTTGTCTGTTTTTTTTGTTGTTTTTTTTTTTTTTTTGGGGGGGGGGGTTCAGTTAACTCTGTCATATATATCAATACTGTACTCACTCTCCAAGGCTCTCAAGCTGTAGACCTTCTAACCTCTTGCCCCTGATACTGCTGGGGAAGTTATGCTCCACTGTATCAATGATATCTGTGGCTAGGTCCTGGTCCCCGCAGTCCAGTGCTGCTATGCAGACTTGTTCATATATAGTCCATACTGCAGACACAATAGTACATTTTATGAGACTCAACTCTTTATGCAGAGGATGTACAGGAATATATATCTCTAGATATACAATATAATAAATATGAAACATTTCAGATTCCCCATCCCACACCCACCCCCATCTCAAATAACCATATTTCTAACATTGGTGAATCACATAACAATCTAAGGGATTAGCTTGGGGGAGATGCTACGAAAAAAGAAAAACATCTTGAAAATTTGTGCATTACTGAGCAATTGTGTAATAATCTTACCCCATTTGCACCATTTGGCCAATACAGTCTGATAAAAGGGCCTGTTTTGCCACACAGATAATGAGCAACGAGTCACAAAGGATCAAACTAAACACAAGGGGTCGAACAAGGAATGAATCTTACCTTCATCCCCAAGTCTCCTCCGATAGTTTTCCAGCAAATACTGTCCCAGTTCAACAGTCTCAATGCTGTTCCGTGTGTTATCCTCTCTCCACTTCTTCAGTTTATCTCTTGCCTCTGTAAAACAATAAACAATGTCAAATTTATCTTAAGATAAATACATTTTTCTCACATAAACTTGGACCATATTTCTGAATGGCCGAGATTCTATTTTCCTCTAAGATTATCAGTTTATCCTTTGGCTCTGTAAAATAATTGTCAAAGTTAAAGGTGTCAGACTAATTATGAAGATAAAGATGTTTTTCTCATATAACTTCGTATTTTAAACAAGGGAAACGCTCTCAACGGACTCGCCTGCATTACACGATTCGGTATGATAAAAAATTGAGGTTGGGACATTATTTATAGGCAGGGTGGCCCATTAGCAGCCCCCCGGCCCCCCCCCCCCCCCCCAAAAAAAAAAAAAAAAAAATCCTCTGAATATACAGATCGGTATATTCATTTTACAGGCGATAACTTCACGCACGCTCGCGCACTTGCCCCCCTTCGTCAGTACGGTATCGGTATGCAATTGTAAAGTGCAGCGGTTTGACATGAAACCTGTGAAAAAGTGAATATTTAATGTCTTCATTTTTAGGAAAAATACTCCCCAAAAAATAAGAAAATTGACAAGAAAGGGGTAAAAACGACTTCATATCATGACCATTATTAGAACAGTTGATGAATAAGTTGATTTGTTGGTATCTCGAGCTCCACGTACACATAATCAAATTCAGAATTTCTTTATCATAATCATAGAGTAAAGGAGCCGGTAATCCCTTTAAAATACATCGCATAATAGCATATCACATATCCCACACATACCATACCATGCCAGAGTCACTGAAGAACCACATTTGCAATGGAAAATATATCCTAAAATATCACATTTTAGCGATGTAATCGACGGTCCCGCTACCCAAATCTGAAAAATCGAGTTTCTTACGCGCGTATGTAAGAAATATGGGTACCATAAAATGAGCTTTATTTCAAGTATTTTTCAGATTTAGAGCCCGATTTTGTGTTGGTCGCAAGCTCAAAAGTATCTCATCGCATGTATTAAATCAATGCAGCAGGACCCCGCCACGCACACACAAAATGTCTGTCTAATTCAGATTCCAACTTCCGATCACCGCTGTGCCTGTCTTCGGCCAGGCGAGCACCCGTGAGCTCCGGCGTGAGCTCCGGCGTGGGATACCTGCTCCGTCCGCTTGTCCTATACATCAGCGCGGAAACGCACAGTGCGCGCGAGCACTTCCTTTTGACTTTGTACATGCTGCCATAAACTGGTTCGCTACGCCGATAACTGGCTCCAAAACAGTGAAAATTGAAATGCATATTGTCATGGCAATTCGTGATTTTTTTCTGGGATTCTTTTTTTGTTTAAATAATAATAATATTTTCTTCATGATTTGAACAAGAAATGATAATAAATAGGAAGTAAAGAGTCCAATAAATAGGAAGTAAAGAGTCCAAAAAATAGGATTTTGTCTTAAGTGGCCGAAAACCGGGTCCTTTACTCTATTATTTTTATGAAAATGTGAATTGTGATGAGCAGCTTTCATAAAATATAACGTTATCTGTGTGTCCAGACAAACAACGTGAAAAAACGAAAATCATCCGCAGCGGCGAGGCAGAGGTAATCCGTGGGTCTCTATCGGCGGGGCCGGGCCCGGGCGACAAAGGGGTTCCGTTCTCACGCCCCTAACAAGCCCAGCAATGACTGAGCCAATTTCTCGTCGCTTCACTAACCATCGATTTAGACGCTTTTCTGAGATGAAAAACAACCAATATGTATGAAAACACTAGCCAAAAATAACATTCACACCACTCCTCACTTAAATTTACTGATAAAGTCTCATCAAATTACATTGTTGAATAGAAAACTACTATTTAAAAAATATATTTATCATTCATAGTCATACCTTGCCAGTCCATGGAAGTCGCCATCTTGAGAAATGATGCATGATGGGAAGAGCTCGCTCTGCACCCTGGGAAATGTTTCCATGGGTTCCCCTGACAACAATCCTTATCCTCATCCGCGACTTTTATGAAAATTCTCTTAAAACCTACGGTTTAATCGCATTTATCTTGCATTTTGATCCTTACAACTCGACATAATGATTCCACCAAACGCATCACTGGTCAAATATGACAACCCAGTTCTTGTCAGCAGAAATACGGAGAAGAAAACACCTCGGGTAAGTTGTGGAGTTGAAAGATTTGTAAAGTTCTGCAGCGCTGTGCTCGAGCACATCGCGGACAGAAGAGAAGGGGGGAGTTCCGGGGACATGCCCGTCAGCTCAGCTGAGCTAGCTGCTTGCAAATCAAGCAATGCTAGAATTGATAATGATGACCTGATAAAGCACTTAATATCTATAGACTACACGTAGATCTAGACATATGACTATGACAATAGATCTCTTATTTGAAAACTAAATGAGAGTCATGCAGGCAGTCGACCCAAATTTGTTGTGTGTTGATTGTCAATTGAATAACAACATTCAACAACACTCAACAGCAATTTGTTTTGAAGAAGATTAGCGATATTCATAATCATAACATTAACAAATTAAATGTTCTATAAATATCTCTAACAGTAGCACTAACAGTGAGACTTAAGACTAGCAAGGGTAAGACTAAGAGGCGCAGATCTAGACCCTACTTGAAGCCCAACATCAAGGTAAAAAACTAAATCAAATCAAGAGTAAGACTTGTGTTTGACAATTAATAAAGGAAATTATGTATTCATGGTAGATCTACTTCTAGTATTAATCGCCGCCCTAAGTATTGGATTATTATTTAATAATTTTTGTTCAATCTAAAGGTGAAAAAGAAGGCTTTAAATTTAATGTTTGTTTGTCCAGACACCCAACCCTCCATCCATTCTTCACTTGAAATTCTTTGTCTTTTTTTTTCTCGTTTTTCTTGTTTCTTCTTCCTTCTATTATTTTTCTTTTTCCTCTTTAAACTTGATCTTTATAGACTAGGTCTAGTCTATCCTTCTTCTTTTTCTTCTTCTTCATCTTCATCTTGTTGTTGTTATTCTTCTTTTTAATTAATTCTTCTTCTCCTTCCAAAGACCTTCCCCTTCTTTCTTCTTTCTTCTAGTTCTATTGATATCTTCTTCCTCTTCATCTTTATATTCTTCTTTCAACTGAGTTATCATATTAAACATAGACTAGACTATTTCTATTTCTAGATTTCTAAATCGAAAATGAAATGAGAAACGATACATGCATTGCCACATCATGATGTTCATGTATGAGATCACTTACGGAGGTTAGCATTATAAGCCTTATGGCCTAAAAAAATATTTTTGTTTGGCTTTGGACTTGACTATGTTTTCTTCCTTCTTTCTTCTTCTTTTTGTACTTTGTATTTTTTTTCCCTTCTCCTACTTTGCCTTCTTCTTCCTCCTCACCTTCTTAATTGTCTCTTTTCCTTATTTCCTTTGTGGTTCTTTCCTCCCCTCGGTTATTTGAGATCTTCTCTAATGTTGCAGATTCATTGACTTTTTTTTACCCTCTTTCACATTCTTGATTTGTTCCCTTCTTTCTTTCTTCCTTTTTTCTTTTCCGCTCTTGTTATACTTGAACAAATTTATAATTTAGATCAAGATTGACCCTTTAAGTATAACAGGTCTTAACAGTTAATCCAAAGCCCTTGTTGGAGTTCATCGCTAACTTTCAACTTTATGCCATCATTTTTGTGTTAAAAATTTGTCCATTGATTATATTCCTGTCCACGGATAGAATATAAACCTACAAAACAGTTGTTGGTCTTAATCTAACATTTCACTTTCTGTATACATATTTTCTCTTCCTCTCATACTCTTACAGTACTTCCTTTCCTTCATACAAATTAATCCTCTCTTCTTCATCCTTTTGACAGCTTGTTTGCACACACAAGCACCAGAACCTTCATGATTTAATCTTCTTCTTTTTTCCCATATAGTTTTGCTAGGTCTGTAACATCTGTTCTGCTCAGCCAGCTAGATCTATGTTATTAAAACAAAAACTTAATCTCTCCCGTTGTTATTGTTGTCACTTTCTTGCAGGCAAGAGCTCTCAAAACGTCACCTCAGCAGCCAACCAATGCTGGCCCTGTACCCAACCCTCCTCCCAAGGGAGGTAGCAAACTTCCACCCGTAGAATCACAGAAAGCCCAGCAGACAGATGAAATACTCAACTCCATTTTGCCACCCAGGTGAGATAATATTAATATTCAAAATATGTTTTATATTTCATAACACGGGGGGTACTCCAAAAAGTTTAGCACCACTTTATTTTAGTGCCTTGTAACTTTTTTGTGGAATTCATATAACTGAGACAATTATTTTATTTTGGCAAGTGGGGGAGATATTCTATTCAGAATTAAGTTGTAGTCAAGTAGCGTTTGTATGCTTAGCTGCTTATTAAATAATTAGATATTTCATTCAGAATAATCACATCACTGCTTAAGTGGCAATTATCAAATTTATGTTGGGTCTTTGGTTATTCAGATACATGATGGAATAAAAAATTACCTTGATTAAACATTCAGCAAATGTACCTGTGCTATATGGGCAGGTACATTTAAAATTTGCTACTGTTTCTATAGCAGGAAAGCATTTTTCCCTTTAAAATATAAATGAATTTGGGATAAATTAAATATTACAATATATTAAGATCAGTAAATAAACAAAAAAACAGAATTCAAGTCAAATATGGTTTTCACATTTTTATTTAAACAAATTTTGATATACTCATCTCATTGTTATCCACACAGGGAATGGACAGAGTCTGGTCAGCTGTGGGTCCAGCAGGTGTCCAGTACTCCGGCAACTCGGTTGGACGTGGTCAACTTACAGGAGCAGCTAGACATGAGACTGCAGCAGAGACAGGCCAGGGAGACGGGTATCTGCCCAGTCAGGAGAGAGCTTTATTCACAGTGCTTCGGTAAGTGTTTTCAAACAAGTCAAAATTTACCTTAGTCTATAAGGAAATATGGTATAACAACAAAAATTCAATTTATTTATGTTTTCAACAAAACATTACAAATCAGTTATAAACATTTACAATTTCTTGATGGTGGCTTGATGCTCTACAGACATTCTGTAAATATCCTCTATGTGACTTGATTTTACTTTTATAACATTGACTTTGTGAGCCCTATGTGGCTTACAAAATATATATAGGACTCATATTGAAAAAAAAATCTATCATCATGATTATGATTTGTCACGTTTATTCCATGAGTACTTATGAATCAAAATAATTATGCATATATATGCTCTTTCCATAAAAAAGTACACATGTTCATAATAAATGAATTTGTACCTTTAAAGATTTTTTTTTTGAACAGAAAATAATTTAGCCTAGTAAGTAGCTTCTTTATCATGGATTTCATGAATTTTGTTTTCTTGTTCCTTTACTCAATTTTGTGTCCTATTCTTCTTTCTTGTGTGTGTGTGAATATTTCTGTCGTCCATCTTCATATATCTTTTAAAATTAACATTCAACATTTCCACAATTATCCTAATTGTTTTTCCTCTCCAATTTCAATCATGTTTGTCTTTGTTTATTTGCTACTAGATGAGTTGATCCGTCAGGTGACCATCGAGTGTGCCGAGCGCGGCCTTCTCCTTCTCAGGGTCCGAGACGAGATCAGGATGACCATCGCTGCTTACCAGACCCTCTATGAAAGCAGTGTAGCCTTCGGTATGCGCAAGGCACTGCAGGCTGAGCAGGGCAAGTCAGATATGGAGAAGAAGGTAATTAAAGGCCGTTAGAAGGGATCACCATCTGTTTTCAGAGCCAGAAGGATATTGATTTGTATAATTTAACAAAGGGTTAATACCCTTCTAGCTAACAGGCAATATTCCACTTCAAGTTTTAAGTTTTATTTGTTCCACATTTTACAAACAATTTAGACATACATATAAATATAAACAATTATACAATACATGTAGTATATATGAGCACATCTCAATGATTATCAATTCATATCATAGATTAAGTAGAATGTGAGGTACTTATTAAAAAGCAGCATTTGTATATTGTAGGTTCCTGGTAAAATAAATTTGATATGAAAACCTCGTAGTATATTCTTTAATCCTGTAATAGTGTCTGCTAAAGCCTAAAGGACAGAATTCTATTAAGGAATATATATTCTAACCTTGAATTACTGTGCCATTAAAACAATTTCGCAGTCTACATACAAATCCCAAAAAAAGAATTCAGACCTACTGACTGTCAACAGAGAATGGGCTTTGAAGGGAGTAACTTAATATAGTATGTGTATTTGATAATGTTATCATTCAGTACCCTTCACCTATCCTAAAACTCAATCACAACCAAAGCCCTATTTTTGACAAATTAGAGCCTAGAGCAAATTTTATTGCAGATATTGGATCACTGCACCCACGTATGTGGACATAAACCCGAGTAAGCCTGTATCTGATGACCGGGGTAATGATATATCTGTAAAGCGCTTACCATAGGCACATCGTTGTATCAATATATTGGGTGCTATATAAAAGCAGAATATTATTATTATAAACTCTTATTTGGATGTGTCATTTCGATGTAATAGATCACAGACCTTGGGCAAGAGAAGCGAGAGCTTGAGCGACAGGTCAACGAACTCAAGGCCAAGTGCGAGGCCATCGAGAAGAGAGAGGCAGAGAGGAGACAAGTAGAGGAGAAGAAACACGCAGAGGAGATCCAGTTCCTAAAGAGGACTAACCAACAGCTTAAGGTATAAATTTACTATTTATTTTATTTATTTATCTATCTACCGTATCTATTTATATGTTTATTTATGAATCAGTCAATCAATTTATGATGTATCGTCTATGAAAGACCTTTTTATTAATGTGGTACTGGCAGAAGAGAGCTAACACAAATTTTGTGTTGTAGTAAGAAATGATAAAAAGATGATTTAGAGAACTTATAACCTATCATTGACACATTTTGTACACGTTTGGACTGAAATGTCCTGGGTAGTATATTCAAGGATAGGTCCAAACATAAAATGTATATTAATTTCTTTGTTATTGTTTTTTCTTCTCCTTTTGTTGTTTTGTTTTACCAGTTATATTTGTGAATAAGACTCGATAACGTACAAATGTGTTTTTGTGGGTTTAAAAAAAATGTAATTGTTACCCTCTAAATATCTTGCTTATCAACTTTCCTTTATTTTTATCCACCACAGACACAACTTGAAGGTATAATTGCTCCGAACAAGAAGTAGGATGACGGGCGATTCCTATACTGGACTGTTCACTGTATACTTGTACAAAGTTACATAGGTAGAACTAAATATTCTTGAATCCGGCCTTGTATATATATACATATATATTTGTGGAGTAGAGTTAGTAAATATTGAATTAAAAAGAATATGCACTACCCTGCAATCAACATCAAATAATGAGGATGTCTTGTACTCTGATATTTATTATTTTTGGAAGAGATTACTTTTCAGAATCGTTTATTTTTTTCAATGATGAACATTCTTAGAAAAGATGCCTCAGGTTTTAGAGGCAGCCTTTTCACTTTTCTACTCTCTGATTCTCAATTTACTCTCTGTAGCTGAATAACTATATAATACTTATCTTCACCATTTTTCATTACTTCTTGTATCGTATGTCAGGCAGTTTCTGAAGCACATGTAAAAGCACATTAGTTTGTTTGAAATTGAGCAGTGGATTTTCACCACCGGAATTAGTACATTACAATGAAGATGAAGCAAAACTTTTTTGTGTGTGATTTTTCAAATTAAATGATATGGAGGGTGTTTCACAAAGATCCTGAGTTGAACTTAACAATTATGGAAAGCCGTTAGCATCTTTGAAAATATTTGTAAAAGTTATTTTAAAAGGCATAAAATATTGATTCAAATACTTCATATTTTTTATTATCAAGGAGATTTCATGTTCTTGATTCTTGAATTTTTGCTTTTTAATATATATTTTATTTTAAGGCTACAAATGGCTCTCCATAATTTTTCAGTCCAACTTAGAGTTAAGTTTAGGATCTTTGTGGAACACCCCTATGATGTATTAAAACTGTCCAGGCATTCACTTTGTTACTGATGTACGTAGGAATACAATCTTGAAATTGCCCACCTTAAGTGTTCCTTTATATCTTGTTCCATGTCTTCTTCCTTCAAAAAGTTATATTGGTATTACATACATGCAGTAATTGAACTGTCAATATTTTGTATACAATATATTTTCAATGGAATGGTTTAATATGCAATAACTATTCATTACACTTGAATATCATTTTTTTCCCTGGGGTTGTGGAGAGGATTTATAGTTACAGGTTTACAACATTATTGGACATATTTTCCCAGCTAAAGGCTCCAGTATTAACAAAGTTGTAACTTTTGTCACAATATCTTTTGAAATTGTCTATAAGAATATATCAAAGACAATTTTTTCATTTTAAATAAATTTCATATTCAGCAAAATTGCTGGCAAATGTTTGTATCAGTAATAATAAAACAATTGAAATAAAGAACATATCAATGAGAAATTTGAAATTTCCACCCGTTCTGGGTTTGTATACATGTACATGAATTTTAAAATGTAGTACAACATGCTATTAATTCTTCAATTTCATTTATCTAGATCTGAAATGATCTCGTCTCAAAACTGGTATTGAATGTTTGCCAACTGTACTGCGCTGTTCAAGTATACTGAATCACAAAGTGCAGTGGTATCTATGTATCATATCCACTAGGGGGATGTTTCCCAAAACTTGTCATCAGTGACAAATGACGGTTTTCGTTACAAGCTACTGAAAGCCATGCTTCTGATTGGTTATCAGCAGATTTGTCACTGATTTTTGTCACTTGTCATTGAAAAAAAGCTTTTGTGAAACAGGTCCCAGTTGTAATGTATGTGATAATTATTTGAGATCTATATTTAACCATTTGTAGATTTGTACAAGTATGCCATTTCAACTTGATTCCTGCCATATATCCATGTAACCTCACTGTACGACTATGCATTCCCCATCTTTAATTCTTCAATATATACATGTATCATCACACCTTGATCTTGATGCCTACCTATAAAGGGAAAGTGTACTTCTTTGTATCAATAAATTTGTAAATTACCGCTTTAAATGTTTGTTCTGTATTCCTTTATTGTTCAAGCGTCCAAAGTACTGACTTATCTCACTTTGTTTTATTGAACCTAAAGTCTCCTTGTATGCGAGGACTTTAATTGGCACAGAATAGTTGCAATTAAAGGGATAGTCAAGTTCTGTTGTCAGATCACCATTATCTTCAAAGTGCATGGTTATTGCTCTTATTCTTATCTATGACATTTCTAGTTGCCTTTTAGGACCTAAGATTGCTAAGCAGGTAATTTTAGACCCCAAAATGTGTGAAATTTAGCCAATACGATCATATCAATTCAGCTCCACTTTAAAAAAAATATGGTACTACACAAGTATTAGAAATCGTTATATTTATGGATATTTCAGCCGTCTCTGAACTGATTTTGATCAGATTATTTTTCTCATTTAAATTGTATGTTCTTTCAAATTTGACAGTCACTCTTTCATTATCTCACAAAAAATTATTTTGTGTAGCGCCCTCTGCAACAGAACTCAACTAACCCTTTAAACAAAGTCCTCAATACAAGTACACAATTCTCATCAGTTGATAATTGAGATGCGCTTTGTGTTCTTTAACTGTTTATGCAAGAGGCCTAAGTTACAATCTCTCTCTCCCTCTCTCTTTCTCACACAAACACACCCGTCTCTCTAGCTCACTTTCAATACATCTCATCTATCTATAAAAGGGTCACCAGTTCACAAAATCTTGATCTTTTTGGGTTGCCCCTAACGATATGTTAACTTTATATATGATTAGTCTATGTCAACATGTTCTATTGTATTGTACTATTTTTTATAGCGTTGAATAAATGAAATGAATCTATCTCTCCATCACACACACACCCTTCCCCTTTGCCTCCATCTCACTCTACCCCTCTCTACCCCTGTATTTCTTTCTCTCCCCTCTCTCCTAGATAACCCAGATGTGTTTTATCCTCTTAAATCTTTCAACAAAATTGAGGAAAACTGATCATCAACGAACTAGATGGACCAAGAATAACATATTATCACTGATTACATGCCTTTCACCAAACACTCTTAATTCTTTTCACTGCCAAGGATTCAATTACATCATTTTCAGTAAACTGGATCACAAGAAAAAACACAAACAACCTGTCATAGAGTAAGAACCAAAGTTTATTTTGTAGTTTTTAATGAAACACATGACTGGATATCTCTTCCATGACTGATATCTTGTAAATACCAAAGTTTGCCCAGTTTTAGTGTTCATTTATCATTTTTTTCGCATGTGTTTTTTTAGATTTTTATGTTTCAGTCAACTTTTTTTTTTCTGGTGATATATTATCTATTGGATTTCAGGTAATGCCACGAGGATATTCAGAATGAAATAACAATTTTCTGTATTTTCTAGCCACATATTATTGTTAAATGTTATTTACTCTATCAACTTTGGGCAACTGTCTAAAGCATGCAAAAAAGAAATAACACAAACAATAAAGAGAAATAACAGCAGGAAAAAAAAAAGGAAAAAAGGAAAACTTATGTACATGAAAGGAAAAACACAAGCTCATTAAGAAAGGCACTTCATCCAAACTATATTCAAAAGTGATAATAATCTAACAATCAGTGAAGGAAAAGAAAATTGATGTCCAATCTTATATACTGTACACATGCAAGTCAAAATTTCTCAATTTCTTTCTCCAAAGATAATGCACTAAATAAAATCTAAATGTGTTTTTCAATAGAACAAAATTACTACAAGATATTATTTCATTGTATTAAGGTGAAACCTACTGAAGGGTACATTGTAAATTAAGTGCTATTTCTGACCACGAATAAATGAAATAAATAATAAAAAGGTCGCAATACATAAAACATGAAGACGATACACATCAACCAGACATAAGTTGACTTTTTTCAAGTTTTGCTTTTTTTTTTTCTTTTTCATTTTTCTTTTTTTCAAGTTCACAACTTTGTGAGCTAAAAAAATCTTTTATTACAAGGTTGCATTTTACAAACCCCCTTTCCACATTTGTGTTTTCAGAGTTTTTCATTTTTTTTTCATTTTTTATTTTCAGGGCGACATTTTTTGCGTTTGTTAGTTTCATTCAAAATTCGACAAGTACTATGACTTTTTTCTATTTTTTTTTCATTGTTTCAAAGAGAATATAAAGACCCGTTTTTAATTTTTATGTAAATCTGTACTTTCATAAGTACATTGTTTTTTTGCATTTTTTTTTTATTACAAGAATGATGATCACTGCTTTTGTATTCTACAATCAATTGGCGGGTAAGGTCCTACAAGTTTGGCGGCAACTGGTTTAGGGTTGCAATGGGGTAACAAGAGTCAGTGAATCTTAAATCTAAACCACTTTGACTATGCAGCTGTCTGCGAGATGCATAGCCAGACAATTCTACATTATTTGAAATAAATTGTGTTGCAGTACATGCCGTGGCACTGTCAAAAACAATTACCGTCGGGTATATTATCTTCCGAATGAATTAAGTGGACCACAACTTTAGAGTTGTGTTCGCGGTGAAGTTAATGATCATCATCATACAAGTCATTTCTTTGCTGAGAATTTTTACTAACGTGGGTTGGGATTATTCAGAGAGGGGTGACGTATCGATCTTTACTGAAGAGGGGAGATGGGGGGGGGGGGGGGTTGGTCTCTGCAGATGAGGTGTGATGATGGTCTACTGGGCAGGGACTGCGGCTGAGCCAGGGGGCTTGGTGCCTTCCTTCTGGTGGTTCATCAATACCTGGACAGCTTCCTCAACCTAGAATTGTGAGAGAGAGAGAGAGAGAGATGTTCAGTACACTATCCGCTGCACAAGTGGCCATGACTTTAAGAGTAGGTGGTTGTACTTTAGTCTACAAACTCATCATGGCTGGCTGAGACCTTGCAACCCAGGCTGTATGCCTTACAAGACTTCACTTGTGGTAACAATGAGTGCAAGTAAACATCTGCAATATCTATTTACTGAGTAGCATTCACATTAAATGCAGTTTCAGTTTCCCTTTACTGTTGTTGTGACTTATAAAGTCAGTAACGACTATAAGTAGACATTTTTTTCCTCTTTGACCATGAGGAATAATAGCGATCTCATAATCACCTACAATTACTTCAATAGTACAGTAATGATGCATATAATATCACCCTTGAATCGTTTAAACAATGTTCAATGCATGACTACATCCACATCAGCATCATGGCCAGGAAATATAATGTAGTAAATAGTACATGGGTTGGGTTAAAGGTCAGAAACATTTGGTCACTACCTGATGATAATTTACATCATCAGACTATAACATGGTCAAGGTCAATGAACATACCTTCTTCTCCAGGGCTTCCTGTACCTCCAACATGTGAAGCAGCTCAGAGTTGTCAATCTCCAGCAACATGCCGGTGATCTTTCCGGCCAGATCCTTGTGGGTCTCTGAGATGATGGAGAAGAGACGCTCACCCAACATCTGCTTCTGCTCCTGGGGTTGGGCGGAGGCCAACATAGCAGAGGTCAGGGGCTCCTGACCGGGCACATGGAGGGCCTGCACTGGCACGTTCTCCTGCAATCAAAGAGTAATCAAATCATTATAAGCACACCGTGTAAAAGTCTGTTCGACACAGCCTCTATTTTAATACATTATGGCTAGGTTATAGGATTGCTCCTCTTATGATATCCCTAACACTATGGACCCTTTCAGATACTTCACATAATAGACCAGTTCACGGTTAGCACATGTTCAAAATGACCCCGAATATCGACAGATCTTCAAAACATGATGAGGTCCCACTTTGTACATTTTCAAATAATCACTCCTACAGCGATGGAGGTGCTACATAAATAGCCTTTGTTTCCCCTTTTCAAAGACGACTTGTGTATCATCTGTGTATCATGGAGTGCACTGCTTGTGCATAAATGAACAAGGATAACATAACTTTCATGAGCACGTATCCAATTTTTTGTCTCTGTGTATTTCACAATTTGGTCTGCAATGACCTTTATCTGCTCATGCTCAGATTGCACAATTATTTCATTTGACTGATGAATCATCAATCTCGTCTCACAATGAATATTTCTTATCACCAGCTTTTTGAAGAGTCATTGAAGCCAAGTCTATCGCTACTAGGAATTTAGAAAATCTAATAATAGGGACTTTTCCCAGTCAATTGATAATTACACAGATCATAGAGCATGAAGAATGAAACATACCACTGGCATTTGTCCTGGCATGCCCTGCCTTGGTACAGCAAACTTCTGGTACTGCTTGGCTGCTGAAAGCTGGGCTCCAGCGCCAAGACGCATCTGCTGCTGGGTTGGGGCTCCCATACCTGGAGAAAAATTACAAAAATGTTCGTTAAAATGCGTTTGAGTAGGAAATGGTGTTTTATATCCCTTCTATGCCACCAAGTTGTTTGTTAATTGAATTCTCATACATACTCTCTTGTTTGCTGTAACCGACTTTTATTGCTTTGCTATCAAAGGAACAAAATTTATGATTGCTTTAATGTTCACGGAGCAAAATGTAAGCCATTATAAAGTACAACTTTGCTGTTCGAAACCTCAGCACAGAAGGGGTTAATGAAAGGAAGTATGACCTACTTCAGGTAAGGCGTGATAAAATGTCTCATAGAGATGGAACAGATAGTAAATACAATGTGATAGGGTGTCTCATTGAGTTTTAAGAGAACGATGAAGAACAAAGGCTTACCTCCGACACGCTGACCAGCTGGTGCTGCCTGGACTGGCACACGGGTTGCTGGCATGGGCTGACGGACCTGTCCTGTGGCTGTTCCTGCCCTTGGGGCACCGAACTGACGCCCTGCAGCTCCTGGGATGGTCTGGAAGTTAGGTTGAGCAGCTGAAGGGAAACAAAATACATTGTGTGAATTAGGTCAATGCTATTTAATTCTATTATTGTCATGGAAAACATTAAAATCCACATAAACCATTGATTTATTATTTGAAAAGGTAAGATTATATTTCCTGCTCTAGGTTTAAAAATAAGGTTGCTTACCATTCATTTCAAACAACTGTAAATAAGAAATTATTATGAATAGTTGCTTATGGTCAACATGGGAATAGTCGTGTATTATGAGGTTTGGAACCATCAAAGTCACCACTGTAACTAAGTCTGGCTAAAAATAACAAAGGAAAGGACAAGACACAGCTTTGGGTATACGGAACTGGACAAACATGAGGCATCACAAATTCGGTCCAAAGTTATGAACTACTTTCTAGTCATACTATATCAAAATATAAGAGCATTTAGAGAGCAACCCTTTTGATGGGACATTGATATCATGATATATGTATATTCTTCAACATGGAAATACAAAGTTTTAAAGCGGGACTGCACTACTTGTAGCTACTTGCGCCCTCTATACAGCCAACAAAGCCTTAGCGGTACCTGTTGATCCCACCATGGTCCCCTTTATCTTATGTTATTTGAGAGCTGATCTAATGAGATAACCACCTGCCAGTGACCACGCAGGGTAGTCTATTCCCTCCTGGCCAAACTAGTGCAGATAGGCTTTAAAATGGGAAGCTCAAAAGCTAACTTGTTACGTTTATCCCAGAGCATGGGGTCCTTACCTGTCCTAGCCTGCTGAGGCTGTTGACTCCATCTTGGATGTCTGACCTGAGCTAACTGACCGGCAGGGAAGATGTTCCTCTGAGCTTGGGGCATAGCTGCATAGTGGTAGGCCATTGTTGGGTACACTGGGTTCACCGGCTGCTGGCTTGCCTGCTGCTACAATAATAATTTAAAGAAGGTTTTCGGATAAAATGGATGTGTGCTAAAAGCCCTGCTCGAAGGGAATTCATGTAAATGGCAAAAGAAAGTAACATCTATGTAAAAGTGCATTTCACATATCATGTCAAGACCGGACCTTACAGCCAGTCAGATGCAAAGTCCAAGCTATGGGCACAAAATTGTATTTCTTTAACCTAGTCCAAAAATTTGCTAATTCACTAGAGTTACTTGCTAACAAACAGTCGATGTTTGTAATCTAAAATTTGTGTTTTTTCAGTTCTCTCTCTAAATTTCATAACACATTTCCTCTCCTAACATGTTCAATGAGCAACTTTCACTTCAGAGCTTAGTAGTTACTGGTATACTTCTTGATAACAATATTTATTATGAAAGATTCTTTCAGAGAGATACTAAAACCCTTCCCATATATATGTTGCATGAACATACTAATAGCAATTTATGTGTATTACTACCAACAATCTGACCATCTGAAAACAATATCAAATGCACTTACGCCTACTCGAACTTGTGGAGCGACGCGTTGCATGTACTGTGATGCCAGCTGTGCCCGGCGTTCATCTTTCCGTTGAGCGAGGGCGACGTAGAGAGGTTTGGCCACCAGGATGCGACCGTTCATCTCCGTCACAGCTTTCGTAGCCTCCTCCGGGGATGAGAAGCAGACGAAACCAAAGCCCTTGGAGTTGGCCTTGTCGTCGCTCATGACCTGTGCAACAGAAAGAATATATTTTAGTTTCATGAGGTACCTTCTCAAACTTGGGAATTCTTATTCCACTACATGCGATTGGCATCACAAGATAGATCACTTGTGTTTATTTGTTCATAATTCATATCAAATAGTATCAGTTGTGCCGTTACACCAGAGTGAACATGTAGTCCAGTATTTCTGCTACATTGTTCCATAAAACAGATCACAACATTTACTAACACCCAACAAGATCTTGTATTTCATGCAAAGGACTGATGAAGAATAGTTACTTCCCAACCCTCCATGAAGGAAACATTTATAGTTATATTTTAACTTTTAATAACTAACATTATTCAAAGCTTTGCCATCCATCAAATTTACACATGTCAAAATTTGATATGTAAACCTCAACTTCTTTATAGAAACAGCTAATACCCAGAGTTTTTATCAATATGGCCTGATATAGAAATATTCGCCTATTTGGATAATGCATGCATAAATTGAAGCAACCTTATGGGAAAATTTCAAGGCTGACTTCTCTGTAATTAGCACATGTTATCAAAATGGCTAATAGGAGTAGAAAATTTTATGAGAGCTAAAACCAATGCAGTGAATTGCAAAACTTACCTTAGCGCTGGTGATGGTACCATATCTGCTAAACTCCTTGCGAAGTCTCTCATCGTCAATCTCATCATCCAAGTTCTTGATGTACAGGTTGACTCCCTGGTAGCGGGTGCTTCGTTCCTATTCGTAGTAGGTGACAATGAAATAGAGAAAGGTAATCTCAATCACAAAGTTTCACAATAGAAAGATATTAATTCTCAGGATATTCATAATCAAAAATTATTGGGAGGCACTGATTGAGAATCATTCTTAAATGAAGCAGGAGATGTTATCACTGAATACATGTAAAAGTCCAAGGGGCAAGATCAATGGTTATCACATCAATGGACAATAGATCAATAACTAACGACGTTTAGATCCAAAATTGAAAGTCCACCATTATTAGATAAATTTACATTTGTTCAATTTTTAGGATATATCTTGTAAACTAATTTGCTACATAAAAGCTACTTCCAATCTAGTGAAAGCACAAACAAACATTCCCCCAAATACCTATTTTGCCTATTTGTTTTTTATCAAGCTATGACGAAACCCATCAGCACTCTTTCAATTCACCATATCAAACTACAAACCTGCTTCAGTGCCTCAAATCTGGCTTTGAGTTCTGCTGCCCTCTCTGCCTTCTTCTGAGCACGGCCTGCATACAAGGTCCTGCCATTCACCTCAGAGCCGTTGATGGTCTTGACAAACTGTAGAGAGGAGAGAAAGAAGGCAAATATGCCTATATTAGACTCTTCATATTGCTTAAGATAGAACGAAGAATGCTCTCGAGGGTAATAACTCGGACAAGGAATCAACATTCAAAATAAATGTTACCTCAAACATCTCTAGATGAATGACCATCTTGCTCACTATGGCAGTGAAAAAAATACACGGGGGCTTGGGGCGAATTGGCCCCCGAAATGCACAAAATAGCCCCCGAAAATCAGAAAAGAGCCCCTGTAAATTTGCATAGAGTTCAATGCAAAACAAATTTTAGATTGTTATTTTCATGCATGCAAGCTTGAAAAGTAGCCCCCGAAAAATAAATATTAATTTTTCCCCTGCACTATGGGTTGTTTCCCCAAGATCAATAGACTATAGACTAAGCAAGACATTTTTAGGTAAGTCTTTTTCTTGTTTAAGATATAAATGTGAATTCTCCTTCTCTACATTTTCCCTGGACATGCACGATCACTAAACACATGGAGCAGTTGGAGAAGAGGAAGGGCTAGGGAGGGAGTGAAGGATAGGGAAAGAAAGAGGGAAGAAAGAGGGAAGAAAGAGAGAGAGGGAGTGGGGGAGGGGTGGAGGAAAGGGAGAAGACTCACATCGTTAGCAGCCTCATGATCCTCAAAGCTAATGAATCCGAACCCTTTGCTCTTGGAATCGTCAAACATGATCTTAGCTGAGAGGATAGAGCCATACTGGCCACCAAACTCTGCCAGTTTGCCATCGTCAACATCCTCAGCCAGGTTCTTGATGAACACATTGGTGAACTGCTTCTGATGATCACCCATCTGCATTAGACGCTCTTTGCGAGGGATGAAATAACCTACATACCTGTACAAAAAAAGAAAAGTATAGAGTGTACCGAGAGGAATAGAAACTAGATGGAACTTCGACTGCGCGCAGTCGAAAATGATGCCTCCGTCATAGAGCAAGTTTACAAACCAAAACAGAAGAAATTTTTCAAATTCAAGTTTCATTGTAATCCATTAACAGGTTCTCAGAATATCGTGATTACAAGCAATTTCTCATATACATATATGACCCTTTGATCTTTGACCTCATGACCCTAAGATCTACTCATGCAGTTCATTGGCTCTGCAAGATGTCCTGAGTTAAATAGTAATCCATCTGTCAGTTCTAATGAGAATGCGTTCACAAGCTATTTTTGCATACATAATGAGCACATGACATTTGACCTTTGACCTCATGACCCAAGAATCTACTCAGTTCATTGGCTCTGCAAGATACATACATGATCTAAGTTTGGCAGGAATCCATCAATCTGTTCTAATGATAATGCGATCACAAGCTATTTTTGGCATACATAATGAGCTGCATGACCTTTGACCTTGACCTCATGACCCCAAAATCTAATCAGTTCATCGGCTCTGCAAGTAACATACATGACCTAAGTTTGGCAGGAATCCATCAATCGGTTCTTGAGATAACGCGATCACGAGCTGTTTTTGCATACATAATGTGCGCTATGACCTTTGACCTCGTGACCCCAAAATCTAATCAGTTCATCAACTCTGCAAGATACATACATGACCAAAGTTTGGCAGGAATCCATCAATCGGTTCTTCAGAATACGCGATCAAAATTTGTTTTTGCATACATAATGAGCCACATGAACTTTGACCTTTGACCTCGTGACCCCAAAATCTAATCAGTTCATCGGCTCTACAAGATACATACATGACCAAAGTTTGGCAGGAATCCATCAATTGGTTCTTCAGATAACGCGATCACGAGTTGTTTTTGCATACATAATGAGCCGCATGAACTTTGACCTTTGACCTCGTGACCCCAAAATCTAATCAGTTCATCGGCTCTGCAAGATACATACATGACCAAAGTTTGGCAGGAATCCATCAATCGGTTCTTCAGATAACGCGATCACGAGAACGGGACGTACGTACGGACGGACGGACAACCCGAAAACATAATGCCTCCGGCTACTTCGTAACGGAGGCATAAAAATGTTTGGCACTTTAGCTTTATTGGGCATAATGAATACTTAATTTTTTCATGTGATCCATGATCCACATTCTGAGTGTGAAATGTGATATCTTGTGATATGATGCAAACAAAAATATTTTTTCTCCCACTGCAGCTTTCCCGCTCCCCCCCCCCCCCCCCAAAAAAAAAAATGAAAAATGAAAAAACCCAGCTAAATCTAAACATTTATGAAATATCACCATACATGCCAACATTTGAAAATCAGAAATCTGTACACTATGTGCGCGAAGCGCACATCACGAGCGCGAAGCGCAAAGTCCTTTTAGCCGGGGTCCAGGGCCCGCTTTAGGGCCCTGGAAGCTCTGGGTTTCCAGATGGTCTCTGGTGCAATCTGAGCCTATTTTAGGGACCATTTCCCCTAAAATTCAACCCAAGTTTATGGGTAATTTAATTTTTGTGTCATACCAAACAAAAAAGTGATTGAAGTGAATTCCACATTTTTATTTATCCTTGGCAGAGGCAGAGCAGATAATAGACATAGATTTAATTAGCCACTCATGCAGAGTGATGCATTTAAGTCTAGTTACTTTTTAAATAATTATACATGACATAGATCTATGCATAAAATGAGACTGGCAATATTCAACTTTCCAGACAACACTACAGTCAACAATCCAAAATTATTTGTAACTCATTGAGCTACATGTAAATGAGGTTGTCAAAATCAATGTCAGCAGAACAAGACTCCACCACTGATCTTTAGATCTTGCCGACAATAAATGCAGTATACATTATCAGAGATGCCAACCCTATATGATGGCTGTCAGTAACATTTACCATATTTGTCCGTAACAAATGGGGGTCTTTCCGGAACGCAAGACACCGCAGCATAATTTTCGCGCAAAACGTACACAAACACCCAATCACTCTTACTGCATTTCGAACCTACCATTTTTAAGTCCAAAATAAAGATGTGCATGAAAACGTTTTTAAAAATCTGTTTCCAGTCAAAGGATCTCCTCCTTGGGTACTCGCTCTTTTGAGTGAATCCATGATAATATTCAGGAAGAAAACACCTCGTTCAAGCGTCGAATGGCAAATTCGAATCCACAGTCAAACGGCAGAACTCGTATCCTACACACGCACACGTACACCCGCGATCACCAGTACCACATACACTCCAGCCCAGGCCGCTAGGCCCGGCGTTCATGAACAACAACACACCGTATATCGCACTTGCAATGTGCCCACTGAATCACCGAAGTCTTCGCTACTATACTTTGAATGGGTATTGCGGGCGCCGCGCGCACGATCATCTACCACCATGCTCCCCCCAAAATGCACGACCGCACACTAGTATCAAAACAGTAATAACGGCGGCCGTGTTGTTTCGGAATTAAACAAGATGGCGGCGGACGGACCATGTGCGTGAAAGTGCCTATCCAGTGTAGTCAATGCTATGTATGGAAAGCCAAATTCCCCAAAATCGGAACGTTCCGTTTTTTAGGGCTATAAAAACTTCAAAAACGGAACAGTTCCGTTAAAATCGGAACGGTTGGCATGTCTGTATCACCTACGATTAGACAATAATTAATTAAAATCAATAATTATAATGATTTTATGACAATCAAATATGCATTAAATACTTGTCTATTTATCTACCAAATACTTACACTTTCTTTCCATTCAGCAACATACCATTGACCTTTTCAATGGCTTTGTTGGCTGCCTCTTGGGTTTCAAAATGGACAAATCCGTAACCTTTGTTGACCCCATTCTCATCTGTGACGACCTGAAGATATAGAAAAAGAAGAAGAAGAAAAAAAGGAACTGTCTTTTAGTAGAACCATCACAATGTAAGGAAAGACTGTAGTGTAAAGGCCCGTCTCATGCTGTCTACTAAGCACACATTATTGACTGATCCTAACACAAAAAAGAATTTCTTACAAATCAATTTGATTTTCAAACCACTATTGCTTTAATTCAAGTTATATGCCAGGAGTGCTATCAAAATTGTTTTTCTTCACAAAATACATGAGCAAAAATTGAGCATAGAAATCATTTTATCCACTTCTAATTTCTAAATTCAGTAAGTAAAAAAATTTCAAAAGAAAGTACAATCTTTCTTTTAACCATTGAGTTACTGACATGTCTACAGTAACATTTGGAAGATAGATTTTTGGTTTGTACTTTTAATTTTCCTCTATTGGACGGTTAAGAAAGCATTTCCATATTTTTTTTTCTTTCAAAACTGACATCTGTTGGATAACTGGTGGATAATTACCTTACAAGACAAGATGTGTCCGAAGGCAGAGAAAGTGTCATACATGGCCTTGTTGTCAATAGATTTGTCCAAGTTCTTAATGAAGACGTTACCAACTCCAGATTTCCTGAGCGAGGGATCACGTTGAGACCACATGATACGAATGGGACGACCTTTCAGTGTGTCGAAGTTCATAGTGTCTAAGGCACGCTCAGCTAAAAGAGTAAAAAAATAGAAATGGAAGGGATTAATGGGGGAGGATTCATTTTATATATCTTTTGTATTATATAGATCTAGATCTAGGCCTACAACTTCTAATGGAATTGGAATAAGACCTAAACAAATCTTTTCACTTAACTTATGAAATATTTTTCTGATTAAATAATAATATGCCCTAGACTATTTGGTAATCACAAGCAAACCCACACACACAAAGTTAACACGTAAATTATTGTAAGTTAGCGACTGTAAATGTAATGTCAGGTCCTCATTAAATTCACGCAAGTCATTCACTAGACCGAATTTTCCGTCTCTTTCGTTCGTTAGCCTCTTATTGGGGTAGGGTCGGCCGGCTCTCTCTTTAGAGACGGAAACCGTCTATACACATGTCCTTGCTAACGCCACGACCAGTTCTGGTCGTAGCGTTTTGCCCCCAAAATGTCATTTTACCTCATTTTACCACGGCTGTCAATTTAGACCCGTAATTTCCTGAAAAGGGACCATTAAACGCATTATACAGTCAAGTTGGTAAGTGGAACCGAGGTAGTAAAACCTTCTCCTAATTTTAAATAATCAATGCATGAGGTAAAATGACATTTTGGGGGATTTTGGGGGCAAAACGCTACGACCAGACTTGGTCGTGGCGTGACATGTGATTAGACGGTTTCTGTCTCTAAAGAGAGAGCCAGCCGACCCTACCCCAATAAGAGGCTAACGAACGAAAGAGACGGAAAATTCGGTCTAGTCATTCACATGAGTTGATGATCATGATGATGATCATTACAGTCGCTAACTTCACGCGGAGCGCGCGAAAACCAGTCGGTATGCACTTGTAATTGTGCAGCGGTTTGCCGTAAAACCAGTGAGAAAATGTATACCCGGTACTCATGTCTTTGCTATAAAATACTATAAAAAAAATATTAAAATTGACATGAAACACCGACTGAGGCTGAGTAGCGAGTGAAAAATAATGTCCAACATTTTGCAAGTATGGCTGTGTGACCAAAGTTCGCTTTCTCAAAAATTCGGTAAGATTTCGAAAATCTGATATCACCAATGGAAAGAGGATCATAAAATTACCCAGAAACAAAATTTTCTTTGGAATTGGGTACGAAATTGTGAAAATATTGACAAAAGATCGACACATTTTGCAGTTATTTGCGTCCGTTCCGAAAAATTACCAACTTACCGATAAGGGTCTGAAAATCTTCATTTTGAGAGCAGATATCCTCAAAATTGTAAGTAATAAGTGGTACCGTCTGGTAGTATGATATTTTGCCTTGCAAATTATGAAATTGCCTTATTTTTGATGGATCGTATTTTCGTATAAATCAGCTGTAAACCCCCGTGCGTGAACTTAGGTCTCGTTGTTTTTATGGCTTTTTTAGATGCAGCGCGCACGCACGATCGGACATAGAATTTTTAGATCGCGATATCTCTGAAATCCTTCGACGATAAATGTTCTAGTTGAACCAATTGGTAGTAAAATACTTTGCCGTCCATTTGGTAGTAATTAACATAAATAAATTTGTGTAGAATATGAGAAAACATGGATCGAATATCACATTTTCTAATATGTTCTAAAATCTGCGCGAACTTTGGTCACCCCTTCATACGCACAATCAACATTCAACATGATCAATGACAGCATAAATCAATTGTTGCATTTCATTAGAGTAATTTAGACAATATTACATTGAGAGTAAGAATATCTGACTCTGGATGAGTCCCTGGCCCTCCCAAAATTTTAATTCCCTTTCTTCTCACCATCTGCTGGTTGTTGGAAATTGACATAGGCGTAGCCCAATGAACGACGTGTGATCATGTCGCGACAGACTCGGATGGACAAAATCGGTCCGGCCGTTGAAAACTTCTCAAAAAGCAGGGCTTCTGTAACGTCTGCGTGAAGATCACCGACGTACAGCGAATTCATAGGGTAATTCTGTCCTTGTTGCTGCATCTTGGATGATTTTCAGAGTCAGCGATGGCAGCAAATGTGAAGAATAATCCCGTTATTTTTTAAACCTCACGAATAACGCAATGAAGTGCACGTTTGTTGAATGGACAATATGGCGAGAACCGACGTGAAATAGACGCTGGAAGAACGAGAAATTTACGGCAAGATACAACAGATCTTCAGAGACAAAGGATCTAAAAACAATATTTTTATATAATTTCACAGTTTTGTATTTTTTTTGTATTTTTTTATTTTTTTTTAACGCAAAAAATGACAAACTGTACGGAGACAGCTCTTTTGCCCTCTTCTACAATCTGTGTAGACATGCGAGAGAGAACGAAATTTAGAATGCTGCGCATGATACCGGCCATTTAATTATCGTTCCGCGTCAGAAGAAAATATAGTTCCACATCATATCAAATAATCATCCGAACAGAAAAAAATATTTCGAAAGCATGATTCATTAATTTTGATTATAACAAGAATGATATATTTTTTCAATTTTTTGTCAATTTGATCAACCATTTTAAAAGTATTTGTCCATTCAAATCTCACGAGCCCAAGTAATGCGGTTCAAGGGCGTGTGGGGTGAAGCTTTTCTTCACACACCTAATCGGAGATGAAGGTAGCCCATCCTATGTGTAAAAATTGCCAATTTGATAAGTGTAAGGATCGCATTGTACACGTACAACCGCTATACTACACACACACAATATATTCTTTGTGTATTGTATCCATCAGGCATGATCAGTGCAACGATGGCTGGCTACCAATTAAAATAGGCATGGACTGGTGGTCGGATATAATGCGATAGATGATGGAGTGGACCGATGGAGTGAGGGGGGGGGGGGGGGGGTAAAGCGCAGTACTTAGGGGCAAATCAAAGAATTATACTAAGACCTCACCTCATGTATGTTAGAAATTAAAAAGTTATTATCTTCTTTTGAATTGCAATATATCCCCGCACCATAATTAGAAGTCATGCATTAATGTTATATGTCATATGTTATATATTTGAAAGGTGGTAACGATTCATTAAGCTCTATTTGCTTATGTTTCATCACCTTTGTGTGTTCTTTCTTCAAACTGTATATTAGTTGCAACATGTCTTTGATAAATCATTGTTATATTCTTTTTCATGTGAAGTCAATTCAAATGGATTGTAAAATTGAAATGATTTGTTATATTATATTCATTTTTCATGTGATGTTAACTTCAATGAATTGTGAAATTGTGAACATGCATGCATAAATAAATAAATAAATATGCCTTTTCTTTGGGAAAAGGGGCATTGACTCTTTAAATACCAAATCACATAAACTATTCACCATAAATGTCACCGTCATGTACATATTTTATATGGATATAATTTTTCACGATCTCAACTCTTTACCACATCAGCGTCATGTACATTGTCGATGGATAAAGTGGAATATTTATTCTTCACCACCCTACGCTAACTTTTCACCACCCTAGCGCCATGTACATTGTCTATGGATAAACTGGAATATTAACTCTTCACCACCCTACGCTAACTTTTCACCACCCTATGTAATTGTCTATGGATAAACTGGAATATTAACTCTTCACCACCCTACGCTAACTTTTCACCACCCTAGCGCCATGAACATTGTCTATGGATAAACTGGAATATTAACTCTTCACCACCCTACGCTAACTTTTCACCACCCTAGCGCCATGTACATTGTCTATGGATAAAGTGGAATATTAACTCTTCACCACCCTACGCTAACTTTTCACCACCCTAGCGCCATGTACATTGTCTATGGATAACCCTTTACCACGTACCTACGCTACCTTTTCACCACCATAGCGCCATGTACATTGTCTATGGATAAAGTGGAATATTAACTCTTCACCACCCTACGCTAACTTTTCACCACCCTAGCGCCATGTACATTGTCTATGGATAAAGTGGAATATTAACTCTTCACCACCCTACGCTAACTTTTCACCACCCTAGCGTCATGTACATTGTCTATGGGTAAAGTGGAATATTAACTCTTCACCACCCTACGCTAACTTTTCACCACCCTAGCGTCATGTACATTGTCTATGGGTAAAGTGGAATATTAACTCTTCACCACCCTACGCTAACACTTTCACCACCCTATATAGCGCCATGTACATTGTCTATGGATTAACTCTTCACCACCCTACGCTATCTTTTCACCATCCTAGCGTCATGTACATTAGGGGGTTTTCGTTTGTCACGTCGACATAGTCGACGTCAAATATGGGACGTCATTTCGGCGATCTGCGCATGCGTCGGGTCGTCTGGCGTCGTCAGGCCACATTTGCGAACCCGTTCATCGATGATTTGAGGTTCGTCAGAAAACTAGTGACCCGTCGTCAGAATGACGTCATCTTGCTACATCGCAGCGTAAATCAGAAAGTAAAAACAGAAAGAGAAAGTGATAGAAGGAAGGAAACAAAGAATAACATAAGGAAAGACAGAAAGAGAAGGTGAAAGAAGGAAGAAACAAAGAATAACATAAGGAAAGACAGAAAGAGAAGGTGAAAGAAGGGAAAAACAAAGAATAACATAAGGAAAGACAGAAAGATAAGGAGAAGGAAGTAAAAAACAAAGAATAACATAAGGAAAGACAGAAAGAGAAGGTGAAAGAAGGAAAAAAACAAAGAATAACATAAGGAAAGACAGAAAGAGAAGGTAAAAGAAGGAAAAAACAAAGAATAACATAAGGAAAGACAGAAAGAGAAGGAGAAGGAAGGAAAAACAAAGAATAACATAAGGAAAGACAGAAAGAGAAGGTGAAAGAAGGAAAAAAACAAAGAATAACATAAGGAAAGACAGAAAGAGAAGGTGAAAGAAGGGAAAAACAAAGAATAACATAAGGAAAGACAGAAAGAGAAAGTGAAGGAAGGAAAAAACAAAGAATAACATAAGGAAAGACAGAAAGAGAAGGTGAAAGAAGGGAAAAAACAAAGAATAACATAAGGAAAGACAGAAGAGAGAGTGAAAGAAGGAAAAAACAAAGAATAACATAAGGAAAGACAGAAAGAGAAGGTGAAAGAAGGGAAAAACAAAGAATAACATAAGGAAAGACAGAAAGAGAAAGTGAAGGAAGGAAAAAACAAAGAATAACATAAGGAAAGACAGAAGAGAGAGTGAAAGAAGGAAAAAACAAAGAATAACATAAGGAAAGACAGAAAGAGAAGGTGAAAGAAGGGAAAAACAAAGAATAACATAAGGAAAGACAGAAAGAGAAAGTGAAGGAAGGAAAAAACAAAGAATAACATAAGGAAAGACAGAAGAGAGAGTGAAAGAAGGAAAAAACAAAGAATAACATAAGGAAAGACAGAAAGAGAAGGTGAAAGAAGGAAAAAACAAAGAATAACATAAGGAAATACAAAAAGAGAAAGTGATAGAATGATAAAAACAAAGAATAACATAAGAGAAGATGATAGAAGGAAGAAACAAAGAATAATATGAGGAAAGATAGAAAGAAAAATGATAGAATGATAACAACAACAATAACGTTAGGAAAGACAGAAAGAGAAAATGATAAAGAATAGACAATGGAAAGATAGAAGAGAAGATGAAAGAAGGAAAAACAAAGAATAACATAAGGAAAATAGAGAGAGTATAATATAATAATAAACGAAGAACAAAATAAGAAGTGAAAGAAGGAGAAATTGAACAAGCGCGTGCGGGGGGCATTACGTCATCGTGTAGAGAACGGGTGTCGACTTAAAACGAAAAGGGCAATAAGGTAGTGAACAGGACGGGTGTCTGACGCCAATTCGCATCGTTAGAGGACGTGAACGCCGTCCTCGTCCACACAAATGAAAAGCCCCTATTGTCTATGGATACAGTGGAATATTAACTCTTCACCACCCTACGCTAACTTTTCACCACCCTAGCGCCATGTACATTGTCTATGGATAAACTGGAATATTAACTCTTTACCACCCTACGCTAACTTTTCAGCACCCTAGCGCCATGTACATCGTCTATGGATAAACTGCACTATTATTTTTTCACCACCCTACGCTAACTTTTCACCACCCTATAGCGCCATGTACATTGTCTATGGATTAACTCCCCAGCAGAGGCCGCCCTCCTGGGGGGGGGGGGAGTAGGGGCACAGTGCCCCCCCACTTTTTCAAGCACCCGAAAAGTGCCCCTTTTTACATAGGAATAGTGCTCTTTTTACTCTGATAAGTGCCCTTTTATTTTGACACGTGCCCCTTTTCCTTCGACAAGTTCCCATTTTCCTTTGCAATAAGTGTCCATTTTCCATTCTCGTAAGTGCCCTCTTTAATCTCTAGTACTAGGGTAGGTGTGGGGAATTGGAGACCCTTAAGCACATTTACATAATTTACATAAACATGAAAAATGTTACACATACAGAAAGTTTTGTTTTCTCTTCAGTAACTTCTTCTCTTTATTGGGAAACAAAATTGTGGTCATGATGTAACTGATTAATAAGATAAAAATAAGTTATGACGTCATCACCAAAGGTCTCTCATTACCTACATGTGTAGGTAATAAGGGACAGTTACAAATCAAGACATTTCAAATCAAGACATCAAGACAAAAATGGGATTGTTATAGTTAGTTCAAACTCTTTTTGAAAGAGATACATGCAGCCAATGAAGAACTTATTGTAATTTTGAAACGATTTTGAATGAAGAAATTAATCTCATGTTATCCGCTTGTTATGCTTTATAATTCATTGATATTACAGTATATAACATATTGCAATTTAGTATGGGCCACCAGCGCCAAAATCAAAATCAACTCTATTTATTTATTGCAAAAGAAAGCCCTTCGTATTATGTACTGGTTCACCATATTTATCTCACACAAGTCCAATATTTTACAAACTGAAAACCCTTACAGTATTCGACATAAATTCGCTACAATGTTTACTGATCATGTTTAAGTATTTAAATAATATGCTCCCTCTTTCATTTCAAAACTTTTACACTATGAATAAAGCTATTCACTCTTACCCTACTCGTAATTCCTCAAATTTTCATCTAGTAAACCCAAAATAAATCCATAGGACACCATGGTCCTGACCTATGGAACTCTCTCCCAGAATCTATTAAATCATGTTGCTCCCTCTCAGGGCCGTAGCCAGAGTTTGATGTTTTTTTTTTTTAATGGGGGGGGGGGGGGGGGCACATACATGTAATTGATCGACGTTCTGGGGAGGGGTCTAAACAAGTTCATTTTTTTTTGGGGGGGGGCACGTGCTTCCCCCCCCCCCCCGTGGCTACGGGCCTGCTCACTCTACTCATTTAAGGCCAAAGTTAAAACGATGTTATTATCAGAATACTCAAGGTAGAATTTCTGTGTCAACTCTTCATTCTTTGTCATGTCATCTCTTTTTTCATTCGAATCATTATCATCATCATCATCATCATCATCCTCATCTGCATTGTCAATATCACCATCATCGAAATTTGTATTTTCAATTACCTATCCGTTTCTGCTTAATATGTGTTAATATATTCATGAGTTTTTGTCTGGGGCTGTCGTTTTATCAAGCAATCTGCTTACAATGACAGTCCTTCTTCCGCAAATAATTTTATAATGTTTTATAATGTTTGAGGAAACTTAGTATTTATGACAGTTTATATATAATATATGTGTATTTGCTAATTTATGATTCATTGTCAGAAAAATACTTATTGTACTTTATATTATTATTGTTATCGAAAAACTGTATAATTACACGAATGCAGAAGAAAATATAATCAAATCAAAATATACTTATGTTATTATCTAAGGTCTTTTCAGTCTTCCGTTATCAGAATGTACTTATAACCCTATCAGGATTGGGTTTTTTCCTCTTTATAAGATTTAATTTTTCTCACTGCGACCTCACAAATCTTAACACTTTTCCTCGTTCGCAAATAAATGTTCAGACCATCACACCCAACTTAAAAAGCATGATGCATTATGCAATATCTTGTATGGTGTATAAAGTGAAACAAATATTGAAATCATCCCTGATAATGTAAACACAATGTAGGGGTATATACCGAAGTCTAAACAATGTCTATTTTCGCTTTGAGGTTTCCCTTTGTAGCCTAGGTGCCTTTTTTCTTCAGAAAGTGTCCTTTTTTTCTTGGTGCCCCGTCCCCCCCCCCCCACTTTCGAAGTCGCTCGGCCGCCCCTTTTCCCCAGTGAGTGGAGACTGCAAACTTACGATTGATTGGAGGACTTACGATTGATTTGGGTCAATCGTGACTCTATAAGACGGGGACAAGCTCTCATGAAATTCTCACAATGATAAGAATTACAATGATACACATCTGAAGTTTAAAAACAATATTAAGACTGCGGACACCAGAATATTTCGAAAACTAATAAACATTTATTGAGAAATTACAGGTAATGGCAATGCATACATGACTTGTATTTCCTTTCAATTCTATTTTCTCTTCTTCGTTCTCGTAGACATAGCCTCTACGGTAATACATGGCAACTTTAGAATAAAGAATCAGTACTAGTACTATATAGATCAGGCGCGCCGGAAGCAGTTTGGGATTGGGGGGGGGGGGGGGGGGGTGGCAAACATTCCAGGGGGCTCACCTTCCAGGGGCAGTGACGTAATGAGAAAGAACGTTCGGAAGGGGGGGGGGGGGGTGGGCAGACGAAAAATCTGCATCACCACCAGTCTTACACGTTACATGTAGCTCCCGCGGAACGTGTTTCAAAGTGGAGTATTAACGATCAGGTAGAGCGTAAATTGGCGTAGGGTCCAAGGCATGAGCCTCGGTAGGGGGGGGGGGGGGTCAAGGGGCTGAGCCCCCGGAAGCTCAGGGGTTTTAGGTATTAAATTACGGTTAGATGAGCATCCAGGGGCCCTCTTTAAGGCCATTGACGTGTTCCAGGGGAGGGGGAGCCCCCAGAAGCCCAGAGGTTTTAATATTTAACTATGGTCAGATGAGCATCCAATGGCCCGCCCTGTAGTGGGTCCAGGGGGCAGAGCCCCCTGAAGCTCGGGAGTTTTAGGTATTTAATTACGATCAGATGAGCATCCATGGGCCCGCCTTAGGGCCCTTGGTGGGGTCCAGGGGGCAGAGCCCGCGGAAGCTCAGGGGCTTAGGTATTTAATTACGGTCAGATGAGCATCCACTGGGCCCGCCTTAGGGCCCTTGGTGGGGTCCAGGAGGCAGACCCCCGGAAGCTCGGGGGTTTAGGTATTTAATTACGGTCATTTGAGCATCCAGGGGCCCACCTTAGAGCCCTTGGTGGGGTCCAGGGGGCAGAGCCCCTGGAAGTTTGGGTTTTTTAGGTATTTAATTACGGTCAGATGAGCATCCAGGAGCCCGCCTTAGGGACATTGGTGGGGTCTAGGGGGCATAACCCCCGAAAGCTCGTTTTTTTGTTAGGTATTTAATTACGGTCAGATGAGCATCCAGGGGACAGAGCCCCTCGGAAGCTCAGGGGTTTTAGGTATATTACGGTCAGATGAGCATCAAGGGGACCGCCTTAAGGCCCTTGGTGGGGTTCGGGGCGGAGCCCCCGTAAGCTCTGGGTTTTAAGATTACGGTCAGATGAGCATTTTTTATACCTTATTTGTGACATTGGCAGGTCACTTATTTTTTCTCTCCGTCTTTCTTTCTTTTTCTCTTTAACATACTTTTTCAAAAAGTGAGGGGGGGGGGGGGAGGCTCGAGCCCAGCCACTTTGCAGACCATGACATAAAGGCTTCTAAATAAGCGTATTTTTCGCTCGACTGTAATTTGGGAATTTCTTATCGTCCAACAAACGCATAAAAAGGTAAGACTTACAACAAAATGGAGAAAAAATACCGGAAAATCATGTCAAAACAACAACATTTGTAAATCACTGGTATCAAATAAGAAATACACCCCCCCCCCCCCATCAGTACGCCAGCGTTCGGGGGCTCATGTCTTCTCACCCCTATAACAAAACTAGATGGACCTTCGACTGCGCGCAGTCGAAAGTGATGCCTCCGTCATAGAGCAATTGTAATCCATTAACAGGTTCTCAGAATATTGTGATTACAAGCAATTTCTCATATACGTATATGACCCTTTGATGTTTGACCTCATGACCCTAAAATCTACTCAGTTCATTGGCTCTGCAAGATGTCCTGAGTTAAATAGTAATCCATCTGTCAGTTCTAATGAGAATGCGTTCAAAAGCTATTTTTGCATACATAATGAGCCCATGACCTTTGACCTTATGAACCAAGAATCTACTCAGTTCATTGGCTCTGCAAGGTACATAAATGATCTAAGTTTGGCAGGAATCCATCAATCTGTTCTAATAAAAATACGATCACAAACTATTTTTGCATACATAATGAGCCGCATGACCTTTGACCTCATGACCCCAAAATCTAATCAGTTCATTGGCTCTGCAAGATACATACATGACCTAAGTTTGACAGGAATCCATCAATCGGTTCTTCAGATAACGTGATCACAAGCTGTTTTTGCATACATAATGAGCCCTGTGACCTTTGACCTTTGACCTCGTGACCCCAAAATCTAATCAGTTTATTGGCTCTGCAAGATACATACATGACTTAAGTTTGGCAGGAATCCATCAATCGGTTCTTCAGATAACGCGATCACGAGCTGTTTTTGCATACATAATGAGCCCTGTGACCTTTGACCTTTGACCTCGTGACCCCAAAATCTAATCAGTTTATTGGCTCTGCAAGATACATACATGACCAAAGTTTGGCAGGAATCCATCCATCGGTTCTTTAGATAACGCGATCACGAGAACGGGACGTACGTACGTACAGACGTACAGACGTACGTACGTACAGACGGACGGACGGACGGACAACCCGAAAACATAATGCCTCCGGCTACTTCGTAACGGAGGCATAAAAACAGACACGCTTTCCCATTCTCGCACAATATGTCCACGATATGCGCGTATCGCTATTATAAAGACCTCCATTGATAAATACCGTATAGGTGGCATGCGCAATGTTTAATTTAATTCCTGTGAACTTTTCTTTTCTTTGAATGGAATTGTATATGTGATTTAATTCAGGATTTTACTATTGTTATGTTCTTTTGGGTTAAAAATACAAACCATGTTTACTCTTTTACTGCTTTTTTTTTTGGGGGGGGGGGGGGCAAAAATGCGTTTTGTCCCCCCCCCCCCCCCTGCCCCCACTTCCGGCGCCTATGATATAGATGGTAATATCAAACTTATCTATTAGAGAAGAAAGTTGCGACGAAAGTGCGTCTCTTTGCTCATTTACCACTACCCCTCGTGCCTATGACATTCATAGTTAGCAACTGGGAAAGTATTACATTCAGATACTGTACAAGATTGTACATTCATTTCAATTTTGAAGAGATCATAATGACGATTGTTAGCCGACACAAACAGCCTTTTTACCATTGCAAATCGGCCTGCATATATGACGTACTGTCAAGTACATGATCAGGAAACGTATTAACATGTTAAAGTCCAAACACTTTTCCCATAATTATACACAACATAAATAAGATAAGACAACGTTTCAAACAAACAACATCAACAGAAGGAGCTTCCTTGCATTCTATAGCATGTGTCAAATGTGCCTTTTGGTTATGGAAAAGGGATTAATGGTATTTGCCCATTTTATTGTATGTCTGTTTACGTTTATATACACAATCATGCATGTACGCTTTTAAACTCTCATACGAGTTTATGTTTCTTACTAGTATATTCAAAATGTTAATTACAGTACTTCGCTCAATAACGATTTATCACAATTAACTCCTCCCTCTCCATCTCATGTTTTACCACCGCCCTTGCAGACATTTAATATAGTGTTCTGTAGACCAAGACAACACAAACTTGTTAACAAATTCGTTGTTATTCACATTCTCTCTAGTATAATTATATGGGAGATAAATTCAATGTTGTACAGTCAGTTTACATCTCAAATGCAGCTGTGCACATGTTTAAAACATTAGACATGGCAACCAAGTCACAATGAAAACCACATAATATTAAAAACATTTACGAGACCAGCTTTGCCTTCGTGCTTCATTATGTTGTCATCCCTTTGGAATTAAGTATTGTGTGGAGGTCCTACATAAACAGCACAACAATTTCGCCGTTCATTTCCGATTCTCTTGAATTCATAACGACTGAAATAAGATCCATTCAAGTTGCAAACTTCCGACGAATCAACAGTTTCCCAGTTGCATGTACCTGCATAGGGTCTTGCGGTACCGCAAAATATTTCGGGAACAAGGTGTAATTGCGCATTTGCCAGGTATATTGAGGTTCATTTGTAAAATATATTCCACATATTACAGAATGTTACAATATATGTTTTCTCTACAGTTGTATTAGAAAAAGATATACAGGCTAGTATACAATAGAATTTTAAATTATTGACGATAATATTTTGGAGAGTGCAAGTTTTATAATGTGTTTGATAGTCTGTTAAATAAAGAGGACTGTTTCATTGTTAAATTATCTCACCCGTCTACATATCAAACACTATAGTTTTTTTTTTTATTTGCGACAGAAGGGGGTCGCAACTGTTTATTTCAGTTCATCCTCGTGAAGCAATTGCTTATACATAAACCCACCGATCGGAAATAATAAATCTCTTAAAGGTTTTGTTTGAATCCCATGATCTCTTTTTCAGCCAACATGAAAGTCTGAAGAACTTTGCACGAATTGTGAATATGTCACGTATGTCCTATCTGTCAGCAGTGTCCTATAGAATTCAAATTATGCAAGGAAACCTGTTTACTTTTAAGACTTCACCGTCAGACGCTATTGAGTGAATGATTGACTTGCTTTGGTAATAAATAGAGCTGTAAGGGGTACACGAGCATTTGTCTACATGCAGGCGCGGATCCAGGATTTCTTAGGGGTGGGGGGGCCCAAATTTGAAATCATGCGAGCCAAATATTGATACGTTATGGTGACCAGCAGTGACGTAATTGGGGGGGGGGGTGGGTGCAAGGAGGGGCGAGTTTCCCCCTCCCTCCTCCGCGAAGCGCGGAAGCTTTGACATTTCAATAAATTATTAGAGAAAGAAGACGATTCGTTGTAACGTTCCCAAATATAATCCTCGTCTGAATTATGATTCCCCCTCTCCCGCGCAAAGCGCGGAAGCTTTTACGTTTCATTAAATCATTAGAGAAAGAAGACGATTCGTTGTGTCGTTATCGACTCTTAATCTTCGTCTAAATTCAGTTTGTTTTCCCCCTCCCGCGCGAAACGCGGAAGCTTTTACGTTTCATTAAATCATTAGAGAAAGAAGACGATTCGTTGTACCGTCCTCGACTCTTAATCCTTGTCTAAATTCAGTTCCCCCCCCCCTCCTCCCGCGCGAGGCGCGGAAGCTTCGATGTTTCATTAAATCATTAGAGAAAGAAGACGATTCGTTGTACCGTTCTCGACTCTTCATCCTTGTCTAAATTCAGCCCCCCCCCTCCCGTGCGAAGCGCGGAAGCTTCGACGTTTCATTTAATTATTAGAAAAAGAAGACGATTCGTTGAACCGCTCTCGAAAATATTCTTCGTCTGAATTTATTTTCCCCCTCCCGCGCGAAGCGCGGAAGCTTTTACGTTTCATTAAATCATTTGAGAAAGAAGACGATTCGTTGTACCGTTGTCGACCCTTAATCCTTGTCTCAATTCAGTTCCCCCGCTCCCTCGCTACGTGTTTTTTGGGGGACCACCCCACCGCCCCCTGGCTACGCGCATGCGGTCAGATGAACTGATGTTGATACCTTGTCTGCCCCCGGAAGCTCAGGGGTTTAAGGCAATAATTTACGGTCAGATTAGCATTCAGGGGTCCGCCTTTGGGCCCTAGGCGGGGTCCAGGGGGCAGAGCCCCGGAAGTTCAGGGTTTTAGGCATTTAATTACGGTCAGATGAGCATTATTTTGATACCTAATTGTGACACTTGCAGGTCACTAATTGGCGTGGGGTTCAGGGGGCGGAGCCCCCGGAAGCTCAAGGGTTTTAGGCACTCAATTACACTGTAAAAAAGAATTTGTTCATTGGTAATTTTTACGTATTTTTTCCATGTAGAATTTACTTGAAAACATTAGTTTTGCCACTTACGCACTAAATTTAAGTCTTGCTAACTCAAACTTTCAATTTAGTAGAACATACGTGGAATATTTAAGTAAAATCAAATACATAAGAACTTAAGTAATTTCAGCTTGTATTAATTTAGTAATTTTAACTCGAAATCAGAAATTATACGTATTACTCAAACAATTTATGTTGATTATTCTTATCTTTTTAAAGTAAGGACCGATGCAGTGCGTAATAGAAATATTTACATAATTTATGAATATTCATTAAGACCAAATTAAACTCTTTTTTAAATAAAACAATTCTTTGTTGTGGTTGAATGAAAATTTAAGGACTTTAAAACCTTTACTAATTCATTTAACATGGCTAAGCAAAGACAAGACAATTTTTAATTGTTACCCAGTTCAAAACAAATCAAAACTTGATATTTCAGGAAATTGTCAACCAATTTTCCTTTTAAGATGCTACGATCAAGTATATATAAAATTTGGAGCCTTTCAATATGTGTCGAATTGAAGCGTATGTAATGGTTTGTGATGGTGGTAGATATATTTATATACGGTTAGAATAGTGGATGTTACTTGTTAGATTAGATGGGTACCAAATCGTGCAATATGTAATCCTATCATAGTTTTTTTTTTTAATTATCTAAAATGATTACAATACTTATTTACGTTAATGTAACTCGATTTAACTGAGTAAAAATGTATTCAGCAAAATAAGTAAATTCTACTTAAGATGCCGTAGGTAATATTTACTTAATAAAAACAAGGCAATTCTTTTCCTCAATTTTATTGAGTTATTTCGACTATTATTTTTTACAGTGTACGGTCAGATGAGTATCAAGGGGCCCGCCTTGGGGCTTTTGGTTGGGGTCAGGGGGCAGAGCCCCCGGAAGTTCAGGGGTTTTAGGCGTTTACTTACTGTCAAATGAGCATCTAAGGGCCCGCCTTAGGGCCCTATGTGGAATACAGGGGGCAGAGCCCTCGTGGTTTTAGGCATTTAATTTAATGATGGTCAGATGAGCAGATTTTGATACCTCATTAT
>JAVYIG010001893.1:0-289046 GCA_035222895.1 Strongylocentrotus droebachiensis
ATGATCTTACACATCTGACATTCTTCTAAAAACGACATTGTTACTATTATTTGTGACAAGTTAACAAGCACAAATCGGCCCCTTCAAATGCACCTCGCAGTTAAATGAAAGTCCTTCCCGCTTTTTCACACGGACCTGTCTTGCTGGGTTAAAAAAAAAAAAAAAAAAAAAAAAAAAAAAACGATTTTTTTTTTTTTTTTTTTTTTTTTTTTTTTTAAAATCATTTAACCGAAAACCGTCCGGTTTTGACTGGCGGTTTAAACGGAATTGGAGATATCCGTGATGTTACAGCACTATTTTAAATATTAAGATACCACCCACCCCCTCCAAAATAAAAGAGAGATTAATTTAAAGTGAGTGAAAAACCTTCCAAAAAGTTACCTAGAACTTTGTGATTTTTTTCAAATCCCCCAAAATGGCTGTCGGTAAAAACTTGAGACAGTGTCATGGTTTCACAACATTTCTACTCTTTTAACGTTTGGTTGATATTTTCTTGAAAGAACTAGAGACTATATTTAACATGTTTCTTTCCAACTTTACTTTTGCTACTCAAACTGTACATTATTAAACTTTAATGTAATATAAAATCTATCATTGGTATTATTTCCCCATCAGTAATGCCCGAGAAACCGCAGAAGAGGAATCAGGAACCGAGGCTTTGACGAACTCTGACCTTCCCTTTTCATGCGATGACCTGAGCCAGCTGTTGGCAGAGGTCAGAAAGGATTCATCATTGTTACAGTCCTCACATAGCGCCATAGGCAGTCAATTAGCAGGTAGGAACCAGGTCATCTGACATTTGCTTATATGTAACAGTTGATGTAGGCTTTATTTTGTCTGAGATGTAGGGTTAAGGCTAGACATGGTTAGGTCAAGGTGAAGTCTTAGGTCAAGGGTCAAGGTTCAGAACTTGGTTAGTATAGGAAATCAACCCCAGAGCAATTTGTCGCCGGAGAATGTGTCATTCAACCAGATATAGTGTACTTGTTTAAAATTGATGAAATTGTGCTTTATACTCAATATCCTTGCAGATTTATCAGAGAAAGAAGAACCTTTTGTGGCAACGATTTTAGCATATTTTTTATATTTTTTATGGTACTTTCCTTTGAAAATTTCTTTAACTTAGTATAAATGTAATCAAGGAAAAGATTCATTCCTATCATATTTGGGGGAGTTGTCCCAAGAGATTTTCCAGAGGAAAAAAATGAGCCTAAGTAAAAAAAAAATAACAACCACAAAGCATTAGAATATTTAGCCTGAAATTTAATTCTTATTTTGTAACATTGATTTTAATTTGAGGTGTTCATGCTTTGGAAGTATTTGCAAATATTTTTAGAAATTTCAGTGATTTAAATATATATATAATTTTGAGAAAAGAAAATTAGAAAAAAATGATGCATAGTTCTATCAAAGATCCCCATTGCTGCCATCCCTTGTGAACTTTTGGTTGAAAAAATGTGTCCACCAAAGTCAAACCTGGGTCCCCGTCTTAGAATGCCTGTGCCGTAACCACTAGACCATGTAGACCACAAAGTGGCGAAGGCAGTTACTTGTTCTGAGTCAGGCCCTGTTGCACAAAACTTACCAACGATGGTAACTTTGCCATCAATGGTAACTACCATGGAAACCTTGATTTGGATTGGCTGTTGAGCCCTGTTACCATGGTAGTTACCATTGATGGCAAAGTTACCATCGTTGGTAAGTTTTGTGCAACTGGGCCCTGGGTTTGATTTCCAGTGGAGACATTTTGCCAACCTTGGATTGGGGAACTTGAGCTATGATCCATTATTCTCTCATTTTAATTTTTCAAATTTGTGTACACTTATTTCCAAGAGAGTTGCCAAAGTTTATTGGATTTATCTGATTTTTTGTCATTATATTTACAATTTATTTGCTGAAGTAATCTACTCAGAACAATATGTAAGTCATGCATTCACTTTCAATCTCATGTTCTTTCAGTTGCCAGCCAATCTCAGGGTATTCCTTCAGTTGGTCCTGTGACCAGTGGTCCTGGACCAGACCCTCCGGATCCTGGTCCCTCAGGGCCATCATCCGACTGCAACTCTCTCGCAAGCCAATCTCTGCATAGTTCTTCAGTTGGTCCTGTGCCCATTGGTCCAGACCCAGACTTAGATCCTGGTTCCTCAGGGCCATCATCCCAATCCAACAAGCCTGCTCCAGAAAAAGCCATAGTAAGTAGGTAATCTAAGTTTTAATGGATCCATCCATTCAGCATGTTACCAATCAATTTGTTGTAAACATCCACTAAAAATTATATGTTTTATGCCTCAGTCACACCTTTGCGTATTTGGCTTGCATATTGCTGCGTATTGTGTTTGGTTTTGTAGTTTTGTAGTTTTGTATTTTCTGTAATTACCTGGATAATCATGACAAAATATGATTGAAAATAAAAGTAATCACAAAGAAAAGCCATCCATATATAATAAAGAGTTCATACATATCATACAACTGTTTGTTTACTGCCAGAAACAATCAAGACTTTGCGTAAAACGCTCTCTACACAAATCATATATATATATGCCAAGCACCACAAATCAAAATGTCTTATTTTATATTGTATTCCTAATGTTGCATTCATCTTTAAAGTGTATTTTTGCTGGAGACATATTATAAGTTGTATTTGTTTTATTTTTTAAAACCCAAACATACCACGCAAAAATATTTAGCTCCAGACAAATCTTAAATACATGATTTTAGGTTTAAGTCTCACTTATGAATGAGCATATCTGCTTTCAACATGTTCAACGAATGCTACCATGTATCTTGAGAACAATATAAAAAACTACATATGAAATAAGTCATTATGATAAATCATTACCAAAACATATAATAACAAAAATACAACAAGAGGAACATTCTGTTATAGCGACATAGGCAGTCTATGTAATTGCAACATGTAAGAAACCATGCACATACCTCCAACAGGGTTTTTCCCTTTGTACATTTCATCAGGCTTCGCGTGATAAGCCTGACAGTCCTTCATTGTTACAACTGCGTACTACCCTTTTGTTGAATTGTACTTGCAACAATATCCCAGTCATTACAACAGTCTTTTTGTTGAACTCTTATGAATAATGTTTTAAGTGAGATTTACATTTTTCGCGATAAATCAAATGGTGAGGAAACGGTTGCTGAAGGTCAGGTCAGCAGTTTCAATGTCGTCAATGCCGAGGGGTAGGGTTGGTGATATCCAGAGCATCTGGCCTAGTGACTCCAACATTTAAATCTTTGACTCCTCCAGGGAACAGAACAAGCAGGGCTGTTGTAGATGGTTCTGATATAATTCCTTTGGGCCTGGGCTGTCTGAGTAGCCGAGTGACCTCTAGCCGGCTGCCTTAAGTTCAGCTAGGGTCTGCTCTCCTCGCCAGGAACCTGGTACTATGTTATGCTCAGCGTCCTCTCTGTCCAAGGGTAATTCTGGATGGAAGGGCAGCGGGTTCTCATCAAGTTGTGCAGGAATACACATGCCTGTATCATGGTCCTGACGGTTGAATGGGTTTGTCGGAGTGTGGTCAGCAGGCACTGAAATCGGTTCGCAAGAATGACAAAAGCATTCTCCACCACTCTCCTTGCCCGGGACAGCCGGAAGTTGTAAATTCTCTCTTGTCTAGCCATAGCCGTCCTTGCATATAGCTTCATTAGCCATGTCCTCAGGGCAAAGGCCTCGTCTGCCACAAAGAAGTAGGGGTGTCTTCATCATCGTTGGGCATTGACTCTGGCAGAGGCACTCCAAGGGTTTCAGATTCAAGGCGTTGTTTTAGTTCACACGAGTTGAAGAGCTGTGCATCAGAGGTAGAGCCTTCGTATCCGACATCTACCCACACCAATTCGAATTTGGCGTTGACCACGGTCATGAGTACAATAGAGTAGAAACCCTTGTAGTTGTAAAATATTGACCCACTATCCTCGGGGCACTTGATTGCAACATACTTGCCGTCCAAAGCAATAACGGTATGGGGAGAATTCCAGCGGTCTTCGATGCCCTGTGCGACTGCGTTCCATTCCTGTGGGCTGGTAGGTCACCTCACCAGCTCGTCACCATATTCCTTAATGATGGCAGTGTATACCTCATGTACCATGAGTGAAATGGTATTGTGGGCTGCCCTAATGTTTTTAAAGGGGGGTCTTGTGTACCTGTCACATATGGCCAGGTGTCTAAGGGTGATGGCCAGCTTCAGCGTGGGCAAGAGGGCTTCCCTAAAGAAGGTGTCCTGCTTCTCCAGTCTTCCATGTAGTCTCTGCTATAACTCTTTAAAAATTGCAGGGGTTACCCTCAAAAAGTTCATGAATGCCTCTTGGTCCTCGCCTTCCAGCTCCCTCATCAGTTGGTCGAATTGTCCCTGGTCCTTCCTCAGGCAGATCCAGGAGCGCATCCAACAACTCCGAGGGATACCTAGTTGATGCAGCTCAAGCAGCAGTTTCCCTTGCTTATAATCATCATTCGTCTCTTCTTCCAGCTGAACCAAAAGCTTAAGCTTTTGCTAGGCAGAGCTCTGCTGCAGGGCCATTGAGTTATCAAATTGATTTTTCTTGTAGATGTAGAATCTTCAGAAGCTAAGATGTTTATGCCCAGTCCCGCAAAATGACTAGCATTTATACACCGCCGCAGCCAAAGCGAGCTGGTACCCTGTAGCCCGAGCTGGCACGCATATGTACGAACAACAGACGAGCTAAAGGGAGCGAAAACGCAGTGATACGCAACGAGACCAACTGGTGCAAGCAGCAAACCAGCATAGAACGAGCTACATATGCAACGTGGCAAGCAAACTTTGTATCAAATCGTACTGGTATGAGCAACAGCGAGCTATAGCATGATCATAGGCAACCATAGGCAGTCTTTGTACGAGCAGTATACAAGCTACCTACGAGCTAGATATGCAATAGTGTGACAGCTACCTTCAAAATGGCCTTGTATTGCTGGGCATGGCTGCGAATTAATATACCCCGCATAGCGCAGCAAGTCAAAATATTTTTTTTTACCAAACCATGCGAAACATGTGCTATTTACACTTCATATTACATAAGTTAATCTATTATTTGCAGTCCCGACAGATTTGACTTATGCAGGATTAACTGTATAAGCATGGTTCATCGACAAAAATGTTCTTTAACAAATTTAAATTTCCATTTTTAGGATAGCCCAGATGGAAGAAGGGAACAAGATGAGGCTGAGGGCAGCACCTCTGAAGGAGGAGAGAAAGAAGACAGCTTGAAATGGAGACATGTCCACCAGCTTGCGAGCTGGGTCTTTGAGATCAATCTTCCCTCCTCCGTTGCCCCCGGCGATACGAGAGAAGACAGGATGGAAGAGGTGGTGAGGTGGGTCACGGGATGCGTGGAGAAACTTCCAGATCGACATAGTGAAGATGAGGAGAGTAGCTGTGAGAAGGATGGCATGCAAGGTGAAAGGTCACAGGTAAATGAAGCAGTCGGGGTCATAAGTTGAAAGGTCACAGGTAAATGAAGTAGTCTGGGTCATACATTGAAAGGTCACAAGTAATTGAAGTAGTCTGGGTCATACATTGAAAGGTCACAAATAAATGAAGTAGTCTGGGTCATACATTGAAAGGTCATGTCTCACTTGACCGATAACAATTAGTCTGTTCAGAGCCAGAAGGTTGTTAATTCTTTGTTAAAGGATATGAGTTAATGCCCTTCTGGCTCCAAACAAACGAATAAACAAACACTATAAATATATTATGAAATAAAGGTACACCCTACTATTACCTTGCTTTATATATATATATATATGTTTGAGTACACATCTGGGCCCTGTTTCATAATATAGTATTAATGACTGCTTTGAGAGAAATAGTTGTTTTTATACGCTCAAGGGAAGGTTAGAATTGTGCTATTACCCGAGGCGTGCCGAGGGGAATAGCCCAATTGTAACCTTCCCGAGAGCGTATAAAAACAACTATTTCTCGAATATTAAAGCAGTCATTAATACTTTTATATGCCAAAAAAAAATAGACTAAAAAATAAAAAATAAAAAATACTTTTTTTTTGTCGAAGATGAGATTCGAACTCTTGCGTACAAAAGGTGATGTATCTAAAGTCAGCGCCTCAGACCTCTCGGCCATCGCGCGCTATTAACATGCTTGGCAGTTTTGTACAATATATACTTTAAAATGGATTGAAACCGGCTTCGCGTGTGATGAATGCTTCGCAAAAGCTCCATATACGGACTCTTCTTTTACTTTTGCAATGCATATTGGCACGAACTTAGATCAAGATCTATCGGCAGATGTTGTTTTTTTGTTTTTGGAAGTTTATTTTCGTCTTCATGTCAACAATGCAAGATAAAATTGTCGGTAAGATCGATCGAGATTCAATTGTATTGAAATTACCGACCAATCCTTCGCACACATACGGTATCCTCCATCGCTCAAACCATTTTTTAACATGTAAACCTATGGGGTAACCATGGAGGCTGACCTATTTTTTTAATAACCATGGTTATTAAAAATATTAAATGTTTTAACCATGGTTACCGGGAATTTTACAGGAACAGTTGAAGTTTATGAATGCAATTTCGACCAATAAGATGGCTGGATTACTTAAGTGAGGTATATAAAACTTGATATCAATAACAAGTTACAAACTACTGTTATAAGCTACTGAAATCCTGGCATCTGATTGGCTAAGAGCAAATTTGTCATAGAAATTGAGCAGTTGTTATAGATAACAAGTTTTATGAAACAGGGCCCTGGTTAATTCCATGATTTTGGTAATGATAATGAGTCCTATGCTTCTAATTAATCCATAGATCGAAGGTATTTGCGAACATATGCATCATTGTTTTCAGGGGGGTGTTTCACAAAGATCCTAAGTAGAACTTAACACTAAGTTGGACTTAAAAATTATGGAAAGCCATTAGCATCTTTGAAAACATTTTGTAAAAGTTATTGTATAAGGCATAACATGTTAATTCAAATCATTCATATTTTCTATTATCAAGGAGATTTCATGATCTGGATGTAGAATTTATAAAAAGTCAAAAATACTTGAATTTCTGCTTTTGAATATATTTCATTTTAAGACTCCAATGGCTGTCCATAATGTTTAAGTCCAACTTAGAGTTAAGTTCTACTTAGGATCTTTGTGAAACACCCCCCTGGAGTTGAAATCCCTCTTGATGAGTGTCATGTAGCCTTATACATTTAGTGTGCCTTGCTAAGACAATGCATACAAAGGGTGCACGAGGAAAGAGTGGTGCGTAGTCTATACGGGATATACTATGGAAAGAAATTTGTTTTATTGCTTCTAAGCCAATAGGATGCTCTCTACCAACTAGCCTATTTTATATAATGTGATATACACTGTAAAAAAATTGGAATGTTATTGTTATTCCTAATGGCCTCAGCTCACAAATGTCTTCCCTACTCCTCAGGACTTTGACACCAAACAGGCCTCTCTACCAAATAGCATATTTAATATAATGTGATATGCACTGCAAACAAATGTGAATGTTATTGTTATTCCTAATGACCACATGTCACAAATTTCTTCCCTACCCCTCAGGACCTGGGCGCCAAACAGGCCTCTCCGACTCCAAGATCCCCCTTCTGCAGGCGGAAGTCCAGGAGGGGTAAGAGGCGGTCGCCCCTTGTCAAAAAGCCAGAGGTGCTGAGAGGGCCGAGTCTGGCAAGCCATGGGCAGGAACGAGAGGAGAAGCTGATGCATGAGAAGATCACTAAACTACTACCTACTACCATGCTTGTGACATTATCCAAAGATGATATAGAGGTAAAACAGTAGTATTCACTTTGTGATATACCGGTTTCCTTTTGCTTTTAAAGTTAGTGCCATAATAATTGTGATCCATCAGCGCCTAGGGTAGTACTTGTTCTTTATAGCACCCATATCCAATATTGAATTGAATTGAATAGAATTTATTCACCTCTTTCATTTATTTAAAAAAAAACATGCAAAGTCAAATAATATAACAAATATTTCTTACAAATATTGATAAAACGATAAAATTGAAAATATAATAGGAGAAATTATGAAGTGGTTGGTTCATCAAAAAGTTGCAAAAACTTATAGGTAGATGATCCTACACAAAATGCTAAACCAACATTAAAAAAAGAGAGACAAAGAAATAATACAATGGTAATTACATACATAACAAAGGGCTGTTTTCAGATCCAATATACAGAATGTTCATAGCAATCAAGGACTTTGACCAAGTTCAGGCACTCATTTACTAGACCTGGGTAGAGAGTGGCAAGTCAAGATTAATATTTTGCCAACGTATATTGGTGCTGTGACAAGGCTCAAACCCATGACCTTTGCATCTCAAGTCAAGTGAACGAACCACTATTTTATGAAAATTAAAGAGAAAAACAAGCTTTTTGGAAATAAAATTTGTTTTGATTTTCTTTCCTGTACAGCCACTTCCCGAAGACTACGATCTTGATGATGATGATGACTACGATGACATTCCTCATTCCAGTGACTTGAACAATAATCTACATTGTAAGTTTGGTTGTATCTTGCTTTTAAATTTAATACAGGATGTAGAGGAGGGTGCTAAATTTCTTGTGGTATTGCTTTAAAAATAAAAGAAGTCATATGATGAACTATATCATAAAAGTTTTAAAAGTTTAACATCAATTTGGCCCATCAATTTGATTTATATGATAACTTCTGGATAAAAAATTGTCCTCCCTTTAAAATGTGTAAATACCTTTATTGTATTTATATCATTTACTTCACTACTACTTTATTTCAGTCTTCAATAATATTATTCTTTTGTTGTTATATTTTCAGTGAGAGAATGGGATGGCGATTACCTTGAGGAAGTGCAACCGTCATCATCAGTCACCAAAGATAAACAGACGACCCCCAGCTCTGTCAATCGCAGGAAACGCGTTGATGACCCCCCACATTCAGGTCCTGCAAAGACATCATCCAAAAAGTTGTTCGCTGAGCAAGTACATCCTCCAGGAACTGAACAGTCCTTGCAGAATGTCATTGAAGACATTGATGAACTGTTTGACAATCATTCCGAAAAATTACTCAGAGATGCTATAGATGCGGTGGACACTCCGTTTAAGAAATACCACTCACATAAAGCTCAATCTGCAAGAGGAAGTGCTTCAGAACTTGGTACAGATGGTGACGGTAGCCATGATGCAGCTGCAGAAGCAAATCACCCTAAGGGGCAATTACAATATACAGAAGGTGACAGTATCATGATAGTTGACCAATCTAGTCAGTCGAGTCAAGATGATGATGAAACTCAGATACCTCCATCGCTTTCCCCGTCTCGCCAGTCTCCCGCAGCAACCGACCCCAGCCTATCGGTGAAGAAGAGGTTATCGATGCCGTCAACATCATCAGCAACCCTGTCTGACTCCAGTCAAAGTGACTTCATGATAAATGTGGTAAGGAAAGGAGAGAAATCTGAAAGTGAGAAGGAGAAGGGGAGGGAGTATGACGAATAAATTTAGGGAAATGGTAAATATTTTGAGTTTTTGAAACTGTAGAAAGTAGAAGAAGAGTAATATATCTGCAAACACATGTTGAAAGAGATGAAACTCAATGGGTTAATCAGGCAAGATCACCAAATTATGTAACAAATGAAATTTTCCATCTTATCTTCTTATTTAAGCAAGAGAATTGTCGATCATAAAACTTTGGAATTGTTATATGATAGAGATTATGCTGACTGAAGACGATTGATGTTCATAGAAAGTGGATTTTGGATCCAACTACCGGTAATGCTTCATATTTTCAGGAAACATTTAAGTTAATTTTCTTTGATTATGGAATGAATTGAAACTGCAATGGTGGTAACTTGTCTCAGATGTTACTTTTTTGGATAAAACATTTCTTTCTTCTCTTGCTTAGTCTGGGGACAGTGATTTCACCATACTCAAGTGCAGTATTGATGACCGTATGAAGAAAGGTAAGCTCCCTCGTTGGCTTTCCTACGATTGCAACATTGTTCTTAAACTCTCTTCTTTGCTGTGGTAACTTATTAAAAGTTATGTTAAGTTCTTAACTTATCTTAACTAAAATCAGCTTGCGTGGGTATTTTTTTTAAATATTTTTTAAAAATTTTATTTATATATTTTTTTATATTTTTTTATTTTTTTTATTTATTTATTTATTTTTTATTTTTATTTATTTATTTATTTATTTATTTATTTATTTATTTTTTATTTTTTTTTGGGGGGGGTGTATTCCTCTAATGAAGTAATGTATGTACAGTTACAGGAAGGCGCATCATATTCTAAAACTGGTCTGATGTACATTACATAGACATTAACTAACTCTGATTGTGGGAAGTTTTTTCAGGTTTTTCACCTGTATGTATATTATTCCGTGGTGGTCGTATCCAAATATAGGTTTTACCCCATAAAAATATAATTTGCTTTTCATCTTTCACAGAACGCACAACTGATGGCACCGGTGATCATGAGGAACATTCTGATATTGGTTCTGGCAGCGATTCTGATATCTTCAGCCCAGTAGATAGTACTGAGGTCAGTATGCAAGTGACTTCACATTTGGTAGAAACATCAGGTGGCACAACAGAAGTGGCTGAGATGGGTGATAATGTTCCTGTATTACCAAACACATCCTTGAGTGATGGCTGTAACATAGCGTTGAAGGCAGAACATGTCATCAAGCGCGAACCTGACAACGTAACATGGGGTACACTAACTGGAACAGCATATTCCACAACTTCAGACATTGCAAGCAACAGCAAAGGCAGACGTGTCGCTCCTGGAAATGAGACAGCTTTACCTCGAGTTACAGAGTTGTCCAGAAAACGAAAGCAAATGATTGTTTGTGATGACGGTGATAAAAGAGGTAGCAGTGAAAAACGGATCAGGTTTGCAGATCCAGACCAAAGCAGTGCATGCCTTGATGAAAGTTTGGAGATAGACAGTGTCTCATTTAAAGACAGTCATAGAGTCTGGACATCTACTCAGAAGGATGGGAAGGAGGCCGGATTACAGGAAAGAATTTTTGTATTAAGTAGCGAGGAAGAAAGCAGCCAAAAGGAATCTGCCGAGAAGCAAACGTCAAGTGATCATTCTTCAGGGTTGCGCATGTCTGGGTGGATCAGCAAGCGCGATATGGTGCGAACCAAACATACAACAGTACCTGGTGTTGAGGACATCCAAGAGGGTGAATCAGAGGAGACTGGAGTTACAAATTCACATAATATCAGTGCAAAAAGTTGTAGGAAGCAGAACAACTGTGAGGAACTCTCTCCCATTGTTCTGTCGTCAGGTGGCCAAGGTGTAGACATCCATTCAGTGGATACACAGGAGACCAGTGTATCTGTCAAGGAGACTGTCCATAGCCTGGTCAGCTCTGAAGGAAGTGCAAGGGATAGCAACAAAACAGCTGACTTTAGCGTCACCCCTGTTCTGTTCAGCAGCGGTGAGTCAACAAAGGCTGCCACACAGCAGCAGGACCAGACACCCTCTGATAAGACTGTCCGGGTGACAGATTCTGGAGATGCAAGAGAAAAAGAACATGGTACATTTTTTGGTGCCACCCAGGATTCACACAATCTGTATGAAGTGGAACCAATGAGCATTGAAACACCGGAAGACTCTCTTTCATTCAACCCAGAGAAAGTCCTGTTCAGCAGCGGTGAGTCAACAAAGAACCAGACACCCTCTGATAAGACTCTCCCGGTGACAGGAAGAGAAGGTGAACATGGTACATTTTGTGGAGCCACCCAGGATTTACGCAATCTGGATGATGAAGAGGAACCAATGAGCATTGATACACCAGAAGACTCTCTTTCATTCAACCCAGAAAATACTGCTCTTCCAATATCATCAGCAGAAATAGCAAAAGATGTAAACTCACCCGATGATAATTTCACAAAGATTATTAGTGTTTCATTGTCCAGTTCAGGCAGATTCTTTGTTAAGGAGACCCAACCTGAGTCAAGTTCTGTTTCCACTCCAAGGTCATCTAATCGCCATTCCAGTAAGTCACCGACGCCTCCTGAAAAGGTGGTCTTTGTCGATGGTCGGGACTTGGTGCAAGTGATTTCTGAAGAGGAACTAGACATTATCACGTCTAATCCACCTTTTAAATTGAACGCAGAAACTGTAAAGAATTCTCCTAATGAGCAGAAGACCAGTCATCAAGAAAGGAATGCACAGGGTTTGTCTTCTGCAGAGCATCCAAAGACATCCAAGACCCTGACTGACGAGCCAAAGCCTCGGGTCACCCAGTCAGTCCTGTCATCCAAAATTTACATGGGATCAATGAAAGTGAGACAAATGACTCTAAATAGGAAACAGAAACCATCTGCAACTCAGACAAGGCCTTTGAGTAAGTCAAAGAATGTATTATCTGAGAAACAAGGTGCTGATGCACAGAACACACTGAATTCTTGCTTGTTATCTGGACAGAATTCAAGAAAGAGCAAGTCAGATGTTGAGAGAAAAACCACAATGGACACCTCCATGGATGCAGCCATTACCAGTGATGATTCATCAAGTGACATTGGGTTTACTTCCTTGGGAAAATCTCCAACATCTGGTAAAAAATCAAGTTCAAAGAAGAGAACTGCTGATCAGGCTGAGGAAATTAAAGACAGACCAGATGGTTCTTCTATTGCTTCTCCAACTTCACCGAGTAGGAGTGAACGTGCAACCAAAGACAAAAGGAGCTCCGATCGTAAAAGGAAGAAACGGGATTGGCACAGTGATCTAGACATCGAGCAAAACTCGCCATCTCCTGTATTTTCCCTTCCAAGTCCAGACGAAGATGAGGTAATGTATCCTAGTTAAAAGACTAAAATCAGTTATTGGCAACAGATGTAATTGCTTGCTTCATAGCCTCACAGAGATGGCATAATTGTAGATTCTGTAGAACTGTCATCTCAAATTTTGAAATTTAGAGAAATATCATCATAATTCATTTGGCAATTCAGATTCCTCTATACTATTGATAATAATGATAATGAAATCATAAGCAAGGAAAGTACAAGGACAATAATGTATTTCTAAAGTATTTCTTCATACAATCCTATTTTCCTTTGAATATAAAGCCGTGTTATTCAAAATCTACTTAAGAAAATCACATTCCAAGAGGCCCTTTATTGGAGGTACAGATCTTGCGGTTGTGTACATGTATAGCATGCCTCATTTTTGTCTCGCCTGCGTAGCAAAAAGCGAGACATAGGCGCCGCTTTTCCGGTGACGGCGGCGGCGACGGCGGCGGCGGCGACGGCGTCAACATCAAAAACTTAACCTAAGGTTAAGTTTTTGAATTTTTGATATAATTTTTAAAGTATATGTTCTTAGTCAATGAAACTTGGATTATAGGGTAATCAAGTATCCCCAATCATGTGAGTAGAATTTCAGATCACAAAGTCAAGGTCAAAGGTCATTTCAGGTCAACAGACTTGGACTATGTTGTAGCATCATCATCGAAAACTTAACCTAAGGTTAAGTTTTTGAATTTTTGATATAATTTTTAAACTATAAGTTCTGAGTCAATGAAACTTGGACTATAGGGTAATCAAGTATCCCCAATCATGTGAGTAGAATTTCAGATTACAAAGTCAAGGTCAAAGGTCATTTCAGGTCAACAGACTTGGACTATGTTGTGGCATCATCATCAAGATTTTCAAAATGCTTCGTTATTTTTCAACCGATTTTGATTCTGATTGTTTCATATGATAGGGCTAGGAGGGGGATTTAAAACTAGTACACAGAATCGTGAAATTCATTATCTATGCTAATTTATGCAAATTTATTTGAAATCACAAAAAATGCTTCTTCTCCTTCATTTCTCGACCGATTTTGATTTGGTTTGCTTTATCTGGTAGAGCTAACTTTGGTACACTAAACTTCTACACCGAATTTTGAAATTGTTCTCCATTAATTAATAATGGTAATTTATGCAAATTTTTTCCAAAAATAACAAAAATTGCTTCTTCTCCCTCATTTCTTGACCGATTTTGATTTGGTTTGCCTTATCTGGTAGAGCTAAATTTGGAACACTAAAGTTCTACACAGAATTTTGAGATTTTACTCCCATTGATTAATTATGATAATAATGCAAATTTATTCCAAAAATAATTTAAAAATCACAAAAAATGCTTCTTCTCCTTCATATTTCGACCGATTTTGATTTGGTTTGCTTTATATCGTAGAGCTAACTTTGGTACACTAAAGGTGTACACAGAATTTTGAAATTGTTCTCCATTAATTAATTATGGTAATTTTTGCAAATTTATTCCAAAAATAACAAAAATTGCTTCTTCTCCCTCATTTCTTGACCGATTTTGATTTGGTTTGCCTTATCTGGTAGAGCTAAATTTGGAACACTAAAATTCTACACAGAATTTTGAGATTTTGCTCCATTGATTATTTATGGTACTTTATGCAAATGAAATGAAATTATGTCCCTTCAAGGGCATCACATTTTTATTTTTTGACCAGTTCAAAAGTGTACCACGATATTTGTTGTTGCGAGATGCGGATGAGCACTACAATGTACGTCATTGACGTTCTGGTTTATCATATTGAATTGCGTTATGCAGGCGAGACCGCCGAGAGCGTTTCCCTTGTTTCTTTTTTACCAACTGTGGGAAGGAGTCTAAGGAGAGTAAGAATTTTCCTTTAATGAATGTCTTTTCTTCTGTTGATATCTTTTGCACAGAGCCTGTCATCTTCGTTAACCGAGAGCATATTGAATGGCACCCATCTTCCTAGTGATGATTCCGCTTCTAGTACAGGAGGAGAAGCTCTTCTTGACTGGTGTGCCATGTACCTCCTGGAATCATCAAAAAGGTAGAGGGTGTTTCTCGAACCCCATTAGGACAAGGAGATTCGTCCAAAAGGTAGATTGGTATAGCTCTTCTTGAATGGTGTGCCATGTACCTCCTGGAATCATCAAAAAGATAGAGGGTGTATCTCAAACCACATTGGGTCAAGGAGAGTGGTCCGAAAGGTAGATGGATAAACCAAGAGCCTTGCATCAGGAAACCATTCCATCCTTATCTACAGGCGAACAAGCTCTTCTTGACTGGTGTGCCATGTACCTCCTGGAATCTTCAAAAAGATAGAGGGCGTATCTCGAACTCCATTGGGTCAAGGAGAGTCATCCAAAAGGTAGATGGATATACCATTACCAGGAGCCTTGCATCTTTCCTTTTTCCTCCAGTGATGATTCTGCCTCCGCTACCAGAGAACAAGATCTTCCAGATTAGTTAGCCATGCATCTCCTGGGGGGTGTTTCACAAAGATCCTAAGTTGAACTTATCTCTAAGTTGGACTTAACAATTATGGAAAGCCGTTAGCATCTTTGAAAATATTTTGTAAAAGTTATTTTAAAAGGCACGAAATGTTGATTCAAGTCAATCATATTTTCTATTATCATGGGAGATTTCATGTTCTTGATGTAGAATTTATAAGAAGTCTAAAATACTTGAATTTTCGTTTTTGAATACCGGTATATTTTATTTTAAGGCTACAAATGGCTCTCCATAATATTTAAGTCCAACTTGAGTTAAGTTTGACTTGGGATCTTTGTGGAACACCCCCCAGGAGTGTTAGTCAGGAAGACCCTCTGGTCTGGAGTGTTATATGCCAGCCTAAATTGGCAAAAGTTAGATGGATCGGGTCAAGAAACTCTTCTCTACAGGTGTGCTATGTACATGTACCTCCTGGAACTCTCCACAAGGAAGATGGTTTTATTAAGAGTATTGTTGCTTTGAGGCAGAATCTACTAGACTGGTGTCCCATGTACCTCTTTAAAAGCCCACTGCACACGATACGAACGGTCCACTGTCCGATTTCGAGGCATTTCAAGCTTCTTTGGAGGAAAAGCTAAATCGGCTCAAAATAGGGACGTTAGACCAGTAGTGAGCTACTAGACGTGAAACATGGAATCACCCAAATGTTATGTTATTACTTCCTGTGATTGAGTGATTATATGGTCCACTATATGTATTATTTCATATAGAAACTGCTTTTAACTGAGTTGTTGAGAATATTTCATAATGAATGGATAACCTGGCTCTAATATCAGACTATGGTTCATTTAGACATAGTAATTTATAATACTGTTTATGTTCATATTGCTATACATTTTGTTACATAGTCGCAGAGAGGATATTATATCATCAGAATATATGCAATATTATCCATTTTTTCCTGGGAAGTAATTACTGTGTTACTTCAGTTGTTCCGTCTAGAGAACATGTGTGTATATTGGTTGCTGCATTAACAAATAACAGAAGAGATATACAATGTATTTAAAGTTGTTGATGTCATGCTGTAAAATGAACTCTCGATAACAAGTTTTACTTTGGCCATGGTCAATTAACAAATGTGGACGTCTTAACTTTTGTAAAAGAGCTAGCCAGAGAGAATGGTTATTTCTTCCTCCAGAAACCTCTGTACAATTTCCTTCAAAAAACTATATCAAAATTTGTAGGGGTACCTCATTTGTGAGGCTGTTACAGATACTGTTTCAGATCAAGTTTGAAAGATACCAAAGATGTACCAAGATGTAATTTTTGAGCAATTTTTATTTAGTTTCAACAGGTACTGTCTTAGACAGTAAATACAAATGTTATATAGATTTTCAAAAGACTTCTCGAAGTAAAGAACAACTTAGTCAGCTATATGTTGTTTGCACACTATGAGCAATTTCTATGTTAAACCAATGAGAAAGTAGTTCAAAGGCATGTAAAGAAAACAAGGTATTTTTGCATTAAAAGTGATTATGATTTCTTTCTTATACTTTCGCTTAAGTAGTCCTTTCTGAAGTGAAGATTGTGTTGTGCTTCAAAGACAGAAGCAGTGTATAAATTAACATGCAACTGTAAACAAAAATAAAAGGGGGTGCCCAATTGGATCATGCGCAGGCAAATAATATATCATCCACTATATGGTACTTGTGATTACTATGAACAAGACGCGTCATACACAGATGGCATCAGAATGTACAGAAATACATGTTTTCATCATTTATGGTCCAGTTTTCACTGTAGTAAATGTATTGTTTTCTAAAAACAAGTTACATTGAAATGCTGAAATAATTGGTCATATCACAATATTCAGTTCACATTTTTACCATTATTACTTCATCACCTTGAAAATACCTAATGGCTTATAGAAAATAAGCATTCGCATTGAAATGCCTCTGCATTTAACAACAACAGCAATAGCATTGGTAAACTATATGAAGTTGGCTTGTGGGAAATTTGTGCGAGACCTACAAGCACTATGACATGACTGACAAAGAAAGCGGACAAAATATACAGTTCCTCAGGTAGACAAAGGAACATCCCTTCACTGCTATTATGTAAAAAGGTGAATATGCATGTGACACCTGTTCTACACATTTTTACATAATAGCAGTGAAGGGATGTTCCTTTGTCCACCTGAGGAACTGTATATTTTGTCCGCTTTCTTTGTCTGTCATATTCATAGTGAAGATTGGTTTATTTTCATGACTCAGAAAGGGATTTTTCTGATGAATGTATTTTAGTGCTTAAAAAGTTGATTGCCTCTATCGTTTAATAATTCTATAGGTTCATTTAAACATGAATGTTTGGTCGTTAGTCTATGGTACTGCAGTATTTGTGCAATGTACAAGAATGAGTTACTATTCTTTTTCTTCTCTTTCCCCTCCGTTCTCCTTGTTCTTGTTCTTCTTGTTCTTGTTCTTCCCCTTCTTCTTCTTGTACATATTCTTTTCTTCTTCTTCATCTTCTTCTTCATCTTCCTTTCATCATCATCATTGTCATTGACAAATTTGACTATTTTTTGGGGGGAGGCCTTATAAAACTATAAAAGGGTTGACTTCTGATGTTATGGATCATATATAATTGCTTATGTATGTTTATTTAATTATGATTTGTTTTACTTGTCAAGAAGAAGAATCTTGATCTGTTGCAACAGAAAGAGAAAGCTTACTTATAAAATCAAGAACTGATTTTTTTTTTTAATTCTTTCCTTGTACTCAGATTAAAAAAAATTGCTTTATTTGTACTTCAAAAGTCAATAAAATTATTTTTCTTACCATTCCTTTTGTGTGTATTTAAATTCTAAATCTGTGAATTGTGTATACTTTTTTGATAAATTTCAGAGAGAAAAGGTATGGATAATAGGTCCTATGATGACTCGATACAATGGAAATATATTCATTCATACCCTTAGTAAATTTGATGTTTTTGTGTGTGTCATGTATAACTAAAACATCAAAGAAAGACATGGTTGATCGAATTAGGGCCTTTGTTGTATACTTTGTCACATTCTCAAGAAACATAAATTGGGACAAATCATGACAAAAATCATGACAAAAATGACAAAGCTTGGTAAGGATATGAATAAATTAATTGTTAACTGTACATGTGTAACAGTTGCATATTATTTTTGAATAAACCCAGTGGAAAGTACATGACTTATCTGAGATATCAGGGGGGGGGGGGGGGGGGGTGGGGGGGATGAGCATTAGGAATAAGTTGCATGAATTAAAAACAAGTTCCTGTGTAATTCCTATCAGAATTGTTATCAAGAATGTTACCAAATCACTTCCAGGATAAACATACAAATGGCAAAATGCAAAATCATCAAAGCCTGGTTTCTGCATAACAAAATAGAAGCAGAGTGGAGAGATTAGAAATAAGGAGCTGGTGAGATATTTGGAAGACCGAGAGTGTGTGAGCTAGAAGAGGGAGAAGTATTGTGCGAAAAGGATGATGACAGATAATATTTAAGGTAAATTGAGTTTATAATCACTAATGCTTACAATAAGCAGGGGCGGATATTTGCAGGAAACGAGCTGAGAAATACGGGTACATGTATTCACATTAAGTTTGGTATTCAGAAATTCCTCAGAATGTACCATAGAGCATTTTAAGGTTCGAAATTGTCCGGAGCCCTTAAGTGGGCCCGGACCCCATTCCGTAAAGGATGATACTCAATTTTGTACATTTCACGCCCCCCCCCCCCCCATTTGGAGAATCCCACCTCTAGCTGATAAGTATAACTTTTGTTGTTCGATCACCCTCGGCTCTACTCCCCTTTCTTATTCATTTAATCTGTAAAAGCATTCTAATCATGAGCTCCTAGCTTCCTTTTCATTCCTATCTTCTCTTATACTTCTTCTAACATGATTATAATTTACCAAATCCCAGCATAAAACCATATCTATCAATCTGATAGTTCTGTGAAGACCATTAAAAAAAAAAAAGCAGTTGATATGGGGGGGGGGGCAATATGGCACATCCTTGTAGAAATAATCCCGATGGCAGCTTATCCACTGATTTGGTTCTATAGTCGTTTTAAAAAATGTGTTAAATCCCTCCGCCTAATGTTGATGTAGTGGAAATCCCCCCCCCCCCTTTTTTTCCCTTCTTCTTCTTCTTCTTCTACGGGACTCGATGGGGCTTGCCCATTTGTGTCTCAGGTCAAAGTGATCGCGATTGCATTGCTCTAAACGATATTCAATCACTGATATTCCTGCGTCGCGAAGGTGTAAAAAGCTTTCATCATGTCTTCTGTCAGATTCACAGTGACAAAAACTGATGAAAATGACCCCGACGCCAATGATGATGTTCATACAATTCCTAAGATCCAAATCGTAGATTCCGATGGGAAATCAACCACGAAATACAGTAAGTATTCTCTATTTTCTCTCTCTCGACTGGCTTGTAACAGCGCGCAGTAGGACGTCCATCCAGCATACATGCATTGCAAATGCACCCCGAGCCCTCCCTGACTTACGGTCAAAACCCCGCAATACGAACGTAGGCGTGGTGGGGCGGCTTCAAAGAAGCCATCCGTGAACGCCATGACTCTTTTTCTTTACAAAAATGTTACTTATTAGCAACACAATTTATGATACTGATTTATTGAAATATGGTTTAAGGCTCACATTATTTAAAGATAGCCATGTATATCAAAACCTAGACAATGAGAGAAAATGAGAAGTGAGACCGAATTAGTGAGTGTTCTTGTGTGGCTGAGTGAGAGTGGCCAGTGTAGGCCTAGCCCAATTCCCAACCAAGACTTAATTTTTGATGAGATAATTAAATGAGTGGACCGGTGATGATGGATATATGGGATGATATTGGGATTGAAACTGAAACTTTGAAAGAATAACAATTGTGTTGGTGATTCTAAAAAAACATCAGCATTGTAGATTTCTATCTTTACAGTTATTTTGGAAACAACAAAATGGATTTCATCCATTTTTGTGTGGTCAATTCTGGAATGAAAATAACTAATGTACCGGTATGTGAGAAGTTTAACAAAATATATTCATTGAATTTGTTCATATGTTCCCACCGTTCTCTATTATGGTTTCATGAGAATTGAGTCTCGTGCTAATTGAAGAAAAAAAATCTTGGTATGTGAATCAAACAAAATATTGAGGAAATGGATGTATTTGTTGTGAAGGTTTCTATATACACACTGACACTGTAGCAACTTGAACTTGATTGATTGGTATAAATAACAGGGTTCTGTGCATTTTGAAACTGCTATTTAAACTTTTAAGTGAACATACTATATTTTTCTCTCATTTTGATTTAGCAAATTTTGTCTCCATGTGTACTGCTGACTACTGCATGCTCTTGTATTATAGCAATATGAACCAAAGGGAAATAAAAAAAACAAAAATCTCTTTGTTCGAGTGATGATACTTTTGCGAGAGCTCTGTAACCATCTTTCTTTCAGTTTTTTTAATCATTGAAATTACCAAGTTCTTTAGAATGCATTCTTTCTTTTCTTCTCAGTGATGTTTTCAGTATAAATATGTTTTTAAAGACAATTCACATAAAGTTTTTTCAATGTTGATAAAGGATTATGGTAGGTATTTTTTTTTTCTTATACAGACTTGAATCAGATATAGAGCATAGCTTCTTGACAAATGCATGACAGTTCTTGAATGCCTTCAAATTTATTGTTTTGCTCATAGCATTGAATTAATTTTACTTTTATTTTTCATAAAAAGTGTCATTTTGCATATTTTATTTCTTTCATTCTTCTTAGACTAGTGTATTACAGAACCTTCATGTAGCTGGAATTAATCAAAAAGAAATCAATCTCATTTTCTTTCTTTAAATATATATTCCTACCATATGTCATGAATGAATTGAATCCATCTTCATTTTGGTTGCATAAGGACAAGACAATCAGTAGGACTATAGTAGGTCTATAGTAGGTGAAATAATAGTCTCCTTTTTCTTCTTCAAAAGCCACCAATACCTTTGTCTCAGTTCTTTAAATTTCATAATTGAATAATCTAAACCATATTTTATTTATAAATATTCAGCATAAATAATAGAAGCCAAATGGCACAAAATACCTTTTTGTTTTAAATCGTTGTAAAGTGTATTACTGACAAGGACATTAAGCAATTATAAAATTATCTTGAATACGCTTTAAAGTATTAACTTCAAAGCTATAGAGGAAATTATGTGACCTAATAGTCTCTAGGATTATTATATACCCTTTCTATCTTCTAACCACTGTATCTCATGTAGACGTACTGCTCTCTACATCCACACTGTTTAATTTATTTTTATTTTTATTTTTCTTGCTACATTTAGATAAAATTGTCCAAAACATTTATCTTTATTCATTAGTTTCTTGACTAATACACCATGCCATCCATACATCAAACATGTATACATGATACCATTGATTAATGCTTCAATTTCAGCACGTTTAGTTGATGGATCAAGTGGTAATTTTGGCAGTGTTCACCGTAAGTTATTTTATTTTTCAACACCAATCTGCATTCATTTGAATGTGCTTCAAGTGTGTGCATCTTGGCTCTTTTCAATTCCAGTAACTGCATGCCATTGAAAACATACTCACAGAGCATCTGGTTGTGGCTTCTTATGTACTCATCTGCCTTTTAATTGTTTCAACCAATTAACTTTAAGTATTTATGACAGAAAGTCATTGAAGTGTGTAATTACAGTACATGTACCTGTACTAGTCTAATACTTGAACATGTTTTGTCATCTAGATTCATGAGAAGCAATCATTTGTAATGTACAATATGTAATCATTTTGTGTAATATGTGAGTATTAATTCTTACCATCTAGTGCAAGTAGTTTATAGACAAATCAAAAGGAACCATTGAAATATATTCAGTTGATCAACATGCATAGAAAGGGTTCTCCTGTTAAAGCGTTACGTTGATTAGAATGTTATCTGGGATACTGGGTGTTGAATTGTTGTTGCAAAATGTATTGTATGGTTCAATTTAACATTCAATAACATGCAATAACATGCACATTTGTGAAGTAACAGGCACATATTTTAAGTAATCAGACTAGAAAATAAATGAGATGAATGATGAATTTGGGGGTGACAATTACGTACAACATTTTAGAATTGATATTATGTTTCACTCTATCGTATTTGATTGAAAATGAAATGAGATTTCAGATTAGAAAGTTTTGCATTTTGTATTTTTAGGATTACATTTGGAGCACTGAATTCTTGTCTTAAAACACAACACTTTCTATTAGTTTTAAATTGAATTTTTGTGTAAAAAGGTCTCTGTCTACTTGTACTGAAGAGTTATTAGATATTGACTACACCTGATATAATGTAACTATTCTTTCAAGCCTAATTTGCATTGTGCATCAATGTGTGAAATGCAGTTTTGCAATACAGCTCTTGCTCAACGGCATTCCAAAAAAAAAAACACACCAAAGAATGTCATTATAATATATTTCATACAGTGTATTGTACAAACCCAGTGAGCTGGACTTTTGTGGAAACAATTTATCATCCCATTTTCCTTAGACAGAGTAATAGATTTTTCCAAAGGTCTTGATGACTCAACTTTGCTTTTCCAAAGTGGCACCAATAATATTACATACAATTACATACAGTGCATTCTCTTTATTTCTGATAACCTGTATGTACATAGCCTACGTGCACTGTATTTATGGTTCTCAATTCAGTTTTGCAATGGGAGAAAAATAAAGGAGTTTGGAGTTAGCAATCACTTACAGTTACATGTGAGGTTACAAACATGTCAAACTAAATATCGTCATGATGTTGTACAGCATGTGAACTTCTAAAAGTCAGAACCCACATTTAATTGAGAGAAGTTTCCAGAATAGCTGAGTGGGGTTGATAGTTGACAGTTCTTGAGTACCGCTTTAAGTGGATTTTCCCACAAAATAAGCAAGACGTTTGCTTCCTGTAAGCTGCTTTTTGCCGTCTGAATATTTGTTTTCCTCATGTAAGAAACTTCCTGGGACTGAGCATTTCGCATTTTAACCCAAATTAGATTTTTATCTCATAGTGCACATTTCAGAAGAGGAAAACATTCAAGGGGGGGGGGGGGGCAGAGGTGATCTCAAATGTTTGGCTCATCAATGCTCTGTCAGTGGGTGAATGAATGTACACTGTAGGCCTATACTAAATAAACAGGATTTTTCAACTTGTCTACTTCTTAAGAGCTACATAAACAAGGTTTTTTTTTTTGTAAAGTAAAAGTATTACGGTAGTCTTTCTGTACATGTACAATTTTACATAATTTAGACGTTTTTTGCTCATTTAATTGAGCTGAAGGCTTGTTTGGTCATAATTACAAATTTTACATGTAGTTCCATGTGCATGTAAATTCAAATTTCTATTGATTATGGTAAATTTCTGGTTAGGATTGAGATATTACTAAACCACACTGACACATGGTTATGAATGAAATTCTCATGAACAGATATTAACAATTAGAGCTACAATTAAACTGAGCTTGCATTTAATGAAAAATTAAGATTAGGATGAAAAAATCAATAAAAATACAGTAATACATGTGTTAAAAATCAGGAGTGAAATTTAAATTCCAACGTGTATAGGTTTTATCAAAATGAATGAATTAATGAGAAAAAACTACTGTAACAGATTTTGTTAAAATGATTGAGTTGTCATGTAGAAACTATTTTTGTTTGTATTTATGTTTTTATTGATAATGTCATGTAGAAACTTTGATGACATATTGTTTGTGCATGGTTGCATGAAAGAGTTTGAGAACAGCTGCTGAATGAAGCCTGGCCGTGAATATTTGAATATGTGGGTGTTACTGTAGTAGGCAGGAATGGCAGATTAAAAAGGGATTAATCCCTCATACTGTACATCACACATCGGTCTAATGTTGTTTAAAATATGTGCCATGCCCATCACCAAAAGGTCATTGTAGTAATGTATTACATTTGTAGTTTTCCTTGTGATGATATAACTTTCACCCTTTACAATTTTATTGTATTTCAATAACCAGAATGCAGATTGATGATAGTTGTTGCTAGGGACTGAAGAAGGGAGACAGTATTCTGCCCTGTCCTAGCAACACCATCTCCATTCTGACTATTTTGTAGTTTGTCAACAAAGTCTACCAAAAAAGAAAAGGAATATGAATGGATCTCGAAAATTGACCTTTCTTAACATCTACGTTTACATCTCCCCTGTAGTTGGGTTTAAAGAAGAACACAAATCTTTTGTTGTCTTGCTTTTGAAAGTTGAAGTTGCAGTGTCTTGCATTATGTGGTCAATGTGCTTCTCATCCCCAAACACAAGAATGATAACATACAAATGTTCTTACCTGATACTAAATAACTGCTGGATGCTAATAATAATATCTTTTCTTGTGCATTCGAACATGAAGATCACATACAAGTGTATGTTGCAATGAGCATGCCATTTACGGTAGTGGTTTTTGCATTATAGGCTTTTCACGGTTTTGCATAGTTAAACAAAATACTAATGATATGCAATTCTGAGATTTTATCCCAAATTCACGAAAGCGGTTTACCCGTGGTTTAAACCACCACAACAGAGCCATATAATATATTATAAACACAGAGTTTGGACAACTAGCTTGGTTTCGCTTGGTCACAATCCACAACATGGCATGTATTATTTTGTTTTGTGCCCAACTCGAACCGGGTTGGCCAAACTCTCCTGATCAATGGCTCTGATGCTCAACATGCATGTGACAATACAGTCATGTCTGTTATTATATTACGCTTATTTGAGTTATTTCAGTCGTAGGTGGAGGTTCGTAGTTAAACCAAGGTTTAAACCATGGGTTAAACTAAACATTCTTTGTGAATTTTGGCCTCTGAGGTGTTTGTTTTAACAACTTTTGCCTGTTTGTTTGCAGTGCCGAGACCTTCTCCCGGTGATATGTTTAGAAAACTCCAATCCAAGCTGACAGTCAGAGGTGACCCCAAATTAATAGTAATGCCTTGTCCTAGAAAACTTGCATTTTGGCATCCTGTGGAAATAAAATACTAACAGAATGGCTACAAACTAGGAAGAAATTAGCAATTATGCCCATGCATGGTCTGCAGTATGATAGGCAATTAGTCTAACATGTACAATGGTCGGTTAATTACTGTAACTTAGTGCAAGTTAGGATGAAAGTAACACAAAAAGGGTATTTGGCTGCTTCCTTCAAATTTTGTTTCAGTTTTGTTTCTAGTCTGATGAGCATCTGCTTGCTGAAAAGTCAGAAACAATTGTTATGTTTTATATCATTATCATATTTGTTAAAAACTCTCTGGTGTATTCTCAGTTTGCATGAACATTGTTGCACTTTCAAATTAAATTCCCTGTTGGCATCATGAATTACAAACATGAAAGCCTGCTTGATAAAATTGTGTTATTGACATGAAAATTGCCTGAACGGATAAGAAAGTTAAAAAGAAAATTGGTTTTGATATTTATGTTGTACTGAACAGAAGTTACTAGTTTGATGATGAAAGTGAGCATTTAATTTGTATATACATTTGTCGGTGTACATATAGAAGCATAAAGGAACTAGGCTTAGACAGGTTGTCATGGTAATGGTGATGGTGGTATGTGCATCACACTAGTTTGCTAACTATATGTTCCATCGCTAGACATCAAGTTGTGCATCATTATTCATACATATATTGTAGACACAAGTAAATATGTTGCCACGGAAATGGTGATGGTGCCACGTACATTGTTTAAACATTCTAGGTAGATGAATAGACGTACTGATCATTGGTAAACATTGAATCGTATATTATCTATGTGTAGGGCTGTATGTCTTTTATGGCTGTATGTCTTTTATGGCTTCACAGGGAATGTACATGTACATGTAGTGATTCACCATAGAGACATTAAAACATTATACATGTATGTGCTGTGACTGTGACTATGATGTACTACATGTTATACCAGACATTGTTTTGTAACATGAACATCCTTTACTCACCATCAAGAATGCACATGTAAACTGCTCTTATGAACAAACTGGCTAGTGGCCCAGAGAGCAAGTGCATCGTCACTGATAAATAGCAGTGAGATCGATACTGCTGCTTTCGTTGGACCATGCATGCATGCATGGGTGTATAATGTAACAGGTAACCTGATAAAGAAACGTAGACACACCGGAATATTTTTTTCTTCTTCATGACTCCCGCCTTGTACCTCGTTGAGGCCTCGAGCATCCCCTCTCACCTTGGCTCCGCATTTGTCAATTTTGTTGGGCATGTAATCAGAATGAGCTACCGAAGGAGTGCTCTAACTGAAGAAGATCGGAATATACATGCATAAGAATCTAAAGAGACTCCTCATGTACTGTGTACTTGGCCTCGATGCACATAATGAGAACCGGTATGGGGTATAACAAAATTGCCAAAAAATAGTGCCAACGCGTAGGTCAGTGATACATAGAGAAGTAAGAGCAACACTTTATTAGGCTCAACTTTGTATAGAATTTGATAAGTGATTCCTTTCACAAGTATTCAGAATTGCTGAAATGTGGCGAAAAAATGTTTATATACCGTATTTGGAGAATTTTGATTTTATTAAAACAAATCATTTATTTGTTCTCCCTCCTAGCACTACATACATGTACATCTATTAAGCCTGACAAAATGACATTCTATGGTCAAAGCAAGACTGTATTTTCAATAAATTTAACCAGACACGTCCATACTTCCCAGCGTGGATCCAGTATTTTACCTAAGGAAATCACTCCAATTTCCCTGTTCATAGATCCAGTGACCATTGCAATCATCACACAAAAGTTTGTGATGATCATTTTCCTATTGTCATATGATCCATTTAAAATAACCCATATATTTGTGTTCAATTACCGGTAGTGGGTTTTTACAAGGCTAAATTTGTTTCAGTGCAGGATGTGTAGTACTACATGTAGTTAGTAGATACAGCAATAATATACATGTACAGGTATGTATCTGAGTGTCTAATGACATGTGCACTGTTGAGTGAATAATGCTTTACTTCCAGTATTTTGTGGTCCACAGAGAGAAAAACACATGGACTAAACCTTGTAAATATCTAATTGAACACATGTAAATACAGGCTAAGGCCAAGGGTTCATTTAGGGTTACAGATTTCTGTTCTGGGTAGTTTATAAAGCCATGTATGTGTATGTTAATTGGTTTCAAATGAAATTCAAATTTAAAAGAGGCAGAAGGACGTTAACTCCTACATTGTTTCACAGAGTTAACGCCCTTCTGGCTCTCAACAGACAATATAAGGAGAGATGCCCCAAGTACATGTATAATAATAATAATAATAATAGTGGGTTCTTGTATAGCGCTCATGTCTGTCAGACTTGACACTCCTGCATGGCGCTCCCCAATGTACTCCATTGGTGTGTTAATGTTTTCATTGGTGTTTTAATGTTTATTGTTGAGCAAGGTTCAAGTCTCACTGCCTTTTAATAATGAAACTGATTTGCAAACATCCAACCAGTTAGCAAATATATGAACAAATGAAAGGTGTATATGTTGGGCTTTTCAGTGTCATGGGTGGCAGAGTTCCTAAATTTAGCCTGTGTCTGTTTTGAAGAAGAGCTCTCTTGGGCCACACACCATTTTCTATGTTAAAAGAAACTGCCGGGTTAATCTTTAGAAAGTGCTTGTATATATATCTTGATGCATATGTAATGTGAGAATTGAGGATTTTTAGAGTGTTTGCTGTGTCCAAGCCATTGTAATTCATCTGACATGCATACATGTATGGGGGTAATGGATCAAGAGTTCAAAGTCCTCTTTTTTCCCAATCAGTTTTTTGAAGATGATAAAAACAGAAAAAAACACTTTCAGTTATCATGCCGTGAAGCAATCTCAGATTTTCCACTCTATGAATGATTGGCTTGACTACAAAGGCCTCCTCATTATACTCTGATCAGGCACAACTAACAGCCTTTTCACACACAGCTAAAATTCTATAAACATGACTAGTATAAACGTGTTTCGAACGTGTTTAAACTAATCACGAGCCTTTCACACACAGAAATTTCGGTGCGATCGTTAATTGTTTCGTGATTAACTACTGCTCGTAAAATGCGCAGTAGTGCCATTGCGCATTGAAGGTCATGTCATGTCAATCAAAGCGCACGCTCCATCCAGTTTAAACACGTTTAAACAAGAATTTCCTTTCACACACAAAATGTCAAGCTCTCTAGATACGAACTTCGTATCTGCAGCCTGCTTTTAGGGGCGTATGGATCGCGACTTCGTATCTATCCCAACATCGTATAAACGATGTTCACACTGGGAAATTTTGTCTATAAACATGTTTAAAATTTTACGATGATTCTAATCATCACTAGATACGATGAATTTTAGCTGTGTGTGAAAAGGCTGTAATAGACACTAAACTTTGACCCCACTCTCCACTCCATTGTCCAGACTCCACTGTCTCCAGAGACATATTTGTTAAGAATTTAATAATTTACTTTTCCTTTAATCGTTTGCACTTGTCCACTCTGCAGAATATAATTGAGGCTTAATGACTCCCTTAATACACAATCAGAGGAGGAACTCTGTTCTTTGTATAATTATCTGTTTTTATAAAAAGCAGTAACTTCACTTCGCTGGCAATGCTTGTGACATTTCTGTACCATTTCTGTACCAAAATTTCCTTCCATTGCAATACATACATGTACCCATGGTCGTATCATTCTACATATGTAGAATTATTACATGTATGTCATTGTACACACAAATGTACTTTCTCAGTGAGGCTACCCTTTTATCTACACACACACATAATCCGAAGGTTCCTGTATTGACTTGGAGAGTATTTGAAAAAATTTGATTGGATTAGCCTTGGGATCTAATTCAAAATATGAATGAATTTCCTCAGCCGTCAAAATTTTGTTTTGCTCGTCTACATGTACACAATACAATATGTGCATGTAAAGTGTACAGTATGTCGTCCAAAAGACCTGTTTACTAAATTAATGTAATTTTATTGATGCATGTTTCTCTCCCGTACCCTTGGTTACCAACCATTTGGTTACCACCCAATTTGCAATTTGCGACATTTGGTGTTGCTATGTCTGGCAAGCCTCTAAGCAAGATTTTCAGTCAAGAGAAACTGTTGTTAAAAATGATGCATAAAATTAGTAAACGGGTCTATTGGAGAAAAAATAACAAAAGGGTATGTCCACGTAAGATACTAGACATTCATTATCCTGATTTTTTGTGTGGAACTAATGTGTAGTTTACCCACAAGCTCAATTCGTACATAGTACCATATGTAGATAGAGGTACCTTTCTTTATACATCAACATGTAGTGATATGGATACCTACTTGTTCATAGCCCTAAAAGTCTACACTATTTAATAAAAAAATGAATGTTCTTCTAATAAGATTGTAAAGTGATATGCATCAATCGGTATGAAAAAACTTTTTAGTTTGCAGAAGCTCTTTTAGGATTCGGAGGTGTATACATGTAAGTGCGATTTACTCACATTCATCGTTCTTTATCAGAGCTCATTTTCAATTTACCAGAGCTAAATCGCTCACCATTCTCTGCACTTTTTATCTTCACTGAAGTAAATTTTAACAAACCTTTCATTAATCTATTTTGCAACAAAGAGCATGTCGCGGATAGCATAGCTACGGTCAAAGAGCATGTCGCGGATAGCATAGCTAATTGGTTCAAGCTTCATGGTGAGTATTAACCTATTTCTACTGGTCGCTGGAGAAACAACACTTTTGAAATGAATATATCTATTTGTGCTTACATGGGATATTATGATTTAATATGGTTTAAAAATATTTAGTCACTTAATTCAATTTACAATATCTTTATTTTAGTATTATTTTGGCTTTTATTGTCTAGGTACTTTTATTTGGCTCTGATTTCTTTCAGTTTAACTTGTTATTTTGTGTAATTCTGTGCAAATCCTTATTTTAAAGAGCTTCTTGACTACATCTATGTAGATGTTCTCTGCCTTTTATTTTATTTTTTTAATTTGTATTTCTTTATTCAGTCTTAAGTATTTGTCTCTTCATGGTGTCTTGCATAACTTCTTTTTGTTGATCTTTTTTTCAGTTAGGCTTAAAATAATTTCAGTTGCTTCTTACTGTCTTGTATGAGTAATAATTTATTTCCTATGGTGGAAATCTTGTCAAGTAGATGGATTATTATTTATTTGATATGTTTTAATTTTGTTTTTGAATTGAAATCTGTGTGAATGCTTAATGGTACATAGTGCTGTAGCAGCAATGGTATGTCAACTGGTGCATTTCCTTTTTTTAATCTCTATTGTGGACAATTAGACTGCATCTTTTGCATGTGTTCTTAATTGAAGAAAACAAATCATCTTCATTTATGAAAATGTATTCTTTCATCTATTGGGACATGTATTTAATTTATGTAAACAAGATAAAGCAATATCATATTTTTCTTTGTAATGATCACTTATGATTTTTAAAAGTTTTACTTGATTACAATGTTAAAGGGGAAGTCCACCCTGAAATTAAGTTTTTCCCTTTCCCTTTAAATCTCTGAATTACCTATTATTTTAACTGCTGATTCTGAATGCACAGATATTGACAAAGAAAAAGGACAAGATTAAATGTATGTGTACTGGAACTGCTGCACAGGGAAATTGCATCGTGTAATATTTGGCATGAGATCCAGTAATGATTTTCTCACTCATGGCATGGGCCTCATTCATTTTATTATCTTCGACGACATTCAATGAGTTTCTATTGATTGAAGAATTGCTAGAAAGCCGCAAGCCTTTTAAAAAGTCTTGGCTCGTTTATTTGAAATGGAATCATTCTTATGAAGATTTATCAAATCTTAATGTAAAATATCTGCAATCAGAGAAAATGTATGTAAGACTGATTTATTCTTTTACCAATTCCAATTCCAATACTTTTTTTTACCCCCTGTGTGAAAATATTATTTTTTATTTTCATAAGTACCATGAAGATTAAATGTACCATAATCTATGAAACCCTATGGAAAAAAAGTTCAATGAAGTTTTATTTTTCACTTCAAATTTTAATGCAGTGCCATTCTAATTTAAAATTTAAATTTGATTGAATACACAAAGATTTGGGTGTGACCCTCAAATAGAGGCAACACAAAAAAGAGCAAAAGCTGCCAAACATGATATACATGTACATGAATGTGTAAAATGCACATTACATTTGTAATGTGTTGACATTGACTTCATGCCATGTTTTTAGGTGCTAGTACTTAATGAACAGAAATACATTTGTCCTCCAGGCAAGTCTTGAATATCACTTCTACTTATAATGGTTTTAACACTGTTAATTTAAGACATTGCCCCTAGTCAAACAGCTGCTTGCATTGTGCACGAAGACATGGACTTGTAAATTTGACTTGCAGTCGGAACATAATGATATTTCCATACTATGGCTGTCAGTACAGTACACAGAAGGAATCCATGAATGTCACAACTTTTATAATTTGCCTAATAGATTCACATGTGTAGTTTACACATTAGTAGTACACATATTTTCAGTAATTTCACTTTATTGCATTTTAACCTTCCTTCACTTGGCACAAATAATATGTAGTATTTTTAAATTTCTATTATTATTTTCATTTCTTTTTTCTATTTTATTACTGGTATGTTTACTTTATTTGTTCAAGTTCAATTATATGTAAGATGTACTCTTAAAGGATAACTTGTATTTAGCATCTGAATTCAATATTTGTATGTGGAGTTTAATCAATTTATACTGCACTTCCATACTTAACACATTACATTGCAATACTTTTCACTTTTGGGTCTCATATTAAAACCTGACTGTGATACCTTTATACACTGTATATCTCAAGTTTTGTTTGTTTGTTTGTTTGTTTGTTTGTTTGTTTGTTTGTTTGTTTTTGTTTTTTTGGGGGGGAGGGTGCTATTACACTTTTCTTCATTATCAAAATCACTCAAAATCTAAATTTCATTATTTAATACCTGATAAGAAAACAAGACAAACTAAATATTGAAGGCGAACACCACCTTATTATGTAGGCCCTATGTAGTACATGTACATTGCACTTTCTTCTGTCCAATATGCACATCATACGTATTACATGTCCATGTAACCATCACATATCAAATGTTCAAGACATATTATTAATCATGTACATTATGTTTTGTATGACTATGTTGTATCTGTACATGTATGTCTGTTCTCTGTTCTCAATCGTTTTCTCTTCTCTTGATGCTATTTTAGTTTTGGTGGTATTTTAAATACTAGTATAGTGTTTATTTGTCAGATTTATTTTTGTATCTTCTTACATGTTTTACAATGTATTTGTAAATATTTAGGAGTATTACTTGTACAAATTAGCCATTTAGCATTTTAGCCGTATGAAGTCAATATGGTTAAATGTGTTATTATGGATATGCTAAGAAATCCTATTTGATCACTAATTCACCCTAAGTGAGTACAGTGAACTTTGTGGTCAGTATAATCGTGAATGTCATTTACAGATTTGTCCACATCTGTTAGCCACTCAAGCCTCAAACACTCTCTTTTTCTCCCTTTTTCTCCTTTTTCTTGTTCATCCTCTCTCTTCATCTTTCTGTGTGTATGCCCTCATGAAATATGGCAAATTGTTCTGTAGCTATGCATCTTCTGTTCATATTTGGTTAAATATTAATAAATCGGAGTGCTATAATCATAGATAATCCACTTTGTTTAATTACCCTAAGGACAATATTCCCCGTGTTAGCATGGATAGTATACAATGCCCAGAACTTAAAGATTATATTATAAGCATTCACCTAACCAAGTATTAATATGCAGTGATTCTATATCCTAGAAAATGCATCTCTTGTATATAATATCTAAAATTTAGAAATGCAAGAATAATTGACCGATATTTCTTTGTAGTGGTGTGAATCTCCCTGCCTTAAGGATGCTTCAACTCAAGTGACATATCACCCACTACCTGCTGCATACATTAACATCTAAAGAGCTATGTGCACATATGACTTGTATGCAAGCTTCTCTAATACCCTCAAATCCTATCCAACCCTCTGACTAATTCTACAAGTTTAAGGCTCGATTTGCAGCTGCTTTAGTGTAGTCTCTGTCGGTGTTTATCAATATCCTTGATCACTATCTGTTGGTGATAAACATATACTTTGTGCACTTTATAAAAATCTGACATGTTATTTCGTAAATATTTTCTCAAATGTGCTCCTGTTTACGTGCCTGTATTTTTGTGTAAAGTATGTACAGAATATGTTGTCTTTGTTGTTGATACCTGTATTAGTATTGTTTTGAAATTATCTGTATCTCCACACATATTATACAAGTACATGCATACAAGTATCTACTACATTGTCATAAAAAGTTCCATGTGCATTATCTTACTACTCATTGACTGTTACATAATACACATTAGAATAAAATAGAGTACAGATGGTTTACACTTTGATTCAAAGTGTAAACACAATGGTTGTCTTATCTTGCCAAAGCAAATACCAGTACGTAAACAAAGACATACAGGTCAAAATGTCAAAAGAGCTGTCAATTTTTTTTTTTTTTTTTACCTTTGTGCTTCTTTTTAACTGTTAATCAGGGAGGTGAGACTTAATTGATGTACATCAAAATTCTAAATGTCCATCAAAGCAGAGCTAAGTACATATCTTTGAAGTTCTACTGTACATCAATTCTAATTCAATGTCCAACTTTAAACAAAAATTAATATGCAATCACAACACAGTAAACGTCAGCTACATGTACATATATGTATATTCTTATTTATTTCGATGAAAATTCAGAACCTGCAATAGTCTTGCATACTGTTCATGATTTTAGACACACCATTACATTTTGTGATCATTGAGACACAATTTAACCAATTTATAGTAGAATGATGTTGATTTCAAAGATATTAATCCATTGTTTGTAATGTTTATGTTGCCTAGGCGATGGAGGAGATAAATCAGATGGCATGGCCATCTTGGAGTCAGGGTTACATGAGAGGAACTTGGCTCTTTATGAGGTAAGAAACAATAAAATATCAATTAAGGACAAAACTTGGATAATGTCTCACGTACTTTAACAAAATGTAGCTCTAGAACTACACTCCTTGCATGTAGTAATCATATTCTAATCATTAGAAATAAGTTGTATGACACGTTTTAATGTCAATCATGCTTATGTGTATCTGAAAACAGTGTTAGAACCATAGACATCACAATTGCCACATGTATGATGTATAATACCATTTGTATATGTTGTAGAACTAATTCCAAAGAATTATATTTTGATTTTTTTAAATTTTTATAATGAATTTGAAGATATTAAGCAGCTCTCCTTACTTCATAGTTGAGACACCTTTATTTTGCAATCCGTAATGTAGATAAAATGGGACATGTTTTTATTCCTTTTTTATAATTGCACATTTGAGGATATTTGTTTTACTGTTTGAGTAAAAAGAAGATTAAATGCATATATCTTTCAAGTAAGATCATGATGAATTGTTTAATTAAGATATGGAGAACTGGAATTTCTTTTTGAGAATTGCCAAAAACTACACATCACTTCGCATGTAAATCCAATGACCAGTGTAAAATTATTTTTAGTGGAGAGTAATCTAACTCTTGAAAGCTTAGAAGAGCCATTGCAAAGAAAAAAGAATTAAACAAAATAAAATTAAAAAAAGAGAAGAAAAGTTGGTACAAAATTAATTGTAAGACAAGGGAAACACTAATTACTAAAAAATAAAACTTATGATATTCTAATATTTCTACTGTATATTTGCCGGAAAGCTTTTAGAATACGGTATATAGATTATTACTTCACACTTTGTTTTTATGTGGTTGTAATGCTATATTTGATGTGGTTGTAATGCTATATTTGGTGTGTTTATGCTATCTATAGGATGAGATGGAGCACAGACCTAAAGTATCATCCCTTATCAGTTCCCTGGCCAACTACAAGACTTTGCCAGAGCACACAGAGGAACCCGATGAAAAGAGAAAGACAGCTGTTAAGGTAAGAAAGGGCACTGCACCCGTTGACACACTCATCCTCATCTCCTTCTCATCACTCTCCTCCTCCTTATCCTCCTTTCATTCATTATACAATCTTACCCTTTTTTTTTCTTCTTCTTTCCATTGTAGCCACCAACACTTCCTATTTGTTTACCTGAAACTTATCTTTTCATATTTGTTTAACCCAATAGCAACTAAACCGCCTGAAACCGCCCCTCCTTTTACTCACTGAACCGCCCGAAACCGCCCGTCCGTTTTCGTCCGTTTTCAACGCGCTATAGTATCCGTTCTAGGGTCTACCGTAATAATGTTATACGTGCGTAATCCTTACGATGTCTACAGTAGGATTCAGCATAGAAAAATAGCGCACGTTTCATATTCTTCAGAAAAATGTCAAAAAGAGAGAAATATTGCAAATTCTTCCAGTGAGTAATAGGCAATTTTTACAAAATTTCTAGTTTCTAATGGGTTAATCTCTTGTCACTTTGACATGTTCTATCTTTACTACCGGTATCTTTATTTCCTACCTTTGTCTTGAAACCTTCTAGTCTATGTTTTGGGGAAGATTTGTTTATATAAAATTTGTAATATCAAGATTTTGCCCATTTTTCTACATGTAGTCAATTGTGCGTGGTTTTGTTGTTTTACGTATTCCTCCTCTCTTTCCTCCAATTATCAATCTCATACATGTTAATGTGTCTTATCTTTATCATTGTATCAGTATTTCTTTTGGAGACACAATAAAACATGTATCATGGCCACACCTACGTTGTATATATGCATGGCATGACTATGAGACCTCATTACAAACCGATATCTTGAGAAAAGTTGAAGAACCTGTTTAGAATCTGTCTAGTGTTTACCCCTTCACTTTTACCATTCCCCCATGTGTGGCCTTTATAGATGGAGGCTCACTCCTGATGTACATTAGGCACATTTATGATGATCCTATCATCTTGATGTACTGTACCCTTCTCCTATGTCTAAGATCCAATTTTTCATCATTAATTTCTCCTCTGCTGATATTGGAAGAAGGCACTGACATTTATATTAAAACTCGGTGCGATTAATCATACTGTAGTCAGTTGTATTTAGAGTGATACCAGATCTGTAATTTTGAATGATATCCCATCTTAATGTTTGATAGCAAAACAACAACTACATGTACAAGAAAAAGACACAACCCTAGATTCTCTAAATAAGGTCTCCCCATATGCTAAAGGAATTATGAGGGTAGTCTATTAAACTTTGATTAAAATGAGAAAGCTATTCAATTTTCTATTGTATGGTACATTTAGTTTATAGTACCTGTATTTTTGTTTCCATTGTGATGATTTTATCGTGTTGTATTGTTGTTTATGCTTTCAGTCCATGCATAGTTTAGCAGTGAGCTGGAGATGTACATGTACATGATATTGTTCAATTACGTACAATGTATTTCATTAAACATGCCACATACATGTACATATGTCATCAGTTTCTTTTGTGCAACAAATATAGTCTATTTGGAGCCAGAAGGTCATTAAATCTGTTTAAAATACATGAGTCAATGTTTTTCTTGCTTCAAACAAATGATATGTCAGTTTACCAGCATGTAATCAATGAATGTTTATTGAATCAATTGCCTTGTTACATTCATCTGTACAGTGGCTGCATTGTGAGCAGGTATATTGATTGAAGAGTGTGGTTTCCACCCAGGCTGCACCTAAAATGCTATACCAAATTTCTTGATTTTGACCAAAACTAGTACCCACCCTTTTTATAATTCAGTTTGCTGTGCGGTTTTCTATGATGTACTCTTAAGAATGTACCACATATGCCAACTGCAGAGAACCAGAGGGGCATTCAACTCCTTTTCTCTTCTTGTACTTGTAATACATTTTTTAAGTGTTTACTTTGAATGTTTTCAAAAGCCTCGGACATACTGTACAAGTAAAATTGGGGATATAGGAGTTGCCTTTATATATTCTATAACATTATGAAATGGATTGATTTTTTAGGGTTATTGTTTTGAGTGTGTGTTAAGTTTATATGTACATATTTATATATATAGTTTCAGTTTATTAAATTCATATATATGTATATATTTATATATATGCACAATTTTGTTGGGAGTGTAAGGAGTATTGGAGCTCTCAGATGTACATTGTAGTCCTTCCGTGCTGTGTCCTTACAATCACAATAAAAAAGGGAGGAAGAAAGAAAGATAGAGGAAAGATAAAAGAAAATAAAAATATTGCATATGAGAAGAAGATGACGTGACCCCACCCCCTTTTTTGTAACATGTACTCGATTCTGCTCCCCTGCTCAAAGAGTATCCCATTAGCAATGTGAGTTGCACCCCTACCTACTTTAATAACCCCCATGCTATGCCACCCTTCAAAATGACACTCCTTTTTACTTTCACTACCATGCTGGTGTTGCTATGGTTTGATTTCTGGTATAGTGAAACATTTTGAAATCTAATTGACATAGCGATTGAGGTGTAAGTGTGTCTGTAGGCCAAGCTTATAATACAAAATAGAATGGTTTATTGTCCTTGAAATAGTGGTAGAAATGCTTTGAATCCATAAATGTAACAATGTATCTGCAGTTCATACATTTTTTGATTTTTTTTTGCTGTAAAGAGGAATTCTCTATTTGAGCTGAAGAAGAATAATTGCTTTCCATGTATTTAGCAAGAAATCCCTAAAGATGTTGGTAATGGAATTTGAATATTGTAATGTTGGCCTGTCCTATAAAAATATCTTATATCTTATATGTATACAAACAGATTTAAAGAGGTTTTTTTTTCTACTGGTATTTTTTTCTCTCCCCCGGTTTTTTGTTGTTGTTTGTTTGTGGGGTTTTTTTTGTAGAGGGGGGGGGGGGGGGGCATCATTGTAAAATGTATTATATGTTTAAGAAAGAAATGTAACCATATAATATATACATGTATGTAAATCGTGCCAGTACAACGGTCTTATTAATAATTAGTATACTACACACTACAAAGAGAAGCATACTTGCACTGACTTCATACATTTTCCTCACTCACTTCTACTCAGTGACCAATATGTATTAACCAATATCCACTCTTCGCATTTTAAATCGTCATTTACTCTACCCAAACCATAGAAAGCACCCAAGATGGGCACCCTGATGGGCGTGTACCTACCATGTCTTCAGAACATCCTAGGTGTCATCCTCTTCATCCGTCTAGCCTGGCAGGTGGGCAACGGTGGTGGTCTGGAGTGCTTTTTCATCGTGCTGGTCTCCTGTCTTACGGTAAGCCGGTATTTCTAACCTCGGCGGGTACTCCATATTTGGACAATTAAGACAGTCATGGTTACTCACCAACAATGTTTTGAATTGAAATGCGTAGGTTAGGTTCAGTGAATGGATATATTTAGCCATATAACCAGACTTGTCAACCTCTGGAGTTCAAAAATTGTATTCTTTAATCCCAAAAGTTGTATTTTACTGACATATACTTGATATATTTAGCCATAGAACCAGACCTGTCAACCTCTGGAGTTCAAAAACTGTATTCTTTAATCCCCAAAGTTGTATTTTACTGACATATAATTGATATATTTAGCCATAGAACCAAACCTGTCAACCTCTGGAGTTCAAAAATTGTATTCTTTAATCCCAAAAGTTGTATTTTACTGACAAAAATTGTATTAAAAAAAAAAACATGGATCAATGCCTCTTACAGTTCCTACATACAGGAAGAATTTTTTGAATTGATCATTGGTTGAATATGCATGATTTCGTCATGACTGGTGTGTTCGATGAACCAATGAATATCCCCAAATTGCGGATGTGAGATGCTTGTAGGATACTTTGCAGGACAGAATGGGCATTTTGCGATTGAAAATGGCACACACTCAACAAATACTTTTTTGGGGGGGGGGGGGGGGGGGAATCATATTTTATTGAGGAAAATCGTACTGTCGTATTTATGTTATGAATATTATGAATAAATGTTTCAGTGAATATTTTGTGTAGATAACTGTGACATATCAAGGTAAGACTTTCAGTCATTTTTTAAATTCTATCTGTTACGACTAATGAGTGTTTTGTACTAAAGCTTTATCTTGCAGTTGATAATCTTCAGCAGAAGTGGAAGTAAAACTAAAAAAACTAAAACTTAAAACTAAACTGAACATTTTGTAGTAATACATCATTTTCTTCCCTTCAGACCACGCTGACAGCCATCTCTATGAGTGCCATTGCAACCAATGGAGTAGTGCCGGCGGGAGGAGCATACTTCATGATCTCTAGAGCCCTAGGGCCAGAGTTTGGTGGGGCAGTAGGGGTCCTTTTCTATCTAGGAACAACATTCGCATCATCTATGTACATCCTTGGAGCTATAGAAATTTTACTGGTAAGTTTTTAATGCGGCTCGGGCTGTAGATGATCTGTGTGATGCTCTGTAAAATATTTGATTTTCTTTTGTGAGTGTAGTTTTATTGTAAATGTCAACAAACTAAACATTTATACCATTAACACAAATCATCACTTCCAGGCGATTTCAGAAAATGCACATGCATTAATGAAAAGAAAAGAGAAGAAAAAAATTAATTTGTCAGGCGACAAAAATGGAATGCTTTTCTTATCCTTGTTTTCCTGCATGTTTGTTGATGCAGACTGAGTAAGATCAACTTTGAATTTATATAAAAGATGTCAATATGCCCAATGCTGTCCTAAATCATATCGTGAAAGTTTTGGTAAAGAAAGTTGTTGGATCAAGCATGAAAGTAATCACTGAATTTCAGCATTGCATACTTGATTGGCCGTTGCTGGTGCATCAAATTTCCCTGTATCTTTGAGTCTTCCTGCATGGAAATGCTTGTATACTTAAAGGAGTAGCAGTAGCAGTAATTACAAATAACTATTATACAGATGTTGAAAAATAAGAGGTTGACTGGCAGGGGGTATATAACATTCTTTAAACCTGAAGGGAGTTATATTTTTCCAAGTACCGGTAGTTATATATTCCTAAAGCGCACAGCGCTGAGGGAAAAATGTTTAAAAAATAATTTGAAGAGGAAAAAAAAAATATTGATAAAAAAAAAAAAACCCCTCTGTATTGGTGTAATTTGTTTGATTGGTGACATACAGTCCTCAAGAGGGCGACATGCATTAATTAAAAATATATTCATTTCACCAGTTTGTGAATATAACCATCGAAAATGACCGGCCAGGAAAATATAACGATTACGATCCTCGCAATTGATATCACGTGACGAGCTGTGGACCAATCACATCTCGGTATCTGTCTTAGCTATCTAATATCATTCACTGTTGCATTGCCTGCATCTGTTCCACCTCTCCCAGATCTACATAGCACCTCAGATGTCATTGTTTGGTGATATATCCTCAGTCAGTGGGGGCGCAAGCACCGCATTGCTGAACAACATGAGGGTATACGGTACCATCATCCTTGCCGTTCTATCTCTCCTCGTCTTCGTCGGGGTGAAGTACGTCAACAAGTGTGCCCTGCTCTTCTTAGGGTGTGTCATCATCACCATCATCTGTATCTACGTTGGATTCTTCACTCCCCATAGTCTCATGTAAGAATTTCTGTTGTGGTGTAACTCTTTGGTGAATCTGTAAATGCAAACTGATGGGAAATCTATATCCTGTTCCAGGCAATTGTAGCAACAGTAGTGGCTTTTAATGATATAGCAATTAGGGTTCAAGACGCAATCTTTAAATGCTTCACCATCATCTGTATCGTCATTGGATATTTCACTCCTCTTGATCTCAATTAAGAAATCTATTGGGGTCGTACCCTCTTGCTTATTTTAAAAAAGCAAACAAAGATGGGAAATCTATATTTGCAGATGCTTCTTGTAGTCCAAGCAGTTGTAATGATAGTAGTGACTTCTCTTAAACTGCTCTGGGTAGTGTTTCACAAAGACTAAGATCGACTTAAAGTTGGACTTAACCATGGCAAGCCGTTCGTGCCAATGTTGCTCTTTAGAATTTGTTCAGAAAATATTTTTTCCTTCAAGATTGTAAATTCTGTCGATTTGTGACCACAATTTATACAACCCTTGAGAGACCAATGCCAGTAAGTGGTGAGAGCAAACAGTGGCATGGACGGCCTGCCATAGTTAAGTCAAACTTAAAGTCGATCTTATTCTTTGTGAAACACTCCCCTGGGCTCATGACGTATACACAACATATCTCATACTTGTTTTAAAAGATTATACATTGACTCTGTTTGTTGCTGATCAGGTACTGCTCACTCAATGGCAATATAGCTCTGCAGCGAGACATCAGCGTGGAGAGTAACTGCAGCTGGTACAGTCATGATGAGAACAACACTCGTATTCTATCGCCACTGGGTGCATCACTGTGCACCTCCTATGCTAATGGCTCAGAGTGTCAGAGCATAGAGTCTGACTATGACCTGAGATGGGAGAAGGCCATACCAGGACTCACATCTGATGCTTTCAGAGGTAAGAATGAACATTCTGTTGTCATAGTGATGTATTCTATCACCACTGGGTGCATCACTGTGCACCTCCTATGCTAATGGCTCAGAGTGTCAGAGCATAGAGTCTGACTATGACCTGAGATGGGAGAAGGCCATACCAGGACTCACATCTGATGCTTTCAGAGGTAAGAATGAACATTCTGTTGTCATAGTGATGTATTCTATCACCACTGGGTGCATCTCTGTGCTCTTCCTATGCCAATGGCTCAGAGTGTCAGAGCATAGAGTCTGACTATGACCTGAGTTGGGAGAAGGCCATACCAGGACTCACCTCTGATGCTTTCAGAGGTAAGAATTAAAGAGAAGGTTGAGTTCTGGGAAGAGGTGAAAAATCATTTGTGAGCGTTATCATGGTTATTATGCAAGTGTGGAAGAAGATCAGATAAAACATGCTCCCTGAAAAGCATGGCTCTTCAAATGCCTTCATATTCAAAATATGGCATGTAACATCGTAAAAATCGGGACGGATTTTTACGCCACGTGTTTGTGTAGTCCCCTATACATCTTTCTGTGTACGATGCTTGTAACTTTACCAAGACTTGGCCAAATTTCTTATCATTTTGATGAATCCAGAACCTTGCAATACACACAAATACTTATATGCTAGATGATCAACCTTGTCTGATCGACTCCACACCATTTCTTTCACAATACAATCGCATGAACAGATCTCAACATTATCTTTAAGATTCTGTTGTCATATTGATATATTTTGTCCAGGGCAATTAGTTGTAAGAGCTTTGAGATGGTAGACTCTCTATTGCATATATATGTCCTTGTTTGCATCAGGGTTAGGATTCAGTTAAAGGGTTAGTTTTAGGTCCCATTTGATCAATGGTATGTCAGATCAGTGAGTTGTTAGACTTGCGAAATGAAGAAACAGAAGGTGATGTTAGTTTTCATAAACACCTTACAATTTCAGCTTGTTATCCCTGTTCTATTTAGATTAGACAAAGAGCTTGAATCATCCCATCGAACAGAACAACTAGAATTAGAGGCTCCCCATTAGAAGGACCATTATTTATAAAATATTTGAAGTGGATACCGTAGCTGGGAAAGCCCATACAGCCTACTCTATAAAATCATGTTATTTCCATGTCTTTATATTTTCACACAATTCTTTGCCATGGCACAGTGAATTTCTGGAACCTGTATCGTGAGGCTGGTGAGGTTTTACCGGGAGAACAAGGCAAACCAGATCAGATTGTTTCTGACATCACAACTACCTTCACTATCCTCCTAGCCATCTTCTTCCCTTCAGTTACTGGTAAGTGGAACTGACTAAAACTGAGAATTTATCAGGCAAATTCTTCTCTCTCCAAATATTTTGTTGGGGTGAAAGTATACAAATAGATTTCTAAGGTAATTCTTGAAGAATTGTAGCCAGCAAAGTAGCAAAATTATTACATTAAAGATGAGAAGAATAAAAACACATGACATTTTTGTGCTTCAAAAGTTACAGCATCAAACAAAATTGGAAACACAATGATTTCAATATTGATGGTATCACATATTGTATAAACAGAATTTATGTGTACATATTGATATTAAGTCATTTTTATGTGAAATGATGATAAATTTGAGACATCAAAAAGGCCTTTTCTTAATATATATTTTGCAAGTATGATGAAATATTTTTCCTATGCCAATTGTATTTTCATATTGCTGAAGCAATGGTTTTTAACAATGCTATACAGTTCTGTCTCTGTATTAATTGTATCATGTCAACTCATTTTGATCAGGTATTATGGCTGGTAGTAACCGATCTGGAGACTTGAAAGATGCATCGTATTCAATACCAAGAGGAACGATTGGAGCCATCCTTACCACCAGCTTCATCTGTATCCTTTGAGATCACACCATATCAAATATTATGGCAAGAAGACTGTTACCGTGGAGATGAGACTCATTTAGACATGATGTCAATTACAATGATATGAATCATAGTAATGATGATAGTGTTAGGAGTGGTTATGATGATAGTGTTGTAGTAATTATGTTAGTTATGGCTGTTGGTTGCTTTTGATGCTGCTAAAGGTGCATTTTTCTTGGTAGAAGTCTTAGGTAGGATGATGAGGATGATAGTGATGATGATGATAGAGAACGTAATGATATTCATGATGATGATGATAGAGAAGGTAATAATAGTTATGAAGAGGATGATGATGGTGGTGGGGATCATAGTTATGATGAGTATGATGAAAATGAGGGTGGTGGTGATAAACTGATAATGAAGGTGATAATGATGGTAATGATAAATGATGATTACGATGGCAGACCTGCCAACCAGTACGATTTAGTCGTATTTAGTACGATTTTTAGAAGCAAATACGACAGTATGATTTTCCTCAATAAAATACGATTTTCCACATCTAACACACCAGTTATGACGAAATCATGCATATTCAACCAATGATCCACAAACAAATTCTTTCTGTAGGTAGGAACTGTATGAGGCATTGATCCGCGCAACAATCCGTGTTTATTTTTAAGTATACAACTTTTGGGATTAAAGAATACAGTTTTTGAACTCCAGAGGTTGGTGATAAAGATGATGATGGTGATGTCTTTCAAGATAGAGACACTTTTAGACATGTATGTGAAACATGTGTTTAATCCTTAACAGCTACTTATTTACTAGATCTGTCTTCTGTTTTGTTCTTTGCTGGAACCGTTGCTGGTCCTGTCCTGCGTGACAAGTGAGTTCTCTATTTCTAGTTTCACCCAAATTGTTCAGTTATTATTCGTCATTTTATAGTAGCATTGATTCCTTTTGTATCAGCAGTTGGAACATATATGTCATAGGTACAATACACACATACCCTTTAGAGACAGGCCGCATCTTGCATGGTTATTTTGCACTTCTCCGGAGAGTGAGAGGGGTGTTAACTCATATGATTTACAAAGGGATTATCACTCATTTGGCACTCAACAGACATTACAAAGTAGAGTGTTACAAAATGATTGATTACTAGATGGTTATTAAGTATATAACAGCTCCAGATAGAGATTAAAGATGTTTTTTAAAATTTGGCAGCAATGACAGTCCACACATTCATTGCCATGAAAGATGTCCTGCCCTCTCTATAGGTTTAATCAAAAACATTCTGCTCATTATATTTTTATCTGTTCCATCTCAGGTATGGTGGAGCCATAGGTGGAGGTCTAATAGCCGCCGAGGTGTGCTTCCCAACGGTATGGGTTGTGCTCATCGGTGCCTTTCTCTCTACCGTAGGGGCGGGGCTCCAGTCCCTGACGGGGGCACCACGCCTCCTCCAGGCCATCTCCAAGGACAACATCATCCCCTTCCTGTCTCCGTTTGGGAGGGGGTCGGCGACGGGAGAACCCACATGGGCTCTGCTGCTGACGGCACTGATCTCAGAGATTGGCATCTTGATCGCTAGTCTGGATCTGGTTGCTCCGATCATTACCATGTAGGTTGAGTCCTCAATTGAGTTGAAATGAAAGATAGAGAGAGATAATATGTTAATAAAGACTTTTGTCATTTGTGATTGTCATATTCTTTGTTACAATTAACAAATTATATGTTTACATAACTCATTGATATTGTGCTAGTTGATATTTAGTAATAAGTCTTACCATGGGTAGCCTCATCAGTCAATGCTGTTCTCCTGAGGGCCCTATATTCATTTAGTAAATTCCATGTTCTCTCTTTCTTTTATGCAACCCTTTTGTAAAAAAAAGTGCTGGTCCCTTTTGAAAGGACTCTAAGCCCTTTCTAGTCTATTTAGAATGTATCAAGTCCTATGACTTGTCACTTACAGTTACTTGTTTAACACATTACTCTGGAAATTTCATCAAAAGAATAATGCACATTTTATGTGGTGACCACACTTTAGAATGCGGCAGATCTCATCTATCAAAACAAAAATAACGCTAGGTGATCAAGCATTTGCTTGTGCAGCCCCAAAACTCTAGAATAACTTACCATTTGAAGTCAGGAAATCACCATCTGTGAATATCTTTAAATAAAAACTGAAATCACATCTTTTCAATTAACTGTAAATCTAAGCATATCAGGAGCCCTTGTAGCGCAGTAGAATATATACTTAATGTTGGATAGTTTCTGCGCTCTATGTATTAATGTATTATTATTAATATTATTATTATTACATTTTGGGGTTTAAAAGGCCATTTCCCATATGTGTTATCTCGTCATGAATATGTAAGAAGGTCACCTGCTTACAAGGCATTCCCGCGCGTCTCTTCTGTTCCTTCAGGTTCTTCCTCATGTGCTACGCCTTCGTCAACCTGGCCTGTGCTCTCCAGACCCTCCTCAAGACTCCTAACTGGAGACCTCGCTTCCGGTTCTATCACTGGGTCCTGTCTTTCTTTGGTCTGTCTCTCTGCATCGCTCTCATGTTCATCTCCAGCTGGTACTATGCACTCGTCGCCATTGGAGTGGCTGCTTTCATCTACAAGTACATCGAGTATCAGGGGTAAGATGGATACCTATTCGATGTTTGGAGTACTGTTAAGAAACTTTGGAATCTGTTCTTAGTTGTGATGATATTCATTTAAACATGTGCTATGCTTTTATCTACTAAGGTGTCTTCCTATTAACACACATCAAGTATCTGGAAGATGGAAACAGAGCTGACTTGAGATACAAATGTTTGTTTAGAAGTGTAAATATTAAAAGAGGAACATCATAGGTGTAACCTGTTGAATCATTAGCCTTAGGTAATCTTAGCTGAAATCAACAGAATAAATTAAATATTAACTCCCAGTTTCTTATGGGGGAAATCTCTTGTGCATCAATGAACCTTTGTGCATTATACTGTCACATGTTATGCACATGTACGGTAGACATGGAGTTATGTACAAGATCAAAATCAATATTTGTCATTTTTGTATCACGTTTTCCTGCTCTTTGTCTTGTAGGGCCGAGAAAGAATGGGGAGATGGGCTGCGAGGTCTTTCCCTAACCGCTGCTCGCTACAGTCTACTTAAGCTTGAGGAAGGTCCACCACATACCAAAAATTGGCGGTGAGTACCCGACAAGTCAAGTCTTGCTAAGTAGCACAATTCTTTTCAGTTTCAGAGCTGGTAACATGGCATATTCCTACATTGTAGATAAAATCTATGTGACCACATGCTGCATTGAAGGTGTTTTTAATGTTCTCCAGTCATTTCTTTTCCTTGAAAGAGTGATAAAGAATGGATCCCAAATGAACATAAATTTCCATGAAAGCTCAGCATAGGGTGTGAAATATCATAACAAAACACAGAAGAGTATTGAAGATGACAATGTATTGCAGACATTTTAATACTTTGCTTAGGCATGAGATATTTATTATTGCTGTCGTTCCGATGCAGGATCCTGCATGGAACGATCGGCGCCGATTTGGTACGCGCACTTTGCCTGACTGCAGTCTCCAAATTTAATTATCAAATTGAAATCGTCGCGACGCAAGAGGACGAATTTGGTACGCGCACTTTGCCTGACTGCAGTCTCCAAATTTAATTATTAGTTTGAAATCATCGCGACGCAGGAGGACGAATTTCAGTGCGCACATGCACAGCAATCATAAAAGGATGCGCTAGCTGAAGACACAGCGCGGCCGCTACGTACTCGCAGCCTAGCTAGCCACGTTGGCTATCTAGCTCCGCGCATGGTATAGGCGCAAGCCAAATGGAGTGAGCGAGCTAGCTAGCGTTGGAATTGCAGAGCAATGTGATTGAGATTATTCCTGATTAGTTTTAATTACAAGCTATAGATCGATGGGTTTTTACAATAGTGAAGTTTATTTGCTCACAATTTAATTTCAAGCTATAGATCTAAGTATGCAAAATATAGATTGCTTGGGTTTTATCAACACATTCCATGATAAATCTAACCTCAATTCTGTCCACGACCTCGTGTAAAAAAGACGTATCAGCAGTAAATCTTGACCCATTAAAATCTAAACCTTTTGTTTATGTTTGGCTGAGAGGTATATTGCGCAATTCTGAACTGGAGTTCTATTTTGAGATTTGAATGCGAGGAGACAAAATGCCGCCCATTTGAACCCTTGAACTTTGTTTGAACAAAGGCCATGCGCGCAATTCCTTGGGTGTTGATAAACAAACATGAGGAAAGATGGAGACAAGAGAGAGGGAGAGGAAGGGGTACACTTGGAAGATGGAGGGAGGGAGAGAGCGAGAGAATAGATTGATGGGGAAATTAAGTCTACGAGAGTCAAAATTGGGATAGATGTGAAAATCAATTGTTAATAAAGACGATAAAGTATCAAGTTATTTATTTAATACCCATGATTCTTTTTATAAAATTCTAATCGTAATAATGCGAAACTAATCTTGTGTGTTCCTATTATTTAGACAGTCATTTCGAGCTCCTCGATCTATTCGCGGTGTAGGCCTATTTTGTTGCTTGTTTGTGTGGTTGTGATGTGCCTGTTTGAATTAGGCCCTACTTGTCATGTCGGTTATTTTTTTCGAAAATTGAAGCAATGATACAAAATTTTGATTATAAATTCAGCAATTTTATTTAAAATTGTTATGATCGATATGATTGAGGAGTCTTAAGTTCGCAATGCTAAGATCACGATACCAGTCATGACTCATGATTATCTCAGTGGTGATTTTAGAATTAAATCCCTTTTCTGCAGTATTTTAATGAATAGTCAAAATGGATCTCTGTTTAGTGACAATAAATATTCATTACATTATTAGACAAAGAAAACGATTCGTTGTACTGTTCTCGACTATTAATGCTTATCTAAATTCAGTCCCCCCCCCCCCCCTCCCTCCAGCCGCAGCGTGGAAGCTTTGACATTTCATTAAATTATTAGAGAAAGAACTTGATTCGTTGTACCGTTCTTGACTCTTAATCCTTGTCTGAATTTAGTCCCCCCCCCCCGTCCCGAAGCTTTGACATTTCATTACATTTTTAGAGAAAGAAGACGATTCGTAGTACCGTTCCTGACTCTTAATCCTTGTCTGAATTCAGCCCCACCCCCCCCCCCCCCCCCCCGTCCCGTGCGGAAGCTTTGACATTTCATGAAATTTTTAGAGAAAGAAGACGATTCGTAGTACCGTTCTTGACTCTTAATCCTTGTCTGAATTCAGCACCACCCCCCCCCCCCCGTCCCGTGCGGAAGCTTTGACATTTCATGAAATTTTTAGAGAAAGAAGACGATTCGTAGTACCGTTCTTGACTCTTAATCCTTGTCTGAATTCAGCCCCACCTCCCCCCCCCGTCCCGTGCGGAAGCTTTGACATTTCATGAAATTTTTAGAGAAAGAAGACGATTCGTAGTACCGTTCTTGACTCTTAATCCTTGTCTGAATTCAGCCCCCCCCCCCACGTCCCGTGCGGAAGCTTTGACATTTCATGAAATTTTTAGAGAAAGAAGACGATTCGTTTTACCGTTCTTGACTCTTAATCCTTGTCTGAATTCAGCCCCACCCCCCCCCCCCGTCCCGTGCGGAAGCTTTGACATTTCATGAAATTATTAGAGAAAGAAGACGATTCGTAGTACCGTTCTCGATTATTAATCCTTGTCTGAATTCAGCCCCCCCCCCCCGTCCCGTGCGGAAGCTTTGACATATTTTCATTAAATTACTAGAGAAAGAAGACGATTCGTTGTACCGTTCTTGACTCTTAATCCTTGTCTGAATTCAGCACCCCCCCCCCGTCCCATGCGGAAGCTTTGACATAATATTATTTTCGTTAAATTACTAGAGAAAGAAGACGATTCGTTATACCGTTTCTCGATTATTAATCTTTGTCTGAATTTAGTTCCTGCCCCCCCCTCCCTCCAGGGCAAAGCGTGGAAGCTTTTACATTTCATTAAATTATTAGAGTAAGAAGATGATTCGTTGTACCGTTCTCGAAAACAATCCTTGTCTGAATTCAGTCCCTCCACCGCGGAAGCTTTGACATTATTAGAGAAAGAAGACGATTCGTTGTACCGTTCTCGACTCTCAATCCGTGTCTGAATTCAGTTTCCCCACCCCTCCAGCTTGGAAGCGCTAACATTTCATTAAATTATTAGAGAGAGAAGACGAATCGTTGTACCGTTCTCGACTATTAATGCTTATCTAAATTCAGCCCCCTCCCTCCAGCGCGAAGCGTGGAAGCTTTTACATTTCATTAAATTATTAGAGTAAGAAGATGATTCGTTTGTACAGTTTTCAAATCCTAATAAGCCCTATTTGGTGTACTTTTTTCGACTCTTAATCCTTATCTGAATTCAGTTGTCCCCCTTCCACGCAAAGCGCGGAGGTTTTGACGTTTCATTAAATTATTAGAGAAAGTAGACGATTCGTTGTAGCGTTCTCGACTTTTAATCCATGTCTGAATTCAGTCCCCCCCCCCCCTCCAGCGCAGAAGCTTTAACATTACATTTAATTATTAGAGAAAGAAGACGATTCGTTGTACCGTTCTCGACTCTTAATCCTTGTCTGAATTCAGTCCCCCCCCCCTCCAGCGCAGAAGCTTTAACATTACATTTAATTATTAGAGAAAGAAGACGATTCGTTGTACCGTTCTCGACTTTTAATCCATGTCTGAATTCAGTCCCCCCCCCCCTCCAGCGCAGAAGCTTTAACATTACATTTAATTATTAGAGAAAGAAGACGATTCGTTGTACCGTTCTCGACTCTTAATCCTTGTCTGAATTCAGTCCAACCCCCCCCCCCCGTCCCACGCGGAAGATATGACATTTCCTTCAATTATTATTAGAGAAAGAAGACGATCTAAATTCAGTCCCCCCCCCCCTCCCCTCCAGCCGCAGCGTGGAAGCTTTGACATTTCATTAAATTATTAGAGAAAGAAGACGATTCGTTGTACCGTTCTCGATTAATCCTTGTCTGATTTCAGTTCCCCCCCCCCTCCAGTGCGAAGCGTGGAAGCTTTGACATGTCATTAAATTATTAGAGAAAGAACTTGATTCGTTGTACCGTTCTTGACTCTTAATCCTTGTCTGAATTTAGTCCCCCCCCCCCCCCGTCCCGTGCGGAAGCTTTGACATTTCATTAATTTTTTAGAGAAAGAAGACGATTCGTAGTACCGTTCTTGACTCTTAATCCTTGTCTGAATTCAGCCCCCACCCCCCCCCCCCCGTCCCGTGCTTTTCATGACATTTTTAGAGAAAGAAGACGATTCGTAGTACCGTTCTTGACTCTAAATCCTTGTCTGAATTCAGCACCACCCCCCCCCCCGTCCCGTGCGGAAGCTTTGACATTTCATGAATTTTTTAGAGAAAGAAGACGATTCGTAATACCGTTCTTGACTCTTAATCCTTGTCTGAATTCAGCACCACCCCCCCCCCCCCCCGTCCCGTGCGGAAGCTTTGACATTTCATGAAATTTTTAGAGAAAGAAGACGATTCGTAGTACCGTTCTTGACTCTTAATCCTTGTCTGAATTCAGTTTCCCCACCCCTCCAGCTTGGAAGCGTTAACATTTCATTAAATTATTAGAGAGAGAAGACGATTCGTTGTACCGTTCTCGACTATTAATGCTTATCTAAATTCAGCCCCCTCCCTCCAGCGCGAAGCGTGGAAGCTTTAACATTTCATTAAATTATTAGAGTAAGAAGATGATTCGTTTGTACAGTTTTCAAATCTTAATAAGCCCTATTTGGTGTACCGTTCTCGACTCTTAATCCTTGTCTTAATTCAGTCCCCCCCCCCCCTCCAGCGCGGAAGCTTTGACATTTCATTAAATTATTAGAGAAAGAAGACTCGTTATCCTTGTCTGAATTCAGTGACCCCCCCCCCCCACTCCAGCGCGAAGCGTGGAAGCTCTGACATTTCATTACTTTATTAGAGAAAGAAGAGGATTCGTTTACATTTATCGACTCTTAATACTCGTCTGAATTCAGTACCCCCCCCCCCCCCCGCGCGGAAGCTTTGACATTTCAATAAATTATAAGAGAAAGAAGACGGTTCGTTGTACCTCCTCGACTATTAATCCTTGTCTGAATTCTCTATCTTTAAAACTTTAAAAAAAAAATAAAAAAAATCGGATTTTGAAAGAATGTTTGGTTGTCCCAAGGACTATCAAAATTCAATATGTATAAATTTCTTTCTTTTGTGTACCAGGTTCTACATTCACTGCTGCAAATTTAAGAAAGAGAAACCAAATTTTCATGGTCTTATATTTTGGATAAAAATTAAGTCTAAATCTGAATATGTAATTGCAGCCAAATATGGCAAGTTAAGCCTCCATTTTAAAAAGTTTATATTTGAGTTGTAGTGGACTATATGTTTTTGTCATTTCACATTCCTGTACATGATTGTAAACAGCAAGTTGGCTTTCATGTTATGTTTGAGCACCCAATAAAAAAAATAAAAAATAAAAAAAATCCTTGTCTGAATTCAGTACCCCCGCCCCCGATCGCAAAAAGTCTCCATGTTCGACAAGAAATCATGGCCTATCGGAATGGCCAACAGACTCTTGGGTGTAATTCCTTGTTTATTAGATGAACTAGTTGTAGACAAAATGATAGTAATTATGAATTTGGATTTGCCAAATTGTCATCATAGCTGTGTGCTTTTAACTCGCCCCTTTGAGGTTACGTCAAAAATATAAAATTCGCATACCTGTATAAAAAGGTCATGACTTAAAATATATATTTATATGAAAGGATTCCAAAATTGCGAAAGAAAAAGAAAATGAGGTAGAACATAATTATATGGTGGCGACTTTTGATTGAAAATATTTCACATCAAAATCCTCCCTCCCCCCCCCCTGGATGGCAATCTCATTGTCATAAAAGTAAGAGGGGTTACAGCATGGAGATATAAGAAGAGATCTCCATGGTTACAGTACGTGATTACATTTCCCAGACATGTTTTGACAGTTCTTATCTAAGATATATGACACGCCCCAGCCAGCTGAAACCAAGAAGTTACAGGGCTTGTATAGTCTGCCAATTCAGACTTCATACCACTTGGAATACCTCAGGAGAATAAATGACAACTGAAAACAAGCAAACATTTGCTTTCAAAAAATAAACTTGCAAATTATTATTTAGCCAATGAGAAGACCCTTTTCGAGTCGAAGACAGTTTCATTATGATTTGGATATACAGTAGCACTCCGATAAACTTTTAAAGAAATTAGTCTCAAAGCTGATTATCGATTGGCACAGGCTTGCAATTAACACCGCCCACCAACGTACGCCCAAGCAGTGTGTTGGACATTAGCTGAGCACATGTTTTTTTTTGTGTGTGTGGATATAGCGTTGGGTTCAGTTGTAATGACCTAGAAATTCTATCATAACTCCGTCATGTGTGCTCGGATGTAGATTTAGTAGAAATTATTTTGTCGCGTTTATAACCAACGCACAGTTGTAGCAGGGAGGTGTTTTAGAAACTCACATACCCTGGTTGTAGCAAGATAAATAATTTCCACTACACCAAGAAGTCTTCTTGGTTGTAGTGGAAATTATCAGGTGGGCTGTATCTAATACAGACCACCTTATATTTTTGTTAAAATCGCCTTTATTTATTAGGTGGGCTGTATCTAATACAGACCACCTTATAATTTTGTTAAAATTGCCTTTATTATTAGGTGGGCTGTATCTAATACAGACCACCTTATAATTTTGTTAAAATTGCCTTTATTATTATTATTATTATTATTATTTATTTTTCTTATTTCGACCCACTTTTTTGTAGGCAAGATAACTTGAAAATGGTTTATTCAAATACCTTGAAATTTGGCACACATATGTATAGGCATATGGAGAAAACACGGCTATGTTTTCAACCTTGACCTTGACTGATGACGTCATCTAGGCGCCATTTTGTGAAATTTTCCGAAAATTAACTCTTGATCATATCTTCATAACCCAAAGTGATTTTTCAATCATATTTATCATCATTAAGGTCAATATCAGTCCGGTCAATTTCAGGTCAAAAAACGCGCGCGTGCGCGTACGTCCGCGCGTCAATGCGCGCGCAAAATTGTTAAATGCTCAAAATCGTCTGAAATTTATTTTGCATACGTTTCAGGTCATTTTAAGCATTTTATAAAAAATCGCGCGTACGAGCATGCGCGCGCGTTTTCGCGCGTAACACCATTAAAAAACATAGAATCGCCATTTTTTTTTCTTTCATGATATTTCTCATATTTTTTCAAGGAATTTGATTCCATGTTTATCTGTTTATGACCATTATTAACAAGATGAGCGTAAATTCAAGATAAATGTCAGTGCGCGCGAGGTCTTTTAATACATAGCATATATGGGCAAAAACATGCCTATACAAAATCCGTTATAGCTCTCTGGAATGCACCGGGATCCTCAATTTTTTTTCATATTAAGATAGAGTATGAGTCGGAAATATTATTCCATGTCTCATTTGGCCATTAAGTGTATCGTGACATCATCATAATGGCCTAGGAACTCAAAATACGAATTTGCATATTATGACGTCATTATATTTATGTAAAATTGATAGTATCTCTGTAAATATTGATCAATTTTCTTCAAAATTTCGATATGTTGTAGCTAAGACAATTCTCTACAAGCGCAGTAATAACCATTTTTCATTTTGATGACGTCATCATTGTGAAAATTTTGATTAAAGGCCTCATGTCAAAAACTTCATAATTTGCGTGTTATGCCTATAGAAGGTGAATTTAGTTCACGTTATGAATCTACATGATATTGTCTTTTAAGAATTTGTAAGCAGTATGTCGCTTATTTTTGCTCTATTTTGTCTCAAATGTTAGTTGACCAGCCCACCTATACTTGTTCCAAACAAGTATTATATGTCTAGTTATTATTATTATTATTATTTATTTTTCTTATTTCGACCCACTTTTTTGTAGGCAAGATAACTTGAAAATGGTTTATTCAAATACCTTAAAATTTGGCACACATATGTATAGGCATATGGAGAACACACGGTTATGTTTTCAACCTTGACCTTGACTGATGACGTCATCTAGGCGCCATTTTGTGAAATTTTCTGAAAATCAACTCTTGATCATATCTTCATAACCCAAAGTGATTTTTCAATCATATTTATCATGATTAAGGTCAATATTAGTAAGGTCAATTTCAGGTCAAAAAACGCGCGCATGCGCGTACGTCCGGGCGTCAGTGCGCGCGCAAAATTTTAAAATGCTCAAAATCGTCTCAAATTTATTTTGCATACGTTTCAGGTCATTTTAAGCATTTTATACAAAATCGCGCACACGCGCATGCGCGCGCGTTTTCGCGCGTAACACCATTACACAACATAGAATCGCCATTTTTTTTTCTTTCATGATATTTCTCATATTTTTTCGAGGAATTTGATACCATGTTTACCTTTATGATTATTAATAACAAGATGAGCGTCAATTCAAGAAAAATGTCTGTGCTCGTTTAATACATAGCATATATGGGCAAAAACATGCCTGTACAAAATCCATTATAGCTCTTTGGAATGAACCGTGACCTTCAATTTGTGTTCATATTTAGATAGAGTATGAGTCGAAGATATGATTCCATGTCTCATTTGGCCATTAAATGAATCGTGACATCATCATAATGGCCTTGGAACTCAAAATACGAATTTGCATATTATGAAGTCAGCATATTTATGGAAAATTGATTGTATCTCTGTAAATATTGATCAATTTTCTTCAAAATTTTGATCTGTTGTAGCTAAGACAATTCTCTACAAGCTCAGTAATAACCATTTCTCATTTTGATGACTTCATTATAGTGCAAATCTCGATTAAAGGCCTCATGTCAAAAGGCCTTCATAATTTGCGTTATCCCTATAGAAGGTAAATTTCGTTCACGTCATGAAACTACATGATATTGTTTTTCAAGAATTTTTTAAGCAGTATCTCGCTTATTTTTGCTCTAGTTTGTCTCAAATTTAAGTTGACCAGCCCACCTATACTTGTTCCAAACAAGTATTATATTTTATTTTTCTTATTTCGACCCACTTTTTTGTGTGCAAGATAATTTGAAAATAACTCAATCAAATATCTTAAAATTTGGTACACATATGTATAGGCATATTAAAAAAAACAGCAAATTTTTCGACCTTGACCTTGACTGATGACGTCATCTAGGCGCCATTTTGTGAAAAATTTTGAAAATCAACTCATGATCATATCTTCATAACCAAAAGTAATTTCTCATTCATATTTATCATGATCAAGGTCAATATCAGTCCGGTCAATTTCAGGTCAAAAAACGCGCGCGTGCGCGTACGTCCGCGCGTCAGTGCGCGCGCAAAATTTTAAAATGCTCTAAATCGTCTCAAATTTGTTTTACATACGTTTCAGGCCATTTTAAGCATTTCATAAAAAATCGCGCACATGTGCATGCGCGCGCGTTTTCGCGCGTAACACCATTACATAACATAGAATCGCCATTTTTTTTTCTTTCATGATATTTCATATATTTGTTTGTACAATTTGATACCACGTTCATATCTTTATGACCATTAATAACAAGATGAGCGTCCATTCAAGATAAATGTCCGTGCGCGCGAGCTCTTTTAATACATAGCATATATGGGCAAAAACATGCCTATACAAAATGCATTATAGCTCTTTGGAATGCACCGGGATCCTCAATTTGTTTTCATATTTAGATAGAGTATGAGTCGGAGATATGATTTCATGTCTCATTTGGCCATTAAGTGTATCGTGACATCATCACAATGGCCTTGGAACTCAAAATACGAATTTGCATATTATGACGTCAGCATATTTATGGAAAATTGATTGTATCTCTGTAAATATTGATCAATTTTCTTCAAAATTTCGATATGTTGTAGCTAAGACAATTCTCTACAAGCTTTAAAATAACCATTTTTACATTTTGATGACGTCATCATAGTGAAAATCTCGATTAAAGGCCTCATGTCAAAAGGCCTTTATAATTTGCCTTATCCCTATAGAAGGTGAATTTCGTTCACGTCATGAAACTACATGATATTGTTTTTTAAGAATTTTTAAGCAGTATCTCGCTTATTTTTGCTCTAGTTTGTCTCAAATTTAAGTTGACCAGCCCACCTATACTTGTTCCAAACAAGTATTATATGTCTAGTTATTTATTTATTTATTTATTTATTTTTCTTATTTCGACCCACTTTTTTGTGTTCAAGATAATTTGAAAATGGTTCAATCAAATACCTTGAAATTTGACACACATATGTATAGGCATATGAACAAAACACAGCAAACTTTTCAACCTTGACCTTGACTGATGACGTCATCTAGGCGCCATTTTGTGAAATGTTCTGAAAAATTACTCATGATCATATTTTCATAACGGTACGTCATTTCTCATTCATATTTATCATGATCAAGGTCAATATCAGTCCAGTCAATTTCAGGTCAAAAAACGCGCGCGTGCGCGTACGTCCGCGCGTCAATGCGCGCGCAAAATTTTTAAATGCTCAAAATCGTCTCAAATTTATTTTGCATACGTTTCAGGTCATTTTAAGCATTTTATAAAAAAATCGCGCGTACGAGCATGCGCGCGCGTTTTCGCGCGTAACACCATTAAAAAACACAGAATCGCCATTTTTTTTTCTTTCATGATATTTCTCATATTTTTTCAAGGAATTTGATTCCATGTTTATCTCTTTATGACCATTATTAACAAGATGAGCGTAAATTCAAGATAAATGTCAGTGCGCGCGAGGTCTTTTAAAACATAGCATATATGGGCAAAAACATGCCTATACAAAATCCGTTATAGCTCTTTGGAATGCACCGGGATCCTCAATTTTTTTTCATATTAAGATAGAGTATGAGTCGGAAATATGATTCCATGTCTCATTTGGCCATTAAGTGTATCGTGACATCATCACAATGGCCTTGGAACTTAAAATACGAATTTGCATATTATGACGTCAGCATATTTATGTAAAATTGATTGTATCTCTGTAAATATTGATCAATTTTCTTCAAAATTTCGATATGTTATAGCTAAGACAATTTTCTACAAGCGCAGTAATAACCATTTTTCATTTTGATGACGTCATCATAGTGAAAATTTTGATTAAAGGCCTCATGTCAAAAACTTCATAATTTGCGTGTTATGCCTATAGAAGGTGAATTTAGTTCACGTTATGAATCTACATGATATTGTCTTTTAAGAATTTGTAAGCAGTATGTCGCTTTTTTTTGCTCTATTTTGTCTCAAATGTTAGTTGACCAGCCCACTTATACTTGTTCCAAACAAGTATTATATGTCTAGTTTTAACTCTGTCATTAACAAAAGCGCGGTGTACACGGTAGTACAATTTATTTCACTCTGTCATTTTTATAAACAAACGCACAGTTGTACTTGTAGCAGTAGAAATTACTTAAACTCTGTCATGCTTATAAAAAAAACGCAGAATTTGTAGTAGAAGTTATTAAACTCCGTCATGTTTATAAACAAACACACGGTCTTAGAACAAATACGTTTAAACTCTGTCATGTTTAAAAACAACCAAATACCGGTAGTTGTAGTAGAAATTATTTTAACTCCATGATTAATCATGTTTATAAACAAACGCATATTTGTAGTAGAAATCATTTTTAAATGTCATGTTTATAAACAAATTACACACATGCAATTGTGGTAGAAATTATATTAACTCCGTGAGGCTTATAAACAAACTCACAAAATGTTGTAGTAGAAGTTAAAACTCCGTCATGTTTATAAACAAACACACGTTTAGAATAATTATTTTTAACTCCGTCATGTTTAAAAACAACCAAACAGTTGTAGTAGAAATTATTTTAACTCTGTCATGTTTATAAACTAACGCACGATTGTACGTAGAAATTATTTGTAAATGTCATGTTTTAATTATAAACAAATTACACACATGCAATTGTGGTAGAAATTATATTAACTCCGTGATGCTCATAAACAAACGCACATAATTTGTAGTAGAAGTTATTTAAACTCCGTCATGTAATATAAACAAACACACGGTCTTAGAAGAAATTATTTTAAACTCCGTCATGTTTAAAAACAACCAAACAGTTGTAGTAGAAATTATTTTAACTCCGTCATGTTTATTAACAAACGCACGATTGTACGTAGAAATTATTTGTAAATGTCATGTTTATAAACACACGCACAGCTGTGGTAGATTTTAACTCCGACTCGTTTATAATATAGAAATGTCAATGTCGGGACACTCGATATATAATTTTGTGTCGTGCGCATGTACAGTGTACCGGCTTAAACGCTTGCCAGCGCTGCGCGTATATATATTAAATCAAATAATCCTACTGCAGTCGGACGATTATCACGCCGTCGCGTTCTGGCGCAGTGTTGTATAATATTTGTACTCCTGTCACTGATCATTGCGCCGATCGTTCTGGAGCGCGTATTGCAGGATCCTGCATCGGAACGACAGCAATAATAAATATCTCATGCCTTAATTACTGTGAATAAGGTGAATACGAACACAAATTGGAAGAATTTTTATTTGTTGTGACATCATATTCCCCCATCAATAATGCAGAATTCTTTCATTTCTTTGATTCATCCTGAAGAAAAAATGAAAAGAACTAAAAGCATTCGAGGGAAAGATATTCTGTCAAATAACTGTTGCAGTTTCTGTTTCTATTCACCACAATGTTGTATTGAGGCTGTTTTTAATGTTTAACATTTTTCACTCCTGATACATATAGTCCTACTCTTAAAGTTCATGAATGTGTTCACTTACTTCTCCCTGTATATGTATTTGTATCGTGTAGTCCTCAGATTTTGGTTCTATGCAAGCTGAACAGCGATCTAGTTCCCAAACATCGAAGACTTCTTACCTTTGCAAGTCAACTTAAAGCAGGTAAGGTCCTCATAAGAATATTCTTTGATTAAGTGACTGTTCAGTCAACAGAACTTTTGTCTTGAATGTTCTATAAGATACTTGCACAATGTACATGTAGATAAGCTACCAGGGGAACTACAACTGCACATGTTAGTCCCTTCTTAAACAGACAATCTATTTGTTAAGACTGATAAAAACCATGCTTGTTTAAATGCTACTTCAAAAACATAAATCTTTATTAATTTTAGTTTTTCAGATGTGAAAACCACCAAGAAAATATGTAACGTACAAAACCTTGTCCAAAACTGTACTTTTACAAAAATCCCTTTCGTAATTTTGTCATCGTAAGATTGACTCACGTGTCCTGAAATCTATTACAAGCCATTGCATTGATCGCAATGACAGGCCTACAGAGTGACCTCCAACTGTTGTTTTGACTGACAATATCATGCAGGAAGTCATTACAGTGGCAATAGCCCATGTCCCAATTTTTATCTCTCCTAGCAGATCTCTCATCAGAAATAAAGATTGAATTGAGGTTCATATGAGAGACCATGAACCTAAAGTTTAGCTAATGGTTTTAGACTCAAGGTTTTTTTAGTTATTTTTTAGTTAAGAGTAGTGTGGATGCACTCGTGGCTTTGGAAACCTCAAGTTTACTCAAAGTTTGAACCGCGAGCGATCTTATGGTTGGCACGATGACTGCGAGCCATCGGGTCGTGAGGGTGGTCTCTCGATCATCCAAAGTTATGTGCCATGTGGTCATAAATATTTCACCAGCATGTTATGGCTGCATGCTCAGATGGTAGCTTACAACTTGTTACACTTGTTTTTTTTTCAGTTTGTGTGAGCCCGTGCATGATGTTGTTAGTTGATTGTTGTTTGAAACTTCAATGTTTAATTTGGAGTTTATAACCATGATGGTGTCATATGAACATAGCTTGAATAAACCTTTACTCAGGTATGGACTAATGGGTATTAATGATGATGAGATAAGGATGAATGGGAGATTAAATAGTCACTGATATATGTCATAGAAGTAGACTAATTGAAATTCCATGTGTGTAGTTTCCTTTTTCTGTAATCCCTGGCTTCCATTCACATTTTCATTCGGAAACTCAATTGATAGTCTTTTAAGTGAAAGGTAAACCTACTATTTGTGCAATGAAAAAACTCTTTTTAAGCAAAGAAATGTTGCCAGCAACTCTGAAACAAATGGGGATTTGTTGGTCAAAGCTAGAATAATGTGTGAAATATGCTCTGAACATGTAAACAAAAAAAATGTCCACACTTCATATATATAAGTGTTTGCTTTATCAGAGAAAAATTTCTTTTTAGCTTTTTAGGAACTAACATACACCATTACCAGTGACACAATTTGAAAAGTCACAATTAGCATGAAATCAAGTTACTCAAAGTTGAAGCAAATTTTGGTAGTTTCTGTTCAAATATATCTGTACACAGATCCCTCATAATGTTCTTCTTGAGATATATCAAGTTACTTTTAGCCTTCAGTTTGTTCTATAAACAACACAATGTGGATACAAGATTTTTTTTAATTCATAAGTGAAGTTTTTGTTTGTTCTTTTTTTTGGAGGTCTTCCCTACATCTAAATCACTGCTGCAATACTCCTTGATCATTCATCAAGATCAACGTTTAATAATTAAATAAAAATACACTGCTTCCAATTTTGTCCTTTTTTCTAGGCAAGGGTTTGACACTGGTTGGTTCTGTCTTGGAAGGAGATTTCCGCACCAAGTATGGCGAATCCCAAGCTGCACAACAGGTAAGATCCCCATCTCTGACAAAGCTCTTCTTATTCATACTGCAAAAAAAAAAATTCATCAGGGATCTATACTTTCTTGCAAATGCCTAATTAAAACTTTCACTTCAAAGCTTGGGATCATGTCAGGCTTTTTATGCCAGGTTTTTAATTACATGTATACATCGCATACCTGAATAATTTTTTTTGGAAACCAAACAAAGTGGAGGGAGTTCAGTGGTATTTTTAAATTGGTGTGTATATTCCATAGCATCATGCTACATTGGTGTTTGCGGGCGGGAATGTCTTACATGCAAATGTTACCACTTACATGGAAAGTTGCCATCCTGGAGTTGGAGATTAATTTGTCAATATTTTGGTCTACACAAAATGGAATTGGTTGTAAAGTAATGATTCAAACAAGATCAATGTTTAGAAATTGTCATATTTTGAAATGAAGAATGGTAGAATTTCAAGGATGTTGCTCCTGTGCCAGCTGCTTAAGACGATTTTGCTTGCTGCCATGTTGGTTTTCTAACAACCTGGATACTCACATGTGTATGACTTGGAGATCTGTTTTCTTGTCCATGCACTGTGCATCCGTTAAATATTACTAACATGAATTACCATGCATGGTAACTAGGTATGGTAGTTTAGAGTACACGTAGATAGCTCTTTCATTTGTTTTCATCTTCTGTTCATAATTTAAGTTTATTCCCTATTCATTTACATCTGTTTTAAGGTTGTATCAACTATTTGAACACACTACTTCTTTGGTTTAATATGTGATATATATATATATCTTCTTATATTATGTTCTTTCTCTACTGTCCTCAATTGCAAATTGTTAAATGTTTCTGATAATCCTGCAAATTAATGCACACTCCCTCCCCAAATTGAAATAATGATAACATAACCTTTGCCCTAATCACATTAATTGAATAATTCTGTTAAAAATAAATTTATTTTCAAACAGGCAATGAGAATTTGTTGATAATGACTATTGGTGATTTTACCAAACATGTTTTGATTTGATAACAAGTTTTACTACTTTAATGAGTAATAACAAAATTCCCAATATGTATCCCTCTGAGTTTTATAATTTACTCCTGTAATTTATATTGTATTAACTTTGATTTGAATACCTCCAAAGAATTATTATGTGTGCATATATTTAATAACTTGCGATCTTAGTCTCAACTTCAATTTGTCCCAAGGACTATTCCATTTGTAATATGTTGAGATGTGTTTTTTGTGTATAATGAATGCCATGTCTCCTATCCCAAACAACCTCACACCCAAATCTGAAATGAATCAGATAGGGTATGGAGAAGCACAAGCAGCCAGGGAGGTGAGGTTAACATTCGATTCCTTCACATTGTGGCTCAACCAAGTTCAAATACTAGTCACTTTTAACAAATACCATTTTCTACATTGATTTTAATAGTCATTAAAGATTTGATGTGCATGATGAGTTTTATCAAACGTAACACGCTTTTTTTTTGGAGGGAAGTTTATGAGTTGCATTTTAATGTTCATGCTGGGCCCGTTGCATATAGTTTATCACTGATGGTGTCTTCAATATTAATTACCATGGCAACATCACTCAGCAACCAATCAAATCAAGGTTTCCATGAAAGTTACAATTAATGGTAAGGTTTCCATCAATGGTAACTTTTATGCAACAGGGCCCAGATGTGTTGTCATCCAGTTTCACTTGAAGCAGAATCTGCCCATTCGCTCACAAAAATTCACTACTAATATATTTGCCTCAATTTTTCATGTAATATTTCATTGTGATGTTTTTAATTAAGAAATGATCCATCATCGTTTTCCCTATGTATCCATATTTATTCTCATCCATCTATTTTAAAGAGTGCATGGCCCCTTGCTGGAAAAACAAAATATCCCCTTTTCTGTCATTTTCCCTAAAAAATCCTCCCTCTTGCAAAGCCAAACTCTCTACTCCCTTGCCTATATTAACCCAAAATAACCCTTCCCATTGAAATAAATCTCTGGAAATGCCATGTGATCATTCTTTATAACCTTCATATTGTTGTTTATGGTCATTTCATCTGATTTAACCTGAAGCTATTTGAGGCCTTTTTTTTCTGGGCCCATTTTGATTAATACAGAACAACTACTAGTATGTACTGTACGATCATGTACATTTATCTATGAATGATTTCAAATATAAATAAATAAATTATATTAAAAAAATGAATAAAGAAAGATTAATAAACAAATAACTAAATGATAAAATATAAAGTGCAACTGTAATGTAAAGTGGTCAGTCTTTTAAAACTTGTAACCTGTTATTATAGGAGACCACAACAATTATTTTATTGACTGGCTAATTCATGTTCAGATATTGTATGTTAGAAAAAGAAACATCTCATTCAAGAATTCATGCATGTAGGCATCAGTGTACTTTTTAACCAAAATATGAAGAGTATACAGCAGGACATTAATTATCAATAAGAAAAAGAATTGCTGTAGGCCTATGCCAGCACTGCTTGAGTAATAAACTTTCTCTTCCGAAATTATCTGATGACGCTCTTATGGCTTATTTTGAAATAATGCACAGGTTCATAATATATTAATTTTTTTCTTGTAATATGAGGATCTATCAAGACTTGGTAACTAATACTTTAAGGTAGTCTCCCCAAATTTGACAATGAAAAGTCCTTTAGAAAATAAGTATTTTACTATAATAATAATAATAATAATAATAATAATAATAATATGTCTTGTTTACCCAGGGTAGCCTCATCAGTATACATACTGTTCTCCCCGAGGGCCCTGCAATCTTGTCATTATGCATACTTAAATCCTCATGATATCACATTGCAGTACATTGTTTGTATTGAACATTAAGATACATGTACCCTCATTTCATGCATTCTACTAAAATGGTTTTGTGTGGTTTCTATAATCTTAATACATCTATTCTAACATGGCTATGGGATGGACTTTACCCATGATTGAGTGTATACATTTGATGTGTTCCTACCCTTATTTTTCTCCATTTAACCATGTTGTGACTAATAGTTCTTCATATCTCAGTAAAACCACCAGACCAATAACCCAAAATTGACCGACTGAAATTGAACGACTATGAACTTGACCGACTATGAAGTTGACCGACTATAAAATTGACTGACTATGAAATTGACCGACTATTCAGGGTAATGAAAGTCTTTGTTCAGTATGTACATTAAAGTGGTCTGGTTTAGGTATCGTCGATGTGACTAAGGTATCAATATGAATATAAATATGATTATATGAATATGAACAACATGAACAGGGCTTGATAAAGATTATTGATTTTTATTGCTCAAAAGCACCAACTTATTTGATATCACAAATCTGAGAGAAGAAGTATTTATTTGATTTCTGCTCAATGACTTGATATTACATGAGCGAAACAGAAACTATTAAAGCACTGGGTATTTCATGCATGATACTGCAGCGATGGTATTTTAGCATGTCATTATGCTACATGCCAGAAAATAAAATGCAAAACTTTTTGTTTATATTAAAAAAGGCATTGCTGATTCCGAATCATCCTTTGATTTCAACATTTTCTCATGATGACATCGGACAATTTTCGATACTTATAATTTTCCTCTTTGATTTCTGGTTCATTTGTCCATGCACACAAAGAAGAGTTTTTGTAAATCAATCTGAAAGAGATATCATTTACTGCACATAATATTGCACAAGCCTTCATCATTGTGACATAACATTTTACTGTATGGAGAAGCACTGGTCGTGCACAGGAAAAACAAAATATGCATGATGCACATATTCCTGGGTATTAGTATTGTACCGTTACCTCTTTCAAGTTCAACATTATATTTGTATGGCCATTATACAAATGTAAGAATTAAACCCAGTTTTGAAGTGTTTGTCAACAGAAAGAAGTTGGTCCTTAAGTGGCATGTAAGAAATAGTGACCCTCGTGTTGTCTAAATTCTACATGTGTACATGTGTACATGCTTTGTAGTCAAAAAGGAATCTGACAAAATATGCCCAAAATTAGTTGTTGTGGTCTTGATCTTGTGGACACATATACATGTACCTCATAAAAGTTCAATGCAGAATGTACCCCAGAAAGTAATGAAGCTCATATTACATGTAAAAAAATTCATACAATTAAGAGTGTATGAATGGATTGCCGAAACTTCAAGCCTGAAAAGGTGATCAAAATGTTTTTGTCCGAAAATTGTTGTAAGAATAAGAAAATAGGAAAGTAAAACTTCACACTAATGATGGGGAGACATAGAGTGAAGCCTGAGAAGCATATTGCTGTTGTCTTGAAGTACACTGCCTATCATTCTCTGAAGAAAAATAATGACAACTTTTTCTTTGATTCATCACAGGAATTGAAGAAGATGATGGAGGAAGAGAAGATGAAGGGATTTTCTCAAGTTCTGGTTACTCCCGATGCCACTGAAGGACTTGCTGCTTGGTAAATCTACCTGTTGGGATGCTTGTCTAAGTCATACTGCTTGTCCTCTCTCTCTCTCTCTCTGTCTGTCTGTCTGTCTCTCTGTCTCTCTCTCTCTCTTTCTCTCTCTCTCTCTCTCTCACTCTCTCACTCTCTCACTCTCTTTCACATACTCTCTCCTCCTCTCTCTCTCTCTCGCTCTTCAATTATAGCCTTGTCTGAAAGCCTGTTTTCTTGTTTCTCTGCGGTATTCCCTCATTTCTCTAAAGAAAATATCATATTTTATCAAATCTTTACATTCATCTCTTCTCAAAATGATATCCTTGATAAGAATGCAATTCTTTTTTACGAAGTAAAGGAGTTATGAGACTGTTCACACATGTATCATATGATTATAATACTGATCTTCTGTTTTCCTATGATACCAGTGTTCAGATGTGTGGTTTAGGAGGTCTAAAGCACAACACAGTCGTGATGGGATGGCCGTATGGATGGAGGCATAACACCGATGTAAGGTCATGGAAGGTCTTCCTGGGTGAGTTCCTACAGTGTATACACTAGTAAAGTATCTTTGTTAAAGACAGGCCAATAGACATATGACAAATGTGTTCGCTGTTAATCGTTTATGCCTTTCCACTGAATGTGATGCAATACAAGAGGATTTGCTTATTCGTAGGATTTTGCATACAGATTTTAGAGTCAATGAAATTAGCGGAAAATAATCGAAATCAGTAATTCTGTATTCTCAAAGCAAATTAAGTCCACTAATAACATAGGAGTCATCATATATTTTTGATCAGTCCGTTTACTGTTTCCTTTTGTTCATATGGGGAGATTCTTGGTATTGATAATGAAATAATGCATTAGTTATTTCTTTTCATGCTATTACCGTTTCCGATTAACATCTGATCATCGTACTTTACAACTGCAGTAGCATTTATGCATATCAAATTATTCAAAAATATATTGATATGGACACTTGGCATTCCATATTTAGTCGGTGGATTAAACCATGGAATAAAGTTAGTCCGCTTTCGAGAATACCACCCTTGGTGTTCAAAATTTCAGTATATCATGGTTATCTCTCTTCTTCTCTGTGAATGCAGATACTGTACGTGTGGTGTCGGCCAGTCACAATGCTCTACTGGTGGTGAAGAACTGTCAGATGTTCCCAGCTAACAATGAGAAGCTGGACGTAGGATGCATAGATGTCTGGTGGATTGTCCGTATCCTTAATAATAATAATAATAATAATATTTAATTTTTATATAGCGCTTAATACAAATGTCTCTACGAATCCAATTACCCCGGTCATTGGATTCAGTGCTTGCCCGCACACACTGTGTGCACAATCTCCACTCCCTGGGGAGCATTCTAGCCTGGCGTTACTTGATGCTCAAAAACTGTTTGACCAACAATGACGGCCGCATCCTACCGCGTACCCATTTGACACCTGGGTGGAGAGTAAGTATTAGCCTGCAAGTGCAGGTTAATATCTTGCCAAAGGATATTAATGCCGTGTCGGGATTCGAACCCTCGACCTTCGCATCTCCAGTCAAGCGCCTTAAACCACTCGACCACGACACTCCTTACCGTTGTCTTATGATTTTAATGAAGATTATGTCACTGTGGAAATGCAACATGAATGATTTATATCGTCCCTATTTTCACGAAGTGACGGTAGTGAGGAAAATCGTCACGCAAAGTGAATGCAATTTTTTTTCACTACCGTCACTTCGTGAAAACAGCGACGATATAGGCCACTGATTGCTCACTGATTGATGCTCAAAAATACACTTGGGCATGGAGCAGTATGCTTCTGGTTTAATTGAAAAAGCTCTTTCATCGTCCTAATTGCCCCTAAATTTTCCTTTTTAAGAACACATATTAAGGACAGATCTTATAGTTGAATATTGACAAAGAGCCATTAGAGTAAAAATGATTGTTGAGAGTTGTGACGACAAAATACTTTAAAAATATCTGCTGTTGAAAAATATAGGCACTTCAGAACATGTTTTCCCTCTCTCCTGGATGTATGGACTAACAAGTCTGTCGACACACATTGAAAAAGAAGTTAAAGATAGGATGAATGATCCAATACAGTTTGTGATTCACATACCGGTAGTCATACCCTAACTCATCGTTCAAGGACGCCATGGCTAAAGTAGAAGAGCAGTGGTCTCGCAACCGGGAGGTCCCAGGTTCGAAACCAAGTCAATGCGATTGGGCCCTTTGGTAAGGCATTATTCCACATTACCAAGTCCCTGGACGAGGACTTAAAGCTGTTGGTCCCCTGGTTGCTTACTAACAAGCATACACATGCTTTCTTAGTAGTCAGGTAAAACAAACTAACAAACTTTCTGGTAAACGTTTTATTCTACATACCCCACTTTCAAAGCGTTGACCCTGTCTCAGTATTTCCTTCGTAAAATAAGCATTTCACCCCCTCCAATTTTACATTATTTCACACATATTTTTGTAATTGTTTGTCTTTATATTGTGTTTATCGCTGTCTTTTGTGATATCTGTAACAAATATATACTCAGTAATATAAATTATGATATTCAGGGGAACTTTTTTAAACAAGGCCACCAAACATACTGTTTTTTTAATGGAAAATGTATACTACCTTGACTATATCTTGCCTACCAGACGACGGCGGTATGCTTATGTTGCTTCCTTTCCTGCTCCGTCAGCACAAAGTCTGGAAGAACTGCCGCATGAGGGTATTTACAGTCGCACGTAAGTACTGCACGCAAAGGGAGAATCTTTGATGGTCACCTTCTGCCATAACTTCAGGCACAGCTTGTGGACTATCATCTAGATCTTAATACTCCTGCTAGGTTATGATACGTCTATTTTTTTTTACTCATCAAATATCTCTTATGTTTATTTATTTTTGTAGTTATTTGGGGGATCATTTAATATCAAAGCACCATGTTGTTATTGCAAATCATACACATCAAAACACAATGCCAAGAACTAATAGTTGTTTGTTTTTTGTTTGTGAAAAGATCAGAGTAATGTGTAAAGTGCATCTGGAAAAGAAAAAAAAAGTTTAGTAATATTTATGCTGTTGCTTCTGTCATTGAATATGCTTCTTAATTTCTTGATTTTATTTCATATCTTTAAAATTCCTACTTGACCAATGCATATAACTTCACTCTCTCATTTTACCATGTACCTTTAAATAAAACTCAATAAGTCATGTTTCTTTCTTCGTAACAGAATTGGAAGATAACAGTGTACAGATCAAGAAAGATCTCACAACTTTCCTGTATCATCTTAGAATAGAGGCTGAGATTGAAGTGGTGGAATTGGTGAGTACCTTCACTTTGTTCCCCCCCCCCAACATGTTTTTATCCCCATGTTTTATACTTAGCTCCTAAATTTACAAACCGGACATATTCTTACCAACACTGTTATTGTGTAATGGTTTTGAAGAGAGACACGCTGTAGCTTCTCATCTTGCACTCATCAGAGTTAACGGCGAGAATGAACAGAAAGCATATATCGGACAATATAAACAAAAAGTAAAGGAACTAAGGGTGCTGAAATGAACAAGCTCATATTGTGGAACATTTTTGTGTCTGTTTTCGTTGGCAACAATGTAAAATGGAGTGTACATTAATACTTCTTGCTATTCTAAAATGCAAATGCATCATTGATTAAATGAGTAGATATTACCATAACAGGAGGAGAAGGAACATTTGTTAACATGTCCAAGAGTATAGCTTTAAAGATCTGCCAGTGCAAGTAGATGTAGAACAACATAGTTATCATTGATGTACAATGTCAGAACTATAACCAGGTGATGGTGTATTTCTCTTCAATAGCATGACTGTGATATCTCGGCTTACACATATGAGCGCACACTCAGGATGGAACAGAGGAATGAGATGCTCAAACAGATGAAACTCTCTAAGAAGGAGAGTAGGATGGAGGTAAGTTATCACCAAGATCCCCTGCCTATCTCTAAATTAAAGATTTCTAAAGCTTTGCCTCTGAAGATTACAAAACATTCAAATTTAGAATGTCAAACCTGTCTAGAAAGACAACATTTTTTGTTTCCCTTGAAAATGGTTTCTCATTGAAACATGTACTAAAGGAACCTGTACTTAATGACCACCTGCCTATAAAGACCGCTTTTCTTGCCTCCCTTGGGTGGTCTTTACAGACAGGTTACACTGTATATAGATAGCCTTTTCTCAAGTTCTGAATGCATGAAGAGTTCCTGTGAAAAGGTGCTCAAGCATTCACGTATTGGTTACATAACCAGTTATCCATTTACTTCACATGGGTCAAGAGTGTCAAGGGTAAATTAATGTATTGACAGTGGATGTTAATAATGTAGCATGGATTTTTATCTCACACGGTGTGGTCTATGATCATTGAATCTATGGACTTGCTTCCTACAGTGGTCCTGTTTCATCAAACTTGGTATCAATAACAATTGCCACAGATCTATGGCAAATTTACTCTTAGTCAACCAAATGTGAGGATATCAGTAGCTTATAACAGTTATTATAACTTGTTGTTGTCAACAAGTTTTTATGAAACAGGGCCCAAGTGCCCATTTACTTCACTTGGGTAGAATGTATTGGGAATTTGATTCCCATACTATGTCAACTATCCACCAAACTATGAAACCTCTAGTTAATGATTTAGGATTAGTATTTGTTTTCTTTTATACCTCCTAATGTGCAGCAGAGATATCTATTGTCTCCTGGAATCCGGAATGATAGTAATGTCACTCTGTTCTTCTGTAGCGCATACATGTATCTTCATGTATACATGTAAAAGTATCAATGTCTCTATGCACTTCCAAAGAGCTTTAGTGGAATATTATCCCAGCTCAGCCTAGCTGCCCTTATGATGGTTCTGAAGGTACAAGGGATCAATAGAAATGCATAGATGATGCATTTGAACACAGATTTAATGCCCTTATGAGATGTAGCAGAAAGTCCTGCCAGTCAACACAAGCCCTCAATCCATACACTTGCATATGGAGTGGTCAGTGACACAAAGACGTAACTCCATTTTGAGAAAAAGTGGTTGATGTGTCACTGAGCACTTGGGCCTTAAGGAGTTAAGTCTATGTTTCACTAGCTATTGACTTCAATAGGGTGTTGGGTGAAGTTAAGTCTTTGTGTTTCCTGGAAAGCCCACATTTTTCTGAACATTTTGATACTTCAAATACTCATTTTGGCAAAATATGGAGTTATGTCTTTGTGTCACTGAACCAGAGCTGCCAACCATTCCGTTTTTTGCCGGAATTACTCCCGTTTTTTCCTCCAAATTACGGTATAACGTTTTTTCTTCATAATATTTTTTTATTTTTTTTTTAATTTTTATATACCGCACATTAAACAATAGTCTACTGCAGTACCGGTACTAGTGATAATACAAAAATTTAATTAAAAAAAAAAAAAAAACCTGCTTGTATGGAAAAAAACAGCATAAGGAATGGACATTTCTGCATTGGAAGTGTGTCGCGCGTGGTTGTAAGATCGTTTTAATGAATTCCTTTTTTTGCCATCATGATTCCTTTTTTTGGTCGCACAAGGTTGGCAGTTCTGCTGAACCCTCGATATATATTTTTTTTTTACCAGGCCCAAGCCATCTTTGACCACCACCACTCCACAACAGGCACTGAGTACAGCTCCCCCACACGCAAGAGATCCAGCGAGAAATCAGTGTCCTTTGACCTCAACAGGGGGGAATCCCCCTTCGACATCGCCGTGGTACCGGAAGAAGACGAAGAAGAGCTGGAAGAGGGCAAGGAAGGTGAAGAGGACCAGGATGCAGTCGACACCCCTTTGGTCAAACTCGATGACACGCCCACCAGCGAGACGCCCCCCTCTCCCAAATCTAATGGGGCCAACGGGTCGGCCGGGTCAGCCACATCGCCCAACAAGAAGAAGTCGAGTGAATTCACGAACATGCACCTACAACCGTAAATATTTGGGGTTATTTATTTATATTTTTGTGTTTGATGCCAGTCTTCTGAGATGAAGATCTTTCAAATTTGCTATGTCACTGCCTCTAGCTCTATGAGACACATTGTCTTGGGATCATGAAGAGTTGTCTTTCATTCTGTCACTAATCAACCAACTAACTAACAAAGAATTGATTAGTAATTAACTTATAGAAAGTTTTAATTTCTTGCTATTTTAAAGTGAATTGGAAATTCTTTCTTAGGCTTCTCTAACATGGATTAGTTCCAACCATCATTATTATCATATGAAAAGAATTCTTGTGCCATTCATAATGCCAGAATTAAACTATATTTGTAGGGAGTCATTTTGTGAAAATTGCAGTTAGGCTTCTATTAATTTTGATTCTGAAAGGGGTATATTCCTTCATGAAGTGCAAGCCAAGTGCATCGTTGGTGCATGGTAGTAAACAGAATATTCAATATCGGTGGTCAATCTAAGACTTGGTCATAGACTCATAGTTCACCTCTATTTAAAAGCATGAGAAAATGAAACCTCAGTGCATAATTGTGCAAATCTGATATAATGTGGAAGCAAGATCATCTCTTTTTATGCCTCCGTTACGAAGTAGCCGGAGGCATTATGTTTTCGGGTTGTCCGTCCGTCCGTCCGTCCGTCCGTCGTACCGTCCGTCCGTCCGTACGTCTGTACGTACGTCTGTACGTACGTCCCGTTCTCGTGATCACGTTATCTGAAGAACCGATCGATGGATTCCTGCCAAACTTTGGTCATATATGTATCTTGCAGAGTCGATGAACTGATTAGATTTTGGGGTCACGAGGTCAAAGGTCAAAGGTCACAGGGCTCATTATGTATGCAAAAACAGCTCGTGATCGCGTTATCTAAAGAACCGATCGATGGATTCCTGCCAAACTTTGGTCATGTATGTATCTTGCAGAGTCGATGAACTGATTAGATTTTGGGGTCACGAGGTCAAAGGTCAAAGGTCACAGGGCTCATTATGTATGCAAAAACAGCTCGTGATCGCGTTATCTAAAGAACCGATCGATGGATTCCTGCCAAACTTTGATCATGTAAGTATCTTGCAGAGTCGATGAACTGATTAGATTTTGGGGTCACGAGATCAAAGGTCAAAGGTCACAGGGCTCATTATGTATGCAAAAACAGCCTGTGATCGCGTTATCTGAAGAACCGATTGATGGATTCCTGCCAAACTTAGGTCATGTATGTTACTTGCAGAGCTGATGAACTGATTTGATTTTGGGATCATGAGGTCAAGGTCAAAGGTCACAGCGCACATTATGTATGCAAAAATAGCTTATGATCGTATTATCATTAGAACAGATTGATGGATTCCTGCCAAACTTAGATCATTTATGTATCTTGCAGAGCCAATGAACTGAGTAGATTCTTGGTTCATAAGGTCCAAGGTCATGGGCTCATTATGTATGCAAAAATAGCTTGTGAACGCATTCTCATTATAGAACTGACAGATGGATTACTATTTAACTCAGGATATCTTGCAGAGCCAATGAACTGAGTAGATATAAGGATCATGAGGTCAAAGATCAAAGGGTCATATATGTATAGGAGAAATTGCTTGTAATCACGATATTCTGAGAACCAGTTGTTAATGGATTACAATTGAACTTGAATTTGAAAAATTTCTTCTGTTTTGGTTTGTAAACTTGCTCTATGACGGAGGCATCATTTTCGACTGCGCGCAGTCGAATTCCATCTAGTTTGGAAATGTGAACATGCTCATGCCGAATCAATTCATTTCTCCTTACAGGCAATTAGGGAACGTGAGGCGCATGCACACAGCCGTTCGTCTGAATGAGAAGATCGTTCAGAAATCCCACGACGCCCATCTAGTCATCCTCAACCTTCCAGGTCCTCCAAAGCATGCCTATGCAGAAGAGAACTGTATCCTTTAATTACAATCACTTAAGAATTGCAGTGAATATCATAAAATAATTGTTCATCAAGATTTAAGATCTGGAAACCTTTTTATGCCTCCGTTACGAAGTATCCGGAGGCATTATGTTTTCGGGTTGTCCGTCCGTCCGTACGTCTGTACGTCCCGTTCTCGTGATCGCGTTATCTGAAGAACCAGTTGATGGATTCCTTCCAAACTTTGGTCATGTATGTATCTTGCAGAGCCAATGAACTGATTAGATTTTGGGGTCACGAGGTCAAAGGTCAAAGGTCACAGGGCTCATTATGTATGCAAAACAGCTTGTGATCGCGTTATCTCAAGAACCGATTGATGGATTCCTTCCAAACTTTGGTCATGTATGTATCTTGCAGAGCCGATGAACTGATTAGATTTTGGGGTCACGAGGTCAAAGGTCAAAGGTCACAGGGCTCATTATGTATGCAAAACGGCTCGTGATCGCGTTATCTCAAGAACCGATTGATGGATTCCTGCCAAACTTTGGTCATGTATGTATCTTGCAAAGCCAATGAACTGATTAGATTTTGGGGTCACGAGTTCAAAGGTCAAAGGTCACAGGGCTCATTATGTATGCAAAAACAGCTCGTGATCGCGTTATCTCAAGAACCGATTGATGGATTCCTGCCAAACTTTGGTCATGTATGTATCTTGCAGAGCCAATGAACTGATTAGATTTTGGGGTCACGAGTTCAAAGGTCACAGGGCTCATTATGTATGCAAAAACAGCTTGTGATCGTGTTATCTGAAGAACCGATTGATGGATTCCTGCCAAACTTAGACCATGTATGTATCGTGCAGAGCCAATAAACTGAGTAGATTCTTGGGTCATGAGGTCAAAGGTCAAAGGTCATGGGCTCATTATGTATGCAAAAATAGCTTGTGAACGCATTCTCATTAGAACTGACAGATGGATTACTATTTAACTCAGGACATCTTGCAGAGCCAATGAACTGAGTAGATTTTAGGGTCATGAGGTCAAAGATCAAAGGGTCATTTATGTATATGAGAAATTGCTTGTAATCACGATATTCTGAGAACCTGTTAATGGATTACAATTGAACTTGAATTTGAAAAATTTCTTCTGTTTTGGTTTGTAAAATTGCTCTATGACGGAGGCATCATTTTCGACTGCGCGCAGTCGAAGTTCCATCTAGTTTGATTTTAAATGACAAAGCAGAAATACTGAATCTTGAGCTTTTGTTACTCTTCTACTAAGCAAAATAAAAATGAAATAATTGTTCGTCAGGAATAACGGTCCTAAATTTTTATTTTTATTTGAAGTGACAAGGCAGAGATAATGACAAATCTTGAGCTTTTATTGCTTTTACTTAGCCTGTGATATGCATGTATAAATGAATAATTTAAATTTGATATGAACATGCAAAAGAGATTTATAAGAGAGAGGCAATGATAACAGACTGCCATGTGTGATCTTATCATGTATGGTAATTCAGTTTGTAAATTCCTACAGTTTCCTCTGCACGCTATTGTTTATAGTCCATTTATAAACCTGAAAAGTTGAATAGTTTTGGGTGGTTGTGAGGTTAATGCAAGGAAATCTTAGACAAAAGATGTCCCAAAGTGGGCAAGTTGGAGACGAGTCAAAGATTTTGGCACATTAAGTAAATTGTTTCCAGCACGATATTTCCTTCACTGTATTCATTTTCCACCAGACATGGAATACCTGGAGGTTCTAACAGAAGGATTGGACCGAGTGCTCATGGTCAGAGGTGGCGGACGAGAGGTCATCACCATCTACTCTTGATCACCTCAAGGTCACATCCAAGGTCAGAGGTCGCACATACCAAAGGTCGCGATGCATCAGAACTCTTCATATATGCCAAAGATACCTACATTGTGTGTCTTAATTGTGCTTGCATCATCGGCTAGATAGTTGGTTTGTTTGTTTTAGATGAGTTATTCAAAGTTGATAGGCTACTATTCTATTTAATACAGCAAACATCGGCTGATCTATTGATATATGCATGAGTGGGAATAACTTTCCATGTGAGTTCAATGTTAAACCTCCGTGTTTGATAAATCACCTTGCTGATGTGAGTAACAAGGGGGGAAATTATTTTTAACTAGAACGATAGATATAAAGGGAAAAGTTTGTTTGTACTGACGAATTAGGTCCTTTTTGGTGGATTTTAAATGTACGGAACAACTTAATATATATTTTTTTTATAAACAATGATTATTATATTTCAATAAAAAGTGGTCAATACGTGTGCAAAACTTAACATTTTGCCTCTATGCTGTATGTCATTATGAGCTGAACTATGGTTGACCACTTTCTTAAGACCAATTTTTTGTTTTAATCTAAGATCTATTTGTGATTGAAGTTACTTTAATGAATAACTATGTTAAACCATGGAAATGTTTTTTTTAGTGTAAAAATATATTTCTAATTGAATTAACTGAAATGAGAAGTGATGTCCAAAGAAGAGAAATGCACAGTCTCAAGGATGTAGGAGTACACACATCATATAGGACAGGGAATATCCTTGTATGGTACTTAAAGTGTGTGATGCAGTTCACTTTTTGAAGCCATGTTTGATGGATTTTGTGGATTAAATCTGTCCCTTTTTGTGGTGCTTTCTCTTAAATCATCAGTTGATAATCAAAATGGCCTTGATTCTTGTTAAATCTCATCTTGTGCTCGGCTGAACGGTGTTAATTGTAGAATTTCATATCATATACAGTCAAACCTGTACATAAAGACCGCTCAAGGGAGACAAGAAAAATTATCTTTGCAGTATGTCCATGGAGATATTACTTAATGTGCAGGTTTCAATGAGAAATACGGTCGTGGGGAAACAAAATAATGAGTTCTTTATAGACAAGTAGGCATTTAATGAAACAATTTTAGTACTAGTTCACCAGCATCCCGTTGAAACATGTTAATTTTAATACACACGTCTCAATATGATGTCAGGGAACTTTTACCTACTATAGTTTGTGAGATGCTGATAGGGTCCTCATTGACACTTTGGTGGTCACTATAGCAGGTTTTACTGTATTATTAATTGAAATTTCCTGCCCTTTTGTCAGGCACATAATGATATCATGAATCAATGTCCTTTTGCTTTTCATCTCGTGATTGATATGATTTAAATTTTGAAATTGAAGTGTGTTTTTCGTCCGTGATTTCCTCATAGTTTACATTCACACCAACTGAAATTGATTCTTTGATATGCAATGCTGTTTTTTGATTGCTGTATAGAGATCTGTAAATAATTCAGTCATTTCTATTGAGGAAAAAAAGGGTAGCTGAGAGATATATTTGGCCTGTTGATAAAGTCCAGTCTGCTGTTTTAGAATTGTCTTTTATGAAACGTTCTAGTGTTTTCATGCAAGGGATATTGTGGTGTAGATTTTATAAGTTGTTGCCTCTATGTTGCAAGTGATGTAATTATTACTTAGAATCCAAAGATAAAAGCTCTAAATGGTAGAAATACCTATTTTTACTTACTGTATTTAACCCTGTCCAATGCAACTGTGAGTTTTGAGTTGCAGTGCCTGAATCCCTTTGCAAGGTATATTTTATGTTGAACTAAATTTTAAAATGTCGTCTCCCAAACTGCCAGTGTAATATGACAATTCAAGGCTTCATTGAAAGACAGGCTCATACACAGCACAATAAATGACTTGGTCTTAATAAGTAAAACACACTTTACATGTAGACCAGACTTGTACATTCATACTCTACTACATTAAGAATGCTCTACTTAAATGTTGTGATGCATGGCTGCCTTTTTTATGCTGCGATGCGTACTCAATATCAATCTACAAAACGTAGCAATTGTTTCATTCAATCAAGTCTTATTCCCTACCAAAATTTAGCAACATTATAAAGGTCAGTATTGGAGAAGTTTGTGTTTAGCTACCAAAGACAGACATGTAAATAACTTTGTTATTCAGCGACTTTTCGATGAGATTCTAATTTAATTAAATATTGTGTTATACATTTTCTATTCTGTTGTGTATTAATATTAAGTTATTGTGTTCAGATATCTTAGGAATTTTCATGGAGTAATTTATTTTCATAGTATAGTTTTCTTTTGTATTATTTGATGATTTAGTCGAAAGAGAAAGAAATGAGTGTTGTATAACGCTATATAGAATATTGCAACAAAGGTAGAAAAAGAGAACTACATTACTTGTATTATATTTATTCTTACAAACCATATCGACCAACAAGGTTCTTCCTTTTGGAAATAAAATATGCAATTTATATATCAACACACTTACATTTCCATTTTTTACAAACAAAAATTAAATGGTACTAGAATGTTGCACAATTATAACTATCAGATAGAATGTCAGTTGTAATTCAACGAGATGATTATTATTCATTCTAAAACAATTTGAAATTGAGATAATTTGTTGTTACTTTCAGTTAAGATTTTGTTCATTTTTTCAACTCGTCTTCATATTTATTTAAAATTCATATTCTAGGCAGCTTTTGCCCTCATGATGCCTACCTTTTGCTGTTTTCTGCAATATGCAAATGTGATCTTCCGTTCCCCTTTTATGTGATGTTACAACTCACTCTTTGCCTCTTATTAATTCATGTATATGTGCTCTTTTATTGTAAACTATATGTAAAACACTGAATATCTTCTTTTTGGAGCCAGAAGGCATTAACTCATATTCTTTAACAGAGAGTTTAAGCCCTTCTGGCTTTGATTAGATGATATAATGTACTGTACGTGTCGAGGATATGGATCACGGAAAGGCATGTCCAAGGTATTTCGTCTCAATCATACCATATGTTTGTGACTGCATCAAAGATTTTATAATAAAGTCAACTCTGCATAAGTCTTATATTCTGGGACCACACAAAATGCTTCAACTCGTGTAGAATTCATCTTTAGAAGTGTTAATAACACATTTTGCATACTGGTAATCTGGTTTAAAAAAAAAATAGCAACACCTGATTCGAGTTATGGGAAATTCACCTTGTGGGACTTTGAGTTATGCAGAATTAACTGTACTCTGTCATTGTACTTGGGTTAATAGCTCCACTAAAGCGTGGATCAGACCAGCTATAAAGGACAATAATATTTATATTATTTATTATATTCATTATTCCATGATAATTCATATCTTTGGGTATTTTAATGAACAAATACCTTGGACTTGCCTTTAAAAAGAAATTAAAATGCACAAAATGAAGGCCTTTGAAAGTAAGATGAGGGAGATATTTGTTGATGGTAAAAGTAAATATTGTTGACTTGAAAAATTAGTTATTGTTGTGATGAATGTTCATATTTGGAGTGGTGTTTTAACTGTAATTGCTTGCTTTGTACTTCATCTTACCAACCAAGGCCCTGTTTCATTAAAATTGATTGATAAAAAGTTCCCAAGTCTGTCACAATATTTGTTTTGACAGCCGAAATCAAATGCAAGGGTTATAGTAGATTGAATCAACTTTTGTAACTTTGCAATTGACCATAAATGTGAAACAGATTCCAGGAAAGGCTGAACAATTTTAGAATGAATTTGAGATTTGAATCAAACTATGAACAGTCTGTATATAATTTGTATTGCTTCTCTGTGACATTGAGAAGTATTCTTAAAAGCTATTGAAATTTTTAAGGATTGTATTTTCTAAAGCGTTGCATTCTATTTTTGGATTCAAAGCCATTGTTTTTAGCTGAATGTTTGTGCGTAGGGTGGTTTGCAGTGCCTGTGTGTATGTGTTGTCTACAGTGTATCTGTATGAGAAGTACAAAAACAGTATAATTCTCTCCTGTTTCAAAAGTCAGAACGCAGACAAAAATATGTCACTATGTTTGTCAGTTAATATATGTGATAAGGTTTGATCTTCAATGTTATATGTTTTCAGTGTTGAAATCAGATGTGACCCTATCATTGTCATTTACAGTTTTATTGACCATTAGACAAACCAATTTTATCGTTCAAATCTGAATTCTAATGCAGTGTATTTCACTGATTATTTGAAACTTGGACATGTTTCTTCACTTTAAGGCCTAGTACAATTTTTTCTTCTTCTATCCAACTCTAGTACTCTACGCACAGAGTCTTTTATTTTTCTATTTCTTTGCGATATGCTGTGATACCTCCAACTTATTTTGAAAGGTTGTTCAAGCCATCTAGTTGTTTTTACCATTAGTTCTGATATGAAATGTTATGAGTGGGAAATTCTTTGCTTAATTAATAAAACAAATTCTATAGTAGACTTTAATATTTATCAATTTAACATGTTAGCATTCAGGGATATTATACAGATTGTCTTATTTAAAGCCCCAAATTTCAATTAATTTTGAAGCGTTTATAAATGATGTGAAAACCTGTGTTGAAAATAAAATCTGTAATTTATTCTGTTTAGTACAGCATTACTTAGTAATATATTGTCATCCTTTGATTCTAATCACAGTTTGCCTTTGCATGCTCCCGCCCCCCTCTCTCTCTCTCTCTCTCTCTCCCCACCTCTCCCTCTCTACCCTGCCCCTCCCATGATCTCTTTCTTTCTCCTCTCTCTCTCTCTCTCCCCCACCCCTTTCTCTCTCACTCTCTCTCCCCACCCCTCCCTCTCCCTCTTTCCCCACCCCTCCCTTGATCTCTCTCTCTCTCTCTCTCTCCACCCACCCCTCCCTTTCTACCCGCCCTCCCTTGATCTGTCTCTCCCCTCTCTCTCTCTCTTTCTCCCTAATACTAGCAATCACAAATACTTTCATCGAGATATTAGTACACCTTGATACTGTGGCAAGCAAATCGTCTTGCTGTAATCTTTACATCTTCGGAAGCTACATACACACTATACCAATGATCAAATCGATATCCACAACTATACATGGATCAGATTACAGTGTTAGTAAAAAAAAAAAAAAATAATACAAACAAAACTACATACCAGTATACTTCAATCAAACATAGTAATTAGTTGATAATTATGATATACCTTATACACAGTGCATCCCAGAAAAAAAAGAAAACCTAGTAGAAAATATTAAAAAAAGATAAGTGTAAAATTAATGTTATGAATTAGAATGTACATGTTGATGAAGGCGTTCTGTCTCACAAAGTTTTTAAAATATTAAAATCTTTTCTTGGCAACTACTAAAATGATTTTGATAGTTACTAATGTCTATTTTTGTTTCTTTTCTTTCTCTTATTTTCTTCTTGTCCTTCTTCTTCTACCATCTTCTTATCGTTATCTTAGTTATTCTTCTTCTTTTTTTACTTATCATTATCGTTATCGTAGTTATTCTTTTTTCTTCTTCTCCCTTCTTCTCACTTCTTCTCCTTCCCCTCAATCTCCTTTTTTTCTTCTTCCCCTCATTCCCCTTCTTCGTCCCCTTTTCCTCCCTCCCCTTCTTCTCCTTCTCCTTCCCCCTTCTTCTCATCCGCCTTCTTCCACTCATTCTCCTTCTTCTCCCCTTCTTCTACTTATCTTCATTCTCCTCCTTCTTCATCTTCTTCTCCTTCTCCTTCCCCGTATTCATCTCCTCCTTCTTCTCCTTATTCATCTTCTTCGGTTGTATGATACTTGATTCACGTGACTATTGCCAGGCGCGGATCCAGGGGGGGGGGGCCGAGCGTGCCTTGGCCCCCCCCCCCCGCAAAAAAAAAAAAAAAAAAAAAAAAAAGGAGAGAGAGAGAAGGAAAAGAAGGGAAAGAGGAGAGAAAGGGAAAAAAAGAAGAGAAAGAAGAAAAGAAAAGAGGGAAGAAGGAGATCGGGGGGGGGGGGGGTGAAGGACTTGCCTCCCCCCTCCCCCCCCCCCCCCCAATAAAAAAATAAAAGAGAAGGAAGGAAAGGGAAAGAAAAAAGATAAAGAGGAGATAAAGGGAAGGACAAAATAGGAAGAAGAAAAGAAAAGAAGGGGGATATCAGTTGCAATTTTCCCGCCAACAAGTTGTGGATCGAGGGGGGGGGGGCAAAAGACCCTAGCCCCCCCCCCCCCCCGTCCCCGCTAAAAAAAGAGAGAAGGAAGGAAAAGGAAAAGAGGAGAGCTAAAAGGGAACAAAAAGAGGAAGGAAAAAGAAAAGGGAGAAAACAAGCGGAGATCAGTTGCGGTTAATCCCGCCAACAATGTGTGGAGCGGGTTGGGGACCAAAATGACCGTGGCCCCCCATCCCCCCCCCCCCCCCAGCAAACCTAAAAGAGAGATAAGGAAGGGAAGGGAAAGTGAAAGAGGAGAGAAAGGGAAAGGAAAAAAACGAGAATGAAGAAAGGTAAGGGATATCAGTTGCAATTTTCCCGCCAACAAGGTGTAGATCGGAGGGGGAGGGGCACTGGCATACTGATAGGGGAGGGCGTTTGTTGGAAAATGACAAATTTCTAAATTCACAGCCAGTCAAGAAAATGCTTCTTGAGATGCCTACATAATCAGGGCCCGCGGAACGGCGGGGATCGTATATTAAAGAGAAATAGAAAGAAAGAGAGCGAGAAAGAAAAAATAGTTAACTGCCAGTGTCACATTATAATGGGGTATCAAAATATGCTCATCTGACCATGATTAAAATTAAAGCCTAAAATCCTAAGGGATCTGCCTCCTGGATTCCACCTAGGACCCTAAGGCGGGCCCCTAGATGCTCATATGACGGTCATTTAATGCCTAAAACCCCTGATTTCTGGGGGCTCTGCCCCTTGGACCCCACGCTAAATAGTGTCCTGCTAGTGTCACAAATAATAAGGTATCAAAAATGCTCATCTGACCGTAATTAAACGCCTAACACCCCTGAGCTTCTGGGGGATCTTCCCCCTGGACCCCGAGCCAATTAGTGACCTGCCATTGTAACAATTAGGTATCAAAATAATGCTCATCTGACCGTAATTAAATGCCTAACCTCCTGAACTTCCGGGGCTCTGCCCCCTGGACCCCGTCTAGGGCGCTAAGGCGGACCCCTGAATGCTAATCTGACCGTAAATTAAAACCTTAAACCCCTGAGCTTCCGGGGCGGACAAGGTATCAACATAATTATGTTCATCTGACAGCAGGCGCGTAGCCAGGGGGGGGGGGGGGGGGGGCGGTGGGGTGGTCCCCCAATAAACGCCGGCCAAAAAAGAGAGGAGTGTAAAGGAAGAGGACGTAGGAAGAAAAGGGAATAGACAAAGAACATATTTGAAATTCAGACAAGGATTAAGAGTCGAGAACGGTACAACGAATCGTCTTCTTTCTTTAATGATTTAATGAAACGTAAAAGCTTCCGCGCTTCGTGTGGGAGGGGGAAAACTGAATTTAGACAAGGATTAAAAGTCAAAACGGTACAACGAATCGTCTTATTTCGATAATGATTTAATTAAACGTAAAAGCTGTATTCAGACGAGGATTATTTTCGAGAACGGTACAACGAATCGTCTTCTTTCTCTAATGATTTAATGAAACGTACAAGCTTCCGCGCTTCGCGCGGGAGGGAGGAGGGGAAAACTGAATTCAGATGAGGATTAAGAGTCGAGAACGGTACAACGAATTGTCTTCTTTCTCTAATGATGTGATGAAACGTAAAAGCTTCCGAGCTTTGCGCGGGAGAGGGGGATGAATTAAGACGAGGATTAAGAGTAAAAAACTGTACAACGAATCGTCTTCCTTTCTAATGATTTAATGTAACGTAAAAGCTTCCGGGTTGACCCTACCCCCTTCGGTTTTTTAAGTGTGTATTTTGGAGCAACCCCCCCCCCCCCTTTTCTGTGATTTTTTTTTTTCGGACCAACAAAAAAAGTGGCCCCCCCCCCCCCCTTAAGAAATCCTGGATCCGCGCCTGACTATTGCTCAGTCATAATTTTCTGCAGTAATTGAATTCTTAACTTCGACACCGACCCCAACACTAACTAAACCTTACCTAAAAACCAATCGCATCCCTATTCCTCACCCTATATCTTTGACGAGATATAAGTTTGCAGCAATGTAAGGCACCCATTTTCTTTTTCTTATTCCTCTTATCATTATGATAATAAAGCCGAGTAATTAATATGCTTGTGGAAATATGAGTTTATCTCTTTATGACTATGGTGCAGAATATAGTAACTGAAATGTTGGCATTCATAAAACCTTTGTTGATCAAGATGACAAGAAACATCGTGAACTATAACAATATTAACATTCAAACAAACAAACAAACAAACCACTAAAGGAAATATGGATTAAGGGAGAAGGAAAAGAGGAAGAACAATTAAAAAGAAAAAGGAGGAGAAGAAAAGGAGAATAATAACTGATAAAGATTATGATTAAATTAAAAAAAACAGCGATCAAAAATTTCAACAGCTTTACATATCCGCTGATCCTTAATGCCTGACATCATGTCGCTTTTCGTCACCCAGCCAAGTTGGGGTTAAGGGCTATCTGGGCCCAGATAGTAACTGGCATTAGTGTTAAGTTTGTGACCGCGGGAGCCGAGGTTCAATACTTTTGAAAGGTTTTGCAATTTTGCAAAAATGGATTAGAATGAAAGAGAGAGTTGATATCGAACCTAGGACCTCGGGTACACGATGCAAATGCTCTACCGCTGATCTAAACATGCTTAACGTCTGAAATGTTGTCGCTTTTCGTCACCCAGCCAAGTTGGCGTTAAGGGCTATCTGGGCCTGCTGTCACCAGGAGGGCCCAGATAGTAACCGACACTAGTGTTAAGTTTCTGACCGTGGTAGTCCAGGTTCGAATCTTTTATGCCACCATCTACGGGCAGATGAGGGATTCAGGGGTTCGCTTTATTCCTTTTCCTTTCATATTTTTGGGAGAATTTAACCGCCACCTTTTTTAAAAATCCCCTGGAGCCGCCCCTGTTATTGCTTGAACTTTGATCCAGCTTTTTGTTTGTTGCTGATGAAAGTTAAAGGTTAAGAACAATTAATCTAGCTCCATTACCTACAGGAGCGCCCAGCTGGTTACTTGTTCTAATGTTAAGTTTCTGAGCGCCGTGGCCCAAGTTCGATTCCTTGAACCGGTCTTACAAGTTTGCAAATTTGCAAATCTTCATTTTCCTACCGTTCTGCTATCATTTTACATGTACTTTTTATTATCAATCATTTACGTTTTAAAACCACTTAATTATTGAATATATCTATTACGAAGTGATTGTGCTAATATACCCACTTACTAATATATTTTAATTTATGCATGTCTTTCTCTCCTGTACCCCTTGATACCGACCATTTCTCTTTCGAAGTCTCTAAAATTAGTATTTTATTGCACATAACGGATTCAAATTATGATAAAGGGATGAAACCTTGTAATCCAACCATGGGCATCGTCTTACCGAGGGGTGCGCTGTGGCAACTCCATATGGTCTTCCAAAGCCAAGCGTTGACCATTCACTTCATCAAGTTGTCTAATTAATGGTTTTAATCCTCCAGTATTTAGTAGCGCCAAGCGATTTTAACAACACTGGTATACTTCTTAGCCTGCAATCCCTGAACATATTTGAAGCAGATCTGCCCCCCCCCTCTCCACTCTCTCTCTCTCTTTCTCTCTCACTATCTACCTCACTTCTCCCTTGATCTCTCTCTTGAATGAATACAAAACAAAAAATAATAGCAATCACAAATATTTTATTAAAATATTAGTACATCCTGATATTGTGGCAAGCAAAAAGTCTTGCTGTAATTGTTACATCTTCAAAAGCTATGTAGATTCACATCATACCAATGATTGAATCAATAATCACTATTTTTCAAGGTACATTGATTAGATTACAGTGTTAGTAACAACTCTTACTCTGCAAACAAAACTACATATGCTTCAATCAAACATAGTTTTAGTTTATATTTATATATTTTATATATTAAATTAAAGGCGTTTTACCTACTACACTGTAACTGCACACATCTACATTTTTACTTTAATATTTGATACATACATTGGAGATTACAGTTCATTATAACTACCGGTAATTGTTTCTTTTTGATTAATGAACTTGATACACAGTTTACATGCACAAAATACAATGATACTAAACACACACAAATACAGCAATCCAATTTCAATGGAATGTTAGATTTCATATATACTTTCATGTACTTTATCCTCAAATCACTTTTGTTTATAATTTCAAACCACTTGTTCAAAATACATTAATTTGTTCTTCTGTTTTTGATGCATTCATTCTGTATTAGTTTTGTTTCACACAATAAATTTAATTTATACATTGATCAAATGAATCTATGAACGACTTTTAAATCGTATCAACACTGCCCACTGCAAACCTTGATCAATGCTTTTTGTTGCCTTTACACTTTGTTCATTCTTTTTCTTATCAAGTAGAAGCTGTTAAAATAAAGAAAATAATTCATTGTTCTTATGTTCATATTTATACATTCATGAAAACAAAATTATCCGATGTCTCAATTCTCGTACCAAAAAAATATAATAGTTTTAAAAAATGGCAGCCATTTTCTTTTGTGCTGAGCTGAAATGCTTCATGTAAAGACAATTCAATGACAGGTATTTGATGCATCAGAGACGTATTGATCAGGATAATCAGAAAGTTTGTTAACATTACATTTAACCGTATTTTTGAAGCAAACCCAGGATGACCTCTGTGCTGTGATACAAAGGAGGGTTAGATTACAACGTGACGTCAAGTATAACCCTTACCCCCGGAAAATGATGCAATATAAGATGCAAAGCTGACAGAACTGGGCTTCAAGATGTACATAATGTAACACGAGAGTAAATAAGATGCACATGTATGGATAATATATTGTGAAGAAAATGAGATAGATGTAGGTCGAAGTGTAACGTATACAAACACTTACAAGGTGTAGTATATTGCATGAAAAAAAGAAATACCGGGGTCATGTATTATAAAGAGTTAGGATTGACTCAAATCAATCACAACTTGAAATTAATCGCAACTATGAACTTTATAAGAGATAGGAGTTGCAATTAATTTCAAGTTGCGATTGATTTAAATCAATGGAAACTTTTTATAAGATGAGGCCCAGGTATGCATATATTTTCTTGGCAGGCAGTAACTATGAAAGATGCACATATATGAATAATATATCATGGAATAGATCAGATATAGTGTTTACAGTGTTCAAGTATATAAGGGTATGAATACATGATGCATTATACTGCATGGAAAATGACATGTATCAAGTATGCATTGCTTTCTTGACAGAGGCCTTTGAATACACATATATAAGCTGCCTAATGAGAATATAGTTTATGAAAGAGGATGGAATACAGACTTTTATTAAAAGTTCTTGGAAGTAAATATAAGCACACACTCTGCTACAATTTCAAAACAAAACAACTTCAAGACAATCAATAACATGATATATATATATATAATTTTACAACAATGAAATGGTTTGAATATGAAAATATATGAGACAATGCACACTTAAAGGCAATACAATTGAAAAGACAAAATATTTAGTTTGTTGACTCTAAATAGAGATTTAAAAAAAAAAGTATTAAGCTGAGAAAATATACATTTTCTTACATCATGCTAAACTGTGGAAAAGGCCGGAATGATAATAATCACACAAATTGTTCAAGGTGAATTTTTTGTTGAATGCCACAAAAATGGACTTTGATTGGCTTGCATAGGCTTTCATTGTTAATATCATAGAAAAGATGCACGCAAAACATCATTATAAACACACGTGTAAGAAGTACAATCTCTTACAACAGTTAAGATCCTTGATTGTGAAATTAAGCAGAAGAAAGGGATGGAATAATGGAATAAATGCTACAGTACACATAATGTGGTATGACATGATTTCAAAAATAGGACTTGAATGGAATTTACAGAAATACATACCATATATATTCTGATCATCAGAAAAGTGCATGGATAGAAATAATGCATGGTGAATTATCAAATGGTGATATAAATAAATAATTAATATGATGTATAAAAAGAAAGTGTATTTACATTTACGGTGACATGATTGAATTCTTATGCTTTACTCATTTTATCATAAGATTTTCACAACTTGAATACCGGTAGGCAGTATATATTAAAGGAATTTCATGCAATCAATCACAAGGATTTGTACAATATTTGTGATGTAAATAATTCATTCAAGCAAAATGGAGGTAACATAGGCTATTAAAAAAATATTGAGCTAGATGCTAGTGCATTGGGCAGCATTTTGGCAGATTTGATGTCACTGGGAGGTATGTTGTTATGAAAGGATTCAATTCTTCACAATATCCACTGATTTTTTTTTTTTAAGCAAAAGTTTTGGTAACATATTGATTTGTTCTTATTTGGGGGAAGACACACGCATAATTGAATTGAAGCACATCGAAGGCAGATAAGCATGTTCATGAATATGCTACAGCTATATATATGTACATGAAAGTAAATGCAAGCTACTGGAATGCGAAACATGATTGTATATATACAAAATATACATGTCTCACGTACATATCATCTGCTGGGAGCTAGAAGGGCATTCGTTTACAGGCTTTGACACAGACAGAGCTAACGCCCATCTGGCTCTCAACGGAGGATATACAATGATACAGGTATGCAGATAATCATATAGATGTACATCAATGATCTATATATGCAAGATGAAAGTATTATGAGCAAGAACTGATATGAGCATTGGAGTTCAATTCTTGCATGATATAAATGATGTAAAAGCTGCAGATACATGTAAATGCAAAAGATTTTTGAGAAGATATCAGTGGTTCTTAACCTTAGGGTTGTGACCTCTATAGGGGTTACTGTGATTGTTTTTTCGGGAGGGGGGGGGGGGGGGGAGGGTGGAAAATGGTTCATTAACAACTGAATCCCATTTAATCTTCATGTGTATGCAGAGATGATTATAAGCATAAGAATAAAAGCACTGCCCAAGAAGTGCGATTTGGGAGTATGGCCCTGAAAAGGAATCCTAAATGGGGTCACTAGGACAATAAGGTCAAAGGTCATGAACCACTGGGTCAGAGCATGCAATGAAGATGACAAGATAGAAGAAGATGAGGATCGAGGTATGTTGAAGGGATCTACTTGATGTCACAGAGCAAAGCCACCCCCCTAAGGATCCAGTGATCAGGGTTCTGGGTTGTCTTCAGCTCTACGGGAGCGATGTACGTCAGATCCGTCCTAACAGGCTTCTTGTAGATCGGACACTCGTACATGCGTGGGTCGCGACCCTGCGTGCTGTTGATAGCGTAGATATGGATGACCGGGAGAGGCTCAAAGAGGACCTTGGGTTTGGGCTCTATGAGGCGACACCCGCGTCGGTCCCAGCTAGCGCCCTCTAGGAACAGACCGTAGACGTAGACGCCCTCCTGCGGTGGCTGGCTGATGTCGTCTTTGAGGAAGCGCGTGACGTCGTTGTGGAGGACCACACTGTCTAAAGCCCAGCCCTTGTGAGCTCTTGTCACTTCCTACAATGACAAAGAATCAAATGATAGAGAAGGTCAGTGTGATAAAATAATCTACAAACATCTAAAAACGAATTAAAATATAATCCTCTGATTCTAGAAGATTTTATAAAACATTTACAAATAGCATAACTCGCTTCCAATTAACCTTTCATAATAGCATGCATATTGTGATGCTCACAAATATTTCTCTTGCAATAACATTGACAATAAGTCAACATCACAAATTCGTACATGCATGTTAGTTCATACGTGTCCTACAGAGTGATCTCCCAAGCTATTCTCTGCTATCTTTGAGGTTTAGAACCAGAGGTTGACAGAAGAAATTGTGAACTTGCAACATCCAGGAATAAATAGGAAAAATGTTTTCAAAAACTAAATTTTTTACGAGACCAACAAGTATGGAGAAGACTGATTTATCGCCCATCTACCTGCTGCCAATAATACTCCTCCAAAAGTTGAATATAAGGCAATAGCCACATTTAGTTCCATTTTTTCCCAGAAATCCAGGCAAAGGGACAATCCTGGGGCCTTACCTGTCTCATAGCAGTCAGGAATCCTTGAGGGTTGAAGAATCCAGTCATCCAGAAAGTGTTTGGCCTTCCATCAAAGCACCACGCATGGAACTGCTTGTTCCTGTCCAGAAGCTCTGTAAACCAGAAACCCAGGGTGGACGACGCCCAGGAGATCCTGCTCCAGGTAACCGGGATACGCCCGTCGAACATACTATCCAGGGCGTCACGGAGGTTCTCATTCATGATGATGGTGCCGTCGATAGCCAGCTTGAGGTCGGTCAAGGTGTTTCGGACGAGAGAGATGACCCTCTGCATCCGATCGATCTCCTGTTTGAGGAAGATGTTCATGGGCATGAGGGCCCCCATCTTCTGGAGACGGTCGCGCACCTCAAAGGAGATGTAGTCCACAGGAAGCTTGTCAAGCATGTCATCAGCCATGCGGGTGACAGTGACCTCACGCGTCTCTCCACCTCCACTCCCGCTGTCCTTTGGCTGGATACTCAGGATGGTACCTAGCACGGTCCTGGCAGTGTTGCTCTGGTATCTGAATAAAGGATGGTAGCAGAAGAATGTGTATCATCATATACAGTTACAAAGGGAAATCAAAAGAGGTCATTACTGAAACATGGTCATTCTATATTCATGTCATGAACCACACATTTCTCTTGGGTAAATTGTAAAGAGTTGCCTCTGTGGACAGGTGGCCTTTATCTAGAGTTGACCACTAAAACAGGTTTGACTGTTATTATGTGTGCATGTGAGATTTAACAGGCTGATTGTTTTGTAATTCTTTGCTTGTTCCAAGTGGATTGGTAGTAATAATGTGAGACTTTGACTCGTTCATGCCGTATAAACTGTATACAAACAAATATGAATAGCATGATTACTGCAAGTTTAAATCCTGCTGGTTCCAAGATTTGTTCTACTTGTTTTCAATTACAGATCAATCAATCAAGTTTTATTTACTGGGTGTAAGCCACAAATATGTTTAAACAAGCATGATTACTGTTACAGATGTTGAAGAACAGAGTTTGGCATGTTGCATACAACTGCCATCATACAACCGAATGGTTTTACATACAAATGTATTACATGCATGCAAGTGTTTCAGATGATGTCCTCAATTGCGACAGACGAGGTTAAACTTACGTGATATCCGCATTGGGGTGAAGTCCGAAGGCTTCTGGAGTATCAGCGAGAGGTAAGCTATTGATGTACTCAATATACTGATACGGGATTAAACTTACGTGATATCCGCATTGGGGTGAAGTCCGAAGGCTTCTGGAGTATCAGCGAGAGGTAAGCTATTGATGTACTCAATATACTGATACGGGATTAAACTTACGTGATATCCGCATTGGGGTGAAGTCCGAAGGCTTCTGGAGTATCAGCGAGAGGTAAGCTATTAATGTACTCAATATACTGATTGCAGTTGCTACACTTGGGGATGGCATAACCCTTGTAGAATGAAAAGGTCGGACTGAACATGGCCTCGCTGAACCATACTTTGGCAAAGGTGTTGAGAAGTCGTTTGTCGTAGTCATCGGTCACGCGACCCCCGTACTGGATCTCGCCGATCATGTAGCGCACCGTCGACCAGGACACACCCTTCTTGATGTCCATGTCATCCAGATGATTCTGATCACGAGAATAGAAGAATAAAGGGTTTGAAATAGTTGTCTTACGTGATGCTAAAGCTTGCAAAGTCAATCAATCCTATATTGCATTCTTAATTGTAAATTTTGTAATTTGTAAAAGTTTCTTGACGTGAAAATGGTCGTCATGTAAAATTTGGGAAAGCTTCATTTCATGAAATTTTCTGGTTCTATAGTATACAGATATTGACTGCTTTGCGGGGCACGGTCAAAACTATTGCCCAAGGTGATCTTAAAACTGTACTGTGCTCTGAGACGAAGTAGAAGGGTGCAGTCTCAAGATCACAGAGGAGCTATAGTTTTAACCGTGACCCCAAAAAGTAAGCATTCAATACTTGTTTTATATACCGCATCCCCATGTCAATTCTCAAAAAGAGAAATTTACTTTCCTAAAAGCATTGCACGCGTCTCACTGTGCGAGTCCATGGCCAACTTCATGCACAACCATTACCTCCTTACAGAACTATGCCCAGTCAATACTGTTCGCTATAATGCCCAGTAGTCAGTAGCGTATTTCAAGCCTGCAATTCTGACCAATCAGAGGCCTAGAATTTTCATATATGGTATATATATATATATATACCACAGCACCTTTACAATATATCACATACAGAAACATAATACAGCTCAAAACTTTGAGCGATTCTTACCTGCTCAAACTGCACCGTGGAGCTGAAATCGGCTGCATTGAACTCATAGGGGATGTTCCAGCCCAGGGGGCCAAACTTACGCCTCTCCTGCACAGTGGTGTGGAGGAAGGCCGTACCGTACAGCATGGGCTTCCATTGAGGCATGTTGGAGACGTCCAACTGGTCCTGGGTGATACCGGCATAGGTACGCTTCAGCCCTGCCTTGATCCCCTGAGGAGGCTCGTTGGTGAACTTGATGCACATCTGTGGGGTGAGAAGGAAATCAAGAGATTTAGCAAAATGGAAATTATGGAAAATGGAGAAAAGGTAATGGACTTTGAAAGAACCTTTTTTGAGGGCAGTCTATGACACCTTAAGAAATCCATGTACATGTACTATATGTGGTGCCATTTCAAAAATGACCTAAACAGATTAATATACCTTGTCTAAAGGGAAATTAAATGATGTCAACAGGATTTTATTGAACAGCTTAGTGACTGATCGTGAAAGTTATGAACTCCTAACAAATGTGCTTTACAAGTACTTAAATGTATCGTTTAACAATGATAAATCTGAGATGCACGGCCCTATGTGTTATCAGTGTCTGTGATATGGTGTAATATTGAAGCCCTAAAACAAAATTGTGCTTCAAACTGATCAAGAAGTGCCTCAAACAATTAAAAATCTTTGTGTGACCAGTTTTACCATACTCATTTTCCCCAATAGACTGTAGTGTTATAAAAACCGTTTGGAAAACAAATTTTTTAATTTCCATTTCCAATCATATATATCTTGATAATCAGATAGACGATCGGCTTGTAAAAGTCATGGGATACCTGACTGACCTAAATGTTTATAATTATGATTGAAGCATGAGCTATATCCTTAAATTTTGTATCAGAATCTGAGACAAAGATACCCAATCCCTTTAAGTGTCAATAAATAAGGTCTTGGTGAACTGACCTGTAGCAGACTGATAGGGAAGCTCTTGTGGGGCTCTGTAGTCATCCACAGCCTGAAGTCTTCATGTACCACCTCAGTCTCTATAATGCAGTCCATCAGTTCATTCAGGAAGTCCAGAGATAGATGGCAGTTCTGAAGCAACACCCAGCCACCCTGAAGAAAAGAAAAGATAACATAACAGTTTGCAATTTTTGACCAATCACAATATAGAGGGTTCAGTGACACAAATACGTAAACCTATTTTGGCCATTTTGAGAAAAAGTGGTTTATGTGTCACTGAGCACTTGGGCCTTAAGGAGTTAAGTCTATGTTTCACTAGCCATTGACTTCAATGGGGTATTGGGTGGATTAAGTCTTTGTGTTTCCTGGAAAGCCCACATTTTTCTGAATATTTTGGTATAAAATTTTGGCAAAACTCCAAAATATGGAGTAACGTCTTTGAGTCACTGAACCCTTGATATGTTAGAATTGCAATTAAGCTGTAAGTCAGGTTTAGGTTTACAAATAGATGTAAAACGGAGTTGGGTTCAGGGCTAAACTGTTTTAAACAGGCTAGGAAATAAACCACAGAGTATTTGATGCCAGGGCCTACGTAGTACAACTGTACAGAAGGGTTATCTTTATATTCCTTCAAATAAATGCTTTGTAATCTTAAGAGTTGTAACCACCATGGGAGTAACCAAGACTTACTTTTTTTATTACTTGAATCCATACACAGAGGGTAACGATACTGATCAAGAAATGTAATTTTGGTGGATAATGTAATGCAGGAGTGTCAAGGAAAACCAAATGGGGCTTTGGGGCCAACAGAGGTACAGAAACCACCACTACTTTAAATACTGCTGTTGTCTATACAGTCAAACCTGCTTTAGTGACCACCTTTCTACAAAGACCCCATTTTGTTTTCCTTTAAAATGGTTTCTCATTGAAACATGCACTGAAGGAACCTGTTTACAAAGACCACTTTTTGAGTTTCCCTTGGGTGGTTGCTATAGACAGGTTTGACTGTATATGATTCCTTGATGGTTGTACTCACATTGGCCATGAACTGCTGCAGGAGCCTCCTAGCATGGACCTCCTGACCCTGTCCCATCGAGATGGAGCGGCAGTCAAACTTCCTCTTCTTGGCCAGACCTTCAATCATGTTAGTGGGATCCGATCCCATGGATAGGAAGCAGATCAGTGGGTTCCTTGGGTCCGATTCATCAAAGGTGGCTTCCAGGTCCAGGATCACACCCTCCGAGTAACGCTCTCCCATCGAGTCAGCTGAAGGGTTTTAAAAGAGGTTGATAATAAAAATATCTGTTCAGAATCTGAAAGATACTTCGGTTAGGACGTTAAATGGAGGACCTATGTACAGGAGAGTCACCACCCTTGCACGTTAAGAACCCACTGCACTATTCGTATAAGAGTAGGGGGAAAACCCTGGTGTATTGGTCCACCTGCACACCCCAATCAGGCCGAATATATACGGCATCTGCAAGAATCTTCAGTATTGAAGGAGGCAAATTATCTTGAAGGAGAGGAGATCACATTCTTTCTTGTAGGCTTGGTTATTTGTCTAGTCTTGTATATATCAAAAAAGTTATGACTCTCGATTATTTAATACATAACATACCAAGTGTTTTTAAATCTTTAACCATGTTTTCTGAATTTAAGGCATGTCATTTTTAACTAGATGGAACTTCGACTGCGCGCAGTCGAAAATGATGCCTCCGTCATGGAGCAATTTTACAAACCAAAACAGAAGAAATTTTTCAAATCAATTTCAATTGTAATCCATTATATACATATATGACCCTTTGATCTTTGACCTCATGACCCTAAAATCTACTCAGTTCATTGGCTCTGCAAGATGTCCTGAGTTAAATAGTAATCCATCTGTCAGTTCTAATGAGAATGCGTTCACAAGCTATTTTTGCATACATAATGAGCCCATGACCTTTGACCTTTGACCTCATGACCCAAGAATCTACTCAGTTCATTGGCTCTGCAAGATACATACATGATCTAAGTTTGGCAGGAGTCCATCAATCTGTTCTAATGATAATGCGATCGCAAGCTATTTTTGCATACATAATGAGCCGCATGACCTTTGACCTTGACCTCATGACCCCAAAATCTAATCAGTTCATCGGCTCTGCAAGTAACATACATGACCTAAGTTTGGCAGGAATCCATCAATCGGTTCTTGAGATAACGCGATCACGAGCTGTTTTTGCATACATAATGAGCCCTGTGACCTTTGACCTCGTGACCCCAAAATCTAATCAGTTCATCGGCTCTGCAAGATACATACATGACTAAAGTTTGGCAGGAATCCATCTATCGGTTCTTTAGATAACGCGATCACGAGCTGTTTTTGCATACATAATGAGCCCTGTGACCTTTGACCTTTGACCTCGTGACCCCAAAATCTAATCAGTTCATCGGCTCTGCAAGATACATACATGACTAAAGTTTGGCAGGAATCCATCAATCGGTTCTTCAGATAACGCGATCACGAGAACGGGACGTACGGACGGACGGACAACCCGAAAACATAATGCCTCCGGCTACTTCGTAACGGAGGCATAAAAATGTTCATGTCTTTAAAATGAGTTTCAAATACCTTAGGCAGCATAGATTTGTTGCAGCCACCCTCTAATACATAAACCATCTCACAATCTAAAAACTCTTCTTAAAAAAAAAAAGTAGCAAATTTAGCTACATATAAGACATACTGGGAATTAAAGTTCATTAAACCTACAAATATGACACTGTTGATTACTTAATGCAATGCCTCTCTTCTGGAACTTAAAGAATTAATGCTAGTATAACAAAGAACAAAAGCAGTATTCTACACTTGCAAGTAGTTTAAATCACACCAAAAGTTCACACCACAAGGTTATTCATCGACTTACCAATATACTTCCTAGCCTGAGCCAACGTCCTGTCTGGACACCACGACCTGATCAGCAGCAGTTTCCTGAAGACATCCAAGGACTGATGATACCCGTCCGGTATCGCCTCCTCCTCGGGTGCCTCCTTGTCGAACCAGTGCTTCCACTGCTTCTCGTTACGGCTGACCTGATTGATGACCTCCGAGAAGTGTTTGAGCTTGCTGAGCTCCACCAGGTTGAGCCAGGTGATGTCCAGGATCCATTTGGACGGCTTGGTAGGACAGGCGTTAAGGTCCAACGTGGCACCACCTAGTACGGGAAAAGCCACAAGGATATCATGTTTCAGAATAAGTAAAAAGGACTTTGTTAGTGCAGCATTTGGAAGTTATTTAGGACAGGCGTTAAGGTCCAAGGTGGCACCACCTAGTACGGGAAATGCCACAAGGATATATAGAATGGTTCAGAATAAGTAAAAAGGCACCTTAAAAGTGCAGCATTTGGATGTTATTTAGGACAGACGTTAAGGTCCAAGGTGGCATCACCTAGTACGGGAAAAGCCACAAGGATAGAATGGTTCAGGATAAGTAAAAATTACTTTGTTAGTGCAGCATTTGCATGTTATTTAGGACAGACGTTAAGGTGCCAGGTGGCACCACCTGGTATAGGAAAAGCCACAGGGATATCATGGTTCAGAATAAGTAACGAGGCAATTTGTTGGTGCAGCATTTGGATGTACACGGCTAGACAAACTCTTCATTATAAGAGAAAACAAAGGCAATCACTTGTCTGTCACATCCATTAGCATTTACTAATACCTATCTAATTCAGAAAGCAAGAAAATACATTGAGTACGGGATGGAGGATTAGAGTTGATATGCAATTACTTGAAGACTGTTCTTGTTACTATGTTTAAAAATTTACATCTCTCTGTTACTTGGTAATAAATCTTTCTCATCTGTAAGATCTATTCTCTGGGTCTTCTTTCTACTGTAAACAACTGTCCAGGACAATTCATTCTAAATAAACCATCCCTAAAGTAATGACGAACATTTGAACATAACATTGCTTTGAGCATATCAAGGTATCGATTCCACATCACACTTAACATGATTAATAATCACATTACCGTATTTGCCGGCGTGAAGGCCGCAGTATTTTTGGAAGAGAAAATATCAAAAAGTTGGGGTGCGGCCTATGCGGCGAAAGAGTTAAACAAACAAAAAGTAAGTCAAAACCAGCACGAATTTGCACATATGAGACTACTAACGGTACAATAACTATACCACTATGCTACAGGACATTTCCACACATCTTACCGACAATTTTATCTTGCATTGTTGACATAAAGACGAAAATAAACTTCCAAAAATAACATCTGCCGATAGATCTTGATCTAAGTTCGTGCCAATGCATTGCAAAAGTAAAAGAAGGGCCCGTTTAACGGAGCTGCCGCGAAGCATCCAGCACGCGAAGTCGCTATTTTGAATCCATTTCAATAAACAAGAAAGAGGCGCAATGTATACATCACAGAAAACTACATAGGCTAGCATCAGTGCGGGATGGCCGAGCGGTCTAAGGCAATGATTTTAGTCATATCAACATTTGTACGCAAGAGATCAAATCCCAACTTCGACAAAAGTTTTTTTTTTTTTTTTTAATGTCAAAATCGGGGGTGCGGCCTATACGGCGCTGGGGCCTTATCGCCTGCAGATACGGTACGCACATATGTATTTTGTAATCAACACTACCACTGACCTTTGATCAGGGTCATGAACTCTTCATGTTTGACCTTTCCACCCTGGAGGTCAATCTTGAGTGTGAGTAGCAGGGTGAACATGAACTTATCATCCTCATAGAGACCTCTTGCAGCGTACTTGAAGACAGCAAACGTCATGTAGGCAATGATGTTATTTATACGTTTAGTTGTGATTGGACTCTTGGTAGAACTGAGAAGAAGAAAAAAGAAGGGAAAATCAAAGTTATGATTATAAGTATTTTGATGACAGACATGTACACTCCACTTTTGATAGCTACCAAGAGGCGCCCCTACAGAGGTGGACTGAACAGCCACATCAGATGCTGCAAACGAACTAAAAAGCCAGACTGATTAATAGTGTGAAACTCTGTTGCCTCCAATGTCCAATACTGTTCAGATTGACTTAATGTGCTCATTTTAACCCATTTTCCAAAGAAAGCAAAGTTTGTCTTGTATATATTAAGCTCTAGTGAACCTTAAATACAAGCCCTACTCAAGAGACTAGTGATAAATAAACTAGTTTTACTCTAGGTTTACACTAATGACATTCATTCAAAGACCACTGCTCCACCCATCAAGCCATATTATTGCCCAAATAAAAAAATTGGAGTAAAAAAATACAATACCCTGACAATATGTTCAAGAGTTTGCAGTATCCTCCTTTTAAACCATATTATTCTGAGAAACAATTCTTTATGTCAATTTTGACAGTGAAAACAGTATCTCCATGGTGCAGGGCCCTCAGGGAGAACAGAATTCATACTGATGAGGCTACCCTGGGTAAACAAGAATATATTAATAGGGACTTTTAGATTCAGTGGACGAGAACGGCGTGAACGTCCACTGATCATGCGTGTCTATTGCAAGCTGTTTTAACATTAATTTCTATTTCTTTACAACAGAAAATAATTTTTTGATATCAAGAATTACCATTGCTTTACAACAAAAAATCATTTCTTGATATTAAGAATTAAATTCTTGAAATAGGAATAAATGTAAAACGGCTTGCCATAGACACGCATGATCAGTGGACGTTCACGCCGTTCTTGTCCACTGAATCTAAAAGTCCCTATTATTATTAAGTGTACTTACTTGGCCATGGAGAGATCAAAGATTCCCAGGAACTGCTTGAGAGACGTCTGATACATGACATTCACCATACTCATCTCAGTGATCAAGAAGTACAGGATGCTACCTCGGGTGGCCACTAGAGAAAGGAAAGATCAAGGAATAAAAGTTTTGATCCAATCAGTAGATCGACATGGTTTAATCTGGAGTTAAAGATAACTAAACAGTATTTGCAAGTACTAGAAGATTTAAATCATGCAGCATAGCATTCCACCTTCTCGTTTTCTTATTCTAGTTCAAGCTACTTAGAAATGAATAATAACTCTATACAATGCTCTTCCATTGTTACCATATGCATACAGCAGGCCTTCTCAACTAGTTTATTAGAAGTGCCAATTTTTTTTAAATTGAAGTTGAGGTGCCAACCTGTATGGTTGGTGACTGTGTTACGAGGGAGCGTAGCGACCGAGACGATACCAGGTGTGGTCGAGGGGGCGGAGCCCCCGGAAGCTAGTCGATTTTAGGGCTTTTTAGGGCCCATATGTGGCATTTTTAACACCTTTTTATTCCATAAAACATCAATCATAATTTCATATTGATGTGAAATAATTAGTACAATTCCTTGGTAAAATCTACACTGGAAGTAAATTTATATGTAGTTATTTTGGTGCAATAAACACGGAAAATGTCAAAATCCAGTGAAAATCAAACAATCAAAATGGCTTGTTAAAATTTTGGGCTCAACTTCAACTGCGACTTTTTGATTTTGCTGAGTTTAAAATTTTAGAATATAGTTTTTTAATTTTTTCTTTTTTTGATTTTTAATTTGTATTTATTTTTTATTAATTTAATTTTTTAAAATTAATTTAACAGCCGCGCGCCACTCCGACTGACAGCAAGCGCCACAATTGGCGCGCGAGCCGCCAGTTGAGAAGGCCTGGCATACAGCATTTCCTCTATATGTCTATCAGTGAATTGTTAGATTTGACATCACCTTCAATGTTTTAATCATAGTTTGTTCATAATAGTTACAAGAAAACCATAATTCCCAAACCATTAATATCATAAATGCAATATGATTTTTCACATTGTGCTAGAATCAAGGACATACACAAATACATGACAGTTTTGTTTAAATAGGACACTACATTTACATAAAAGAAAGGAATAAATAAAAACAAAATGGATAATTTGTAAATACCTGGTCTGAATTCCTCTCTAGCGAGGTTGATCTTGATCTCTGTATCAGCAGCGATCTGTAGCTTTTGACTGACCTCCTCTGCCGTCGTCTTGGTGACCTGAAGCACCGTGATGAGCGATTCGTCATCAACGAGGGAGCCCTGCGTGCTTGTCAGACGGTAGAGGAGGTTGTCCTCTAGTTCTTTCATCTTACGTTTGTTGGCAGTGACGTCCTCCACAAGTTTGGTACGCTCTGCTTCAAGCTCCTGGATGTGTGGAAGGATCAGAGGATAAATTAAATTTGGGTAAGGGTGTCTGATTGAAACCATGTCTTTATAACCTTGGCTTACACAGAGTTGCGATTGATCCAAATCAATTGCAAGGACTCCAATCAATCGCAATTTTGCAGTCTCCTATCTCTTATGTACATAGTTGCGATTGATATCAACTCTTTGTAAGACGAAGCCCTGATCTCATTAACAGTTGCAAAAAGTCTGAATTGATCACATGCTCAAATGATTGGATTACGAATAGATAAATGATTGGTGACTATACAATTATCAATCAAACACACTTTAAATGAGATGGAGTCCCTGACCTCCCATTCTAGAGCATAATTCACGACTATTGCTGAACCTTGAAAATCTTAAGGTGTATACAACAAGTATCGAATGCGGAAATGAAATTTGTGCTATTTATTTGGCATATTTTCATAACATCAAGTGACCAAATTTCTCAATGCCCTCTCCCTCTTCATTTACCTTTAACCCTCAGAAAACAGAAAATTGTATCACCACTAAATCTGTCGGCATGAATAAGGAATTCATAAAGCGCCCTCTAGGGCCACTTACACTCTTTTCTGTGAGGATAACCCTGCCCAGGAGCTGATCCTCAAGGCCTTTCATGGTGACAGTGAAGTCAATGATGGATGTCTTAGCACTGATCTCAGGTGTGTAGGCTGGGTTGGGAAGCTTGGTGGTGACGTAGAGACGGAAGCCCTCCATCACGTCCACCTCCTTGTCTCCAACTTTCACCTGGAGGAAAGAAAGAATACCAGATCATTTTAGGAATAATCGGTTTGGATCCATTTCTTCTACATGTGTAAGTTATGTCTGATGTTACGTGCTTTCCACACAGAGAGTCTTGAACTTATAGCCCCACTGTCCTACTTGTAGCTACTTGCTCCCTCTATATAGAAAACTTCCCCAATCGGTGCCTGTTTGTCCCCCATGATCCTCTTTTTCTTATATTAGTTGAGAGCTGAGTTAATGAGATAGCCACCTGTCGGTGACCTCGCTGTGTGGTCTAATCTCTTCTGGCCCAGTAGTATTGACGGTCTTTAATACAAACAATAATGCTTTAAACCACAAAATAGTGTTTCTAAATGCTTTACAGATATTATTACGGCAGTCATCAGATTCATTCTCACAGTGTGCACCATCTCCACTCCCTGGGGAGTATTTCTACCATAAGGTCATTATGAGGGCAAATGACATATAATATAACAAAGGCTTTCATCATCCTACCAGGTCCCTGTTTCTCTCCTGTGTATGGAGTGGCAAATTTAGATTAATGCCTTGCCAAAGACATTAGTGCTGTGACAGGATCGAACACTTTTTCATCAAAAGTCCCTCTGAAAGAAATCTCCTACCAACCTTAAAAGAACTTTCACTTTTGATTTTGAAATTTTTAACAAGTTGTTTTATAGTAGTCTTTGACCAAGACACGCAAATATATCTATCACTGACAATCCTAGTGAACAGTCTTAGAGAAGACATCGATACTAACCTTAAATGTGCTACCACTCTTAATGTAGTTCTTCTCCAGGACATTGTCCAACGCCGGGTCCAGCTCTTCACCCACGTCTTCTATCAACAGAGGGCGCCCTAAGGACAGGCAATCCTCAAGATGGGTCCGGAAGTACTTGTGGTTCAATGACGTGACCTGGGAAAAGGCAATACAAATTGATTAGGTTTTTCACATCTTAGAGCCTATCTGTACTAGTTTGGCTAGGAGGGATTAGACCACCCAGGAAGGTCACTGACAGGTGGCTATCAGCTCTCAATTAACATAAGAAAAAGAGGATCATGGGGGACCTATGGTCACTAATTAGGCATTGGTTTCTATATAGAGGGAGCAAGAAGCTACAAGTAGTACAGTGGGCCCTTTAAACATACTAATGTTGTAAAGCATCGTGAGTGCTTCATTCACTCATCCTCATTGATAGACCACAGCATCCAATGATTTACAATGTACTGACACATCAAAATCGCATCAGGTTTCAAAGAAAAATCCACTAAAATTGTTTCAGAATTTGTATCCAGAGATGCACAGATCTTTGCAATATCTCTTGATCAGAGGAGTATAAGGCATTGTATAATCCTCATATTAACAGTATCATTCTTTTAGGAATAAGACATTCTGGTCTTATATATTTATCCTGTTAATTTGGATTTTCTGTATAATGCCCATTTTCCATAAACCAAAGCCAAAGTTATGTCAGGCTTGGTATTTACCTGGTTTATTTAGAAATGAAAGTTGTTATTTTCCCACTACTTTTCATGACAGATATTTCTAGATTTGTAAACCCAAGACTAATATTACTAGATTCATGAGCCCAAGACCACTTTTTCTAGATTCAAGAACCAGATATTAAAACAATCTCCTGTTGCTTACCTGCATCTCATTAGCAGTCTCTCTATTCTTGATCCAGATCTTACCCTGCCCTTGAGGGTCGATGAGCAGAGGAAAACGGGATGCCTTGGTGACAATGATACCGTTCTGGATAGACAACTCATCGTTAGGCAAACCTTGTAGGTTCCACTCTGCAATCTGATAAGATATTACAACAGAAACAGATACATGATAATATCCAGCTTGACACAAGTTAAATCATTAGAAGATTATGAAGGAAACATATCGAGGGTTCAGTGACACAAAGACGTAAATCCATATTTAGCTAGAATGAGTATTTGATATCAAAATTTTCAGAAAAATGTTGGCTTTTCAGAAAACATAAAGACTTAACTCCATCCAACACCCCATTGAAGACAATGCCTAGTGAAAAATAGACTTAACTCCTTAAGGCCCAAGTGCTCAGTGACACATCAACCACTTTTTCTCAAAATGGAGTTACATCTTTGTGTCACTGATCCCTCAATATACTCATTAGAGTGTTATGATATTTAGTTTGAGGCGAGTTAATCCACTGGACAGCTAACACTTTTAGCTTTCCCAGAGTGTAAAGGTATCATTTAAAGCAGGACTGCACAACTTGTAGCTACTTGGCCCTCTATACAGCCAACAATGCCTAAGCGGTTCCCGTTAATCCCCCATGGTCCCTTTTTCTTATGTGAATTGAAAGCTGATTTGATGAGATAACCATCTGCCAGTGACCCAAATGTGGGTCTAATCCCTCCGGCCAAACTAGTGCAGACAGGCTTTAATATGCAATATGACGTGTGGTTGAAGTACAGATTAAAGATGATCACAATGCTGAAAAACTTTGAAGACTTGTTCATTACTTTTTGGTACCCATTGAACCCCTGGGTGGAGAGGAGCAACAAAAGTAAATTACCTAGGTTCAGGACATAAGTGCCATGCGGGGTATTGAATCCACAACCTTTGCATCTCCAGTCAAAACTTTAAACCACTTGACCATGACACCTTTACATGGTTGTACATGTACACCACATGCTCTGACAGCAACGGTTGAATTCCTTCACTATAAAACAATATACTTCATCTCAACCAAAACTCTTGACTAGCCTTACATCTTTCACTCAATAACTCTTTTAACAATTTTAGGGGTCAGTGACACAAAGACGTAACTCTATTTTGGCCATTTTTTAAGAAAAAGTCGTTTATGTGTCACGGAGCACTTGGGCCTTTAGGAGTTAAGTCTATGTTTTACTAGCCATTGACTTCAATGGGGTGTTGGGTGGAGTTAAGTCTTTGTGTTTCCTGGAAAGCCTACATTTTTCTGAACATTTTGATATCAAATACTCATTTTGGCAAAATATGGAGTTACGTCTTTGTGTCACCGAACCCTTGAATTGTCTGCAAATGTTAATTGAAGCACCCTCTACAAACAATAATTGAAAACTTACTGTAGTGTTCTCCACCAGCATCTCAATAAGATTGAGGTTCAATGTGAAGGGGATCTTCCTGGTCTTCATCTCCTTCTGCCAGTCCTTGAGGAGTTTGCTACGGAACTCCTGGTTGAAGGGTCCAGAGTAGGACAAGAAACCGGTAGCCATCAGGACATCACCAACCAACCTGAAAAGAATTAGAGGCATCGTTTAACAATGTTAAATCTGAGATGCATGGCCTTACGTGTTATCAGTGTCTGTGATATGGTGTAATATTGAAGGAACCAAGTAGGACATAAAACCTATAGCCATCAAAACACCAACCAACGTGAAAGGAATTGGGGTGTAAAAGTAATGTAAGTTACTGGTCTCTCTCAGATAAATATTTTTAGGAACTAATTTTTAAATTAGTAGTGTCGGGCTGGGATTTGAACCCCGTAACTTGTGATCTACACTCACATGACTTATCCACTAGACCACGACACAACACATCTACTACTGCTACTGCTAAAGGTGACGTGCAACTCGTAGATCAATACCCCATAAACAGGATGCATGATCTTACCTGCCAATCTGAGCCTTGAATTCCTTGTTTGCTTGTGTCCATCTTTCTTTCTCTCCTCCAAGACCACTAATCAGGGTGGAGGCGGCATCCATCTTCCTTCTGCAGTTGTCTGCATCATCCAGAAGATCCTGGTAGGAGTGCAAAATTTTGTATTATTTTAGTGATTATCCCGGTATAACCGGCTGGCAATAAGCCTAATTTACCGTTACCTTAGACAGCCAATCAGAGCTCGTTATATTCGCGCCTTGTTCCTTTTAGTTTCCTTTTAGTTTCTGTTTATATTGTTTGATTTCGGCTTTCTGTTCCATTCTTGCGTTTTACTCTGACGAGTGCAAGACGAAAAGCTTAAGTATGGCTCTTTTCAACGCTATTCTCCAAAATTGGTTCCAATTCATCATATCATACCAAACCTATGTTTGATTGTTTGTTTGTTTTACCCAACTGCAAAGAAAACATGCTTGTAAGCAACCAGGGGACCGACGGCTTTAAGTCCTCTCCGAGGGACTCGGTAATGAGGATTAATACCTTACCAAAGGACTCTAGCGCATCGACTTGGGTTTGAGCCCCGGAACCTTCTGGTAACGAGACCACTACCCTACCATTGAGCTATCGCGGCTCCTGTCATTCAATATTTCATAGCAAATATCAACGTATCAGGCTTTTGACTTTGGTTAGGTCATTTATTGCTAATAAAGATTAATTTGACTAAACATAACATGCATATGGTGCTCCATTCACACTACAAATGTGTTTGTGTAAATAAATAATTTTTTATCAGGCCTGCATTCATAAACTGTTAATTCACAATGGTCTATAGAACTTCTTCCCCATACCCACCCTGAGAAGGATTACAATATTCATCAATAACAAGTTTGTATCCATGTCCAAAAATTAATTTCTCCAGTGCTTGTTCTTTACTGGGATAAAACAAGCACAGGTTGTGGCCCTTCTAGTCATTCTGCATATGACTCTCATGGTTCAACAACCTTTCTTTCTCACAACAGCATCAAATTCAGCTTGAGCCTAGTCAAGCTGTCCCTGTTGAACCCTTTTCAATATCCTGGGGGTGTTTCACAAAAATCAAAGTCGAACTTGGACTCAAAAATTATGGAGAGCCATTTGTAGCCTTAAAATAAGATATATTCAAAAGCAAAAATTGAAGTGTTTTAGACTTTTCATAAATTCCACATAAAGAACATGAAATCTCCTTAATAATAGAATATATGAATGATTTGAATCAACATTTTATGCCTTTTAAAATAACTTTATACAAAATACTTTCAAAGATGCTAACTAACGGAATTTCCATAATTGCTATGTTCAACTTAGAGATAAGTTCAACTTAGGATCTTTGTGAAACACCCCCCAGTTGTTTTAACCATCCTATCCGAGGGACTTTGTCTCACCTGTTTCAGTTTCATAGCAGCATCATACTCCGCCTGGGCTTCGTCCAGTTCAGCCTGCTTAGCGTCCAGCTGACCCTGAGCTTCAGCAAGGTCACTGTTGGCTCGGCCAAGTCTCTGTTCCTGGACGGCTAAATTAGCCTGATGATGACAAGAAGCACAACACAGAGAGGTAAACAAAAAAAATAGTTACTTTTAAATCCAATATTTATTACATAATCCCTCTTATGGGATTCAGAATTGATCCCAAAATATCAAAAACAAGGAGAGAAAGGATTTCTTTTGATCGGATAGTAAAGCAGTAGATATGCATTGACTGTGAATTACACATTATCAAAAAATAGTGATACTGTTTCTTTGGTAAATATGTTAATATCTATTACCTTGAATGTATTTGTACTGCGGTATGAATGACATTCTTATTGAATACACTGGTAACTTTTTTACGTACCTACATTTTGATAATCTTTCAAAGAACCCTCTGGGAAGTCCTTATTTCATCATCACACACATGAAAGGACAATTAAACTATTTTCACAACCATGTCAAAATGGTGACTTCTAAACTAAATAAAGGTCATTGTACTTCTTGCAAAAGGAAAGGGAAAACTAAGGGTCCTACTACATCTCTTAATTGAAAAACAATAAACAATACAGAGCTTTCTAAATTCATCATTTGCTAAAGGACCACTGAGCATATGAGCATATCGAGTTCTGGTCAGAGGGGTGGGGGGTGTAAAAATGTGATGGACTTACCTTAAGGGGGAGTACTTCCTTGTTGATACCGAAGAAGAAGGACATAGCCTTGGCCCAGGAGGCCAGACCAGCTACATCACCACACACCTACATCCACAAAGGACACAAAAAATAATAACAGATTAAACAGGAGAAACACATAGACTTGACACAGGTATATATCTGGGGGGCGTTTCACAAAACTTGTCACCAGTGACAAATGACAGTTTCTGTTATAATTAGCTACTGAAATCCTTGGTTCTGATTGGTTATCAGCAGATTTGTCACTGATTTTTGTCATTTGTCATTGAAAAAAGGCTTTGTGAAACACCCCCCTGGCAATACATAGTAATCAAAGTGTAGTCATATCGCATTTGATCAAATTATCTGAGTTTTCTTCTCCAAATCGCCCAAAACTATGTAGTTTTTACCGCTACATTAAATGACATGGATTTCAATACTTCATATTGTCTGATTGGAGCAAGAAGGGCATAAACTCACATCATCTTACAGAATTAATGGAGCAGATGGCATCCTTCTTGTCCTTTATCACAACCTAAAGTTCAACGCTCTATTTTTCTCGCTTTCTGTAAGCCAACATCACCCAGTGGACTTCTCTGTCAACTCAATGGCGCAGAAAGGGGTTTATTAAGAACAACGAGCTTTGATAGTCTTTACCTTCTTGGCCTGCTCTAAGGTGAAGTCTTCCATCCTGAGGTACGGTTCTAGGAGCTCCACCGTCTCCTCATTGATGCTGTCCTTCTGGAAGTTGAGCAGACCCTGAAGAAACCCTGATCCACCCATCAACTGGAAGATTGAAAGAGAGCAGATTCTGAATTAGTAGAGTTCAAATCTTCAAGTAAATGCTGCTTGGGTATTGACCAAGGCGAATTGGTCAACATGAACAACTCTGGTCGTCTACACATACCGCTTTCAAAGAAATCTTGGGGGGGGGGGGGCACAAGCTTTTGCTCATGCTCATGCCGGACCAGCCCTGTGGAATTCACTTCCACAGGAATTGAAGAACTCTGATTCTTCAATGTCTTTTAAAAGAGCAACCTTAAATCTCATTTGTTCAATTTTGTGTTTTGAAGACAGACATTCATTCCTACTTTCATTTTTGTATTCTTTTCTTTCTTATGTAAATGTACACAATTCATTTGTCATGATGTAATGTGTTCCCTAATACTTTGAATCACCTTGAGTATTTAATTATAATGGATAATGGCGCTATATAAATCTCATGTACTATTATTTATCATTATCATAGGTAATCAGGAATCATGGCTCCCGAGTTTCACCTTTTCAGCTGAGATTGTTCTTTGTTAAGGTTGGTAGACCTTGAGGAAACCCCCAAACCCTACCAACTCTACAAGTTCCCTTATTATGATACAGAGAGGAAGTGCATTTTCTTTTGAAAATTTACCTAAAGAATTTTGTGATGCTGTCAAAACCTACAGTTTTTATCATTCATGGAATACTGTTGCACATTCCTTTAACTAGAAGAGATTCTACAACTACTATCAAAGTCGATGACATAGCTGATTGTTCGATCTTGGAAATTTTATCATGAAATACCCTAGAATTTCATGATACCCACAAAATGTTCCTCAATCTGCATCGTAAATAATTATAGGTGACTCGCACTTGAAATAGATATGGGCCCAGTAGCTAACCTTGAGGGAGTCCGACCAGGATGGAGTAGGGCTATCCCTCTCAGGGTCGAGACAAGGTGGACTGATCCTCCTCTGGAAGAGCAGCAATAAAATAGATATGGGCCCAATAACTAACCTTGAGGGAGTCCAACTAGTTGGACTAATCCTCCTCAGAAAGAGCAATAAAATAGATATGGGCCCAATAACTAACCTTGAGGGAGTCCAACTAGTTAGACTAATCCTCCTCTGGAAGAGCAGTAATACAATAGATAAGGGCCCCAAAACTAACCTTGAGGGAGTCCGACCAGGATGGGGTAGGGCTATCTCTCTCAGGGTCGAGACTAGTTGGACTGATCCTCCTCTGGAAGAGAAGCAATACACAGTCCATGATGCGCATGATGAGATGGGGAGGCTTGCCAAGCTTACGCACGGTGGAGATGTGAGCAGGTTTGATGGTATTGAGAGCTTTCTCCGCCTCCTCCAGGGCTGGTTTGGCCGCCTCCAGCTTGCCCATTGCTGATGCCTTGTCAATCTGCCCAGGAAAAAAGGAAAAAATAGACAATCAAGATGCTACACTTCAAGATCCCCTAATCTGGGATCTTTCATTACTAGAGTCTCAAGAAATGATACAAGCAAATGAAATTAATATTCATAGTTTTGTTGTGCAGTACTGACTAAAACAGTTTTCTCATTATGGACTTAAGTCACCAATGAACATTTCCCTCATGGGAAACTCCAATCCAGTATACTAAATGTAAAAAAAAGTAGGGTGTCTTGATCTAGAGGACAAGTCACTAAACTTTGGACCCCACAATACTTGGTTCAAATCCCTACAAAAAAATGACATCCTTCTGCAAAACATTAATCTCCAAACGCCCCTCTCAACCCAGGGGAAGTAAACAGGTACCAATATGGAATTAATTCTTTGAGTGCTTGAATGCCCTTTCATGAAGCTCAGCCTATGGTCAGGGTTTTAATACCATTCAACTTTTGTATCTTCAGGAAAAGACGCTTCATAATTTGAAAAATTATTTAATCATTGATATCAAGAAGGACATGTATATGTATATTCAAAACTTCAAACTGACAACAGACGTCTTTCTGCATCAACCTATACTGAGTAAGGAACTTGAGCAGGTAAGCGGTTTTGGAAGAGATTGAACAGTCTACTTACATTGATTTCATCTACAATGGCTTGAGCTTTGTCCTTGACCTTCTGGACCTGTGATTTTACCTTCTCGGCTGCCGTAGCTTTGACTGCCACAGCGGCCAACACCTGAAAAACAGAGGGTAGTACAAGTAGTTGGCAAAGATAAAACACAGAAATGACTCAAGGGAAATACAATAAAGATGGGTGCAGAGACTGTCTTTATAGGCCAGTGATCAAAACTATAAATTCTTGTTGATACTAGATTATAAATAAGGTGGGATTAATTTGAATCAATCGCAACTCTTTACCACACAGGGCAAAGATTTAAAAAAAGAAAATGCTGTTCAAAGATGTCAGAAACACCAGTTACTATAGCAACTATAGACATGGAATGTTACCAATCCTACAAATTCCTTACAACACAAACATATTTGAGGGCTAAACAAAAAAGCTTTTTCTTTTCTAGACAGTTTCAAAAAGGCAAATTCAAGTGAATGTCTCATACATAACTCTCTTTTTCCCCCTTTTACCAATATTTATTCCTCCATATTTGTATTATTATGTATCCATTGAGGGTAGTCATGCTATCAAGCTTTGCTTACTTTGTCAACCCTCCTGTTTGATGTTTTTGATTAGTTACAGCCAGTCTTACTTTATTCTACATATCATTCTTTTGTCATGATTGTGTAAAATTTGCAATGTTTTGTTTGTTACATATCTGTAAAACTGCAAAAGAAAAAGAAAATCAAACAGAAATAAATAAATCAAATCAAATCAAAGATTAGAGTTCACCTGATGAATAAGGTAAGTTGATATCCCTACTAAACCTTGGATAAACTTAAATATCTGGTCACTGAGACTTGTGACATGCGTTTCTTACCATCCACATCAATTCTGGTAACTATGGTTCATAACTGATCTTCATCTTGGCCTGAAAAAAACACTTACTTCTTCTGCCTTCTTGGATGCCACTGCCAGATCCTTCTCTTTGACAGCTAGCTCTATACTCAGCTCAGCCACTGAGGCCGAAGCTTCGACCAGCTTGTCCAGACCTGTGGTCATACGCCTCGAGAGCTCGTTGATCTCCTGGTACTTGCCGGAGTAGATGTTCTTGTAGCCTTCGATGAAGGACAGGTAGGACTTGGGTGTCACGTGAGTGGCGCGTCGGAATCTGGAGGGAGGGAATTAAAATGTAGCAAAGAGAATGATAGAATGATTAACATCTCAAAGAAACAAAGAAGATGCCTCTTTCTCACTGCAAACAGTGCTTTCATTGAATTAGAAGATCTGTAATAACTAATTTTCTATCAGTCAATTAGTGACGTTACTTTGTTGATTATTGTCAGAGGGTAAAATACTGGAACAGTATATATGGTATCTACTCACTATTTGTTGTTTCCTGTTGATGTACTAATCAAACTAAATATTTTATTTGGATCATTTACTTGAAAGCACACTAACATACCGTAAAAACCCACACACCCCAAAATGCTATGACAGCTGCAAAACCTATTCAGCAGCTCATATATCATATTGACAGGGTAAAATAAACCACCATTTGAGCCAAGCCCTAACCAATTTCATATTGTTAAATTTGATATTAGTATTGGCTAAATTACAAGTTCTATATAAGAGTAAGTCTGCAGAATGTATAGCTACGAGCTGAAGTATGGTTTATGGCTGACAAAGGTCTAACCCTGCAGACCTCATACAAGCACTCTATCTCAAACTCACTGACACAAGGTCTTGAACTCACCTTTCAAAGTAATCCACGCAGGACTCAGCCACACTGTCTTGGAAGGTACCCATGGCCTGCTCCACCTGTCTCTTGACATCGTCGGTACAGACGATGTCAAAGACCTTCAGGAAGTGATGGGACACGGCAATGAGGGCGTCCTTTGGCCAGCGGCTGAACCAATCTATGGTACATCCTGAGATGAGACCAGGGAACTTGAGGGCTCTGTTCCTGAACTTCTCTCCGACCTGAAAAAGTAACAAAAAAATTCAATGTAACTTCATTGAAGTGATGTCTGTGGATAGAACTTCATTGAAGTGTTGTCAGTGGAAAGAACTTTAACTGACAGGGCATAGTTTCCCGAAACTGTCAGAAGTACAAGTTTGCCGACATCCCATTTAAATGCATACTTAAATGCACTACACCTACATGTATCATCCCTGATAAACGAGTTATATGATAGATATATTTTCACAGGAAACTAAGCTGATCAGGCTCCAAACTTAATATGTAGTCCCATGTGAGCAAATTTGTGTTCCTGCTTTTCAATCTTCATGATGTATAGCAAGTTCTTGTCATTCATTTATGATTTACTGTTCCAAAAAGCCAATTCAATGCACAATTAACAGTTCAGAGTAACTTTGAAACAGTCATTTCTTATACTATTTCCTTACTGAGATTGGGTAACTGTGCCTCAGATTCTTAAGAAAAATCCTGGATTTAGCTCATGCTGCAATCATAATTATAAACCTTAAGGTCATACATGAATCCCATGACTTTTACAAGCCAATCGCCTGTCTGATTATCAAGATATCTATGAATGCAATTAGAAATTTCAGAATTTGATTCCCTAACGTTTTTTTTATAACACTACAATCTATTGGGAAAAATGAGTATGGTAAAACCGTACACTCAAATATTTTTACTTTTTTAAGGCACTTTATGATCATTTTGAAGCGCAATTTTGTTAGAGCTTTAATATTACACCATATCACAGACACTGATAATAAGTAGGGCCATGCATCTCAGATTAAACATTGTTAAACGATGCCTTTAAGTAATAAATCTGTCTGACATAAAAAATACTTACAGGTGAGAAGCAGAGGACTGTGTGGAGGTTCTGCCTAGACCTGGTGATGAAGTAATCATAGAGGTTCTCTCCTGTAGGAGGTCTCCTAGGGTATTCTCTCTTCATGATTGGGATCAACTCCTGCTGGATCTCATCAATCTCATCACGAGCAAACAAGTTAGACACCTACAATTATAGATAATAGAGTTTAATTTATTAACTTCATAAAATACAAAGATATAATGAATAATCAAATTGTGCCTGGGAAGTTGCATTACAAGGCCAGAGGCTTGCAATGAAACACAGCAATTCTCCTTAGAACCATATTAATAAAAACAGCAAATACAGAATACAAACAAAGCACAAAACGAAAACAAAAATCATTAGCACATGTTCATATTAAGCAAAGAAAGCAATATATATTTGTCCATAAGTTTATTCAAATTTTTAACAAAAGAACCATAGGTCTGGGTAACAAATACACAAGTTAGAAAAAATCTTGGAATCAGTGGAAAGATATTTCTTGTTCATACTTGAATACCCACAGAATCTATAAATCTCCTGTGTACTATTCATTTCCATGTTCTTAAAGCTAATTATGACCAAGTTGCCTCAGACAAATGTTTTTGTTGCGCTACATTTCACAAAGGGTACAACAGGAAAGCTGAATGACACAACAGAAAAAGTGGGACACATTTGTCACCTCTCTACCAGACATAACATAACCCTTTGTTGGACAACTTCCAGAAGTTTTACTCTTTGATTGACTTTATCAATAATAAAAGGTAGGTATTACGAAAAAAGGGTAGGATAGAACAACAATTTGAGCCAGCTCAAAATAAGACACTAAATCTCACCTCTCCTGATGATAGGACATTGTTGAGATACTCCAAGAAGCTTTCATCTTTGATCTCATTGTCTGTGAAGATGAAAGTGATACCCTTGCCTTGCTGTCCGGCCACACGGTACAGTGTCTTCAGATCTTCCATCAAGTTTGATGTGTTGTAAGATCTAACGGAACAACACATAACAAAATTGTAAGAAAAGTCTAATCTAAAGTGTAATGCAATGTCAATTTACTTTTAACCCTGCTTTTGGCTTGCCGACAGATCTACAAAGTTGGATGTGTGGCAGGTTTTTGACAAAATACCACCAAAATAATAAAGAGCCTGGTTCTCGTCATGGAATGAACTAGGAGATTCTGTTAGCAATGTGTTGTGCCGGTAAGTCAGCCATAATATAATGGATGTCCCATCTCTATACAATAGCTCCCTAATAAAATAAGGTATAGTTCTTTGTTCAGTGTGATCTGTGAAAATGTGTTATCTTTCAGAAGTAATAAGGAATCATCAGGGAACTTGCTGTGGTGTCACGTTTTATTGCTATCAAAGCAGTAACTTATTTGATGAAAAAAATAGCTTGTTGATAGCATGTGCATACAAGCCCATTGAAACCAGAATGAGACCAGATAAATAAGTCCTCAAAAACAGGCCCCCAAATCCCACTAGATAAGTGTATAGCTGTACTCCAGTGCCGGTTAAAAAAAAATTGAGGACAGTTGAAGAAAAGCCAGGATAACATACTGGAAGGAAAGTTCTCACCTTGTCAGTGTGATCTGGAAAGTCTTGTAGCCAGCGATGAAAGATGCCAAGCGAGTCAAACTCTGTTTACCTGAGCCTCCGACACCAACCAGCAAGGCGTTGCCACGTGGGGTGCTAATAATACGAGAGATCTGTGACCGAACACAATGAACACAAAACAAAGTGAAGAGCAGTGGAAACACTTTGGAGGTATTGTCTAGTCAAATATAGAAGTTGAACTCAGCACACATAACTAAAAAGTATTTTTTTTTTTTGAATATGAGAATACAAGAAGAGCAATCACACCGATGTTACATTGCTCCTTTGACATTCTTTCACATGGAAATAGTAAAGATGATGATGCTGATAATGATTATCAGAATTCATATGGTGCCATACTTCTGTTAAAGACATTCAAAGGCACAGGCTCTTCCAATAAAGCGAGCACCGACACATCTGTTAGGGAAGGTGCGTAGACATGTAGCTCTGAATATACTGTTAAAAACCTCACCATTACTCATCATTCCCTTTAAACATACTGAAGTCAAACTTGCGGTGGCAGAGATTTAGAACTTTTAGATAACTGCTTTGATGGTCAAACGCTTGCTATGAGAAGACCAGACCACGTACCTTGACAAGATGAACCATTGCATCCTTGAAGAAGACCAGGTCCATTCCGGCTCCACGGACCTGCTCGTTGTACAGAGACATGAACATCTGCAGCCTATTCTCCAGGTCCTGTAAGGATGGAATGGGCTCGTAGATCTTGGGCATGTCAAAGTCAGCATCCTCTGGCTCGTCTCCGGTTGCTTCGGGAGCGTCCCTGTGGATGAAGTGGAAGGAGAGCATCATCGGTCAGTAAAGGTGGGATATGGTAAAGAAATTGACCAAAGGTATTAAAAAGGGGGATATCCTCACATCATTCCTACATCCACTATTATAACAATCAGTTCAAAGAAATGTACCCCTAAACACAATAGGACTGGCGAGTAGATCTTGCGTATGTCAAAGTGTACATCATCAGGTTCATTCCTTTGGTTCCTTTGGTTCCTTTGCTTGGGACCCATACACAGCTAAGAACATTTCTTCTATCGAACGAGTCTAGAGGCAGGCAGCCCGTTTTGTCACAAGCACATATCAGAGAGAAGCAAGCGTCACCCTCCTTCTAAATTCTCTTAAATGGAACTCTCTCCAAGACAGACGCGAAGCTCACCGTCTAAGCTGTTTCCACAAAATGTTACATGGCCAGCTGGACATAGATGCCCAAACACACATTAAACCTAAACCAGATCGTAGCAGACGCGAGCACTCAAATCAGTTTGAAATACCATTAACCAGATTAGATGTATACAAAAACTCTTTTTTTCCACGCACAACCAGAGCATGGAATGATCTCGATTCGACATTAGTATCCCTGACTGACTCAGCAAAGTTTAAAGTAGCACTCCTTCCGAAATAAGTCCACCCTCTGCCACCACGACCTCCAGTTTAAATTCCACTAGGAATCTTTTGGAGGAACAACAACCAAGTACCAAGTACCAAGAGCATCCCTGTGGCACGAGAGGAGAGCGTCATCAGTCTTAACTAATGAGATACAGAGCACAATTATCTAAAAGATGATATATTCCTGTCAAACCTACAACCATTGGAACATTAGCCATTTAACACAGCAGCAATTGTCCTCTCAATGCATCACCTACATGTTTATTGACCTTGAAGTCAAATATCTCCAAAGGGAATAAGGACCAGACTTCCATTTTAATGAACAATAGAGAATGGATTTGCCCTTGCACCAGTTTGTCAGATTGGTGCATTTATTCTTCTTTGAAGTGAATGCATGCTTGTGCATACAGGTAGGTAATAATTGGCGTTTGTTTTATTCCTGTAATGGGATAATTACATGTAGATGTCACAACCACCCCCTTGCTCAAAATTAACTGACTTGGTTTCGGGCTCAGAATCTTCCAGTTCCAAAAGCAGTACTGTAACGCCTCAATCATTGGGCCTCCTTTATCTATCACTAATGATCAATAATAATTACAGTGCTTATATAGCGCCTAACACTTACTTTGTCAGAAGTCTCTAAGCGCTCTACAATAATGCAGCATAATTACCCTGGCTTTAGCAGTGCAGCTATTACGCGCTGCGTTTCAAGGAATAAATTTCTACCAGGTACCCATTTACTTCACCTGGGTGGAGTGTGGCAAATGTAGATCAATGTCTTGCCAAAGGACATTAGTGCAGCGGCGGGACTCGAACCGCGGACCTATTCTAAACATATTAAAAGATCAGTGGTCTCCCCTAAAACCTACCTGAGGAAGTCCACAAAGTAGCGATCCTCGTGGCACACAGTTGCCATGACGTCTCCAAGCTCCTCCTGGACGACACGCCCGATGGTCTTGTTGAACCACTCGCAGTCTTGGGGGTTGGTGAAGCGGTCTGAGATCACTCGAAGGCACTCGTGCTTCCAGAGAGACAGCAGGACTTCAGGTTTAGTCATCACCTCACTCAGGGTGTTGATCATGCCTTGCCAGATACGAGACAGATCACGCAGGTTGAAGATGTAGTGGAACTTGGCAGGCGTAGGCAACATTTTAATCTGAAGATTGATTTTCAAAGGAATTTTAAGTGTAAATTTCAAGTTTCACTCATGATCTGAGTGCAACTAGCAATGTTCACAGAGCATTTCTATTACTTGCTATCATCTTAAAAAGGAAAACAAAAAATCTTTCTGACAAAGATACAAAGTAAAATAAACATCACTATGTAAAATGTACAGAGGCATATTCTACCGACATTTGTGAACAAAATTACAAATGTGTCACATCTTGGAGGTTTATATGCAGCAAAGCATCCATATTTTTCAAGAAAGGCATTTGTATCGTACAGAATTTTCTGATTACACAATCAAATTAATTTGCTTCATAAGCAGTTCTTTTCTAAATAACTCTACAAATCACATGGCCCTCTTCCCAGGATCTGAGACAGATGCAACCAAAAGTTTGTTTTCACACTTAAAAAAACACATTAAATTTGGAATAACATTAACTGCGAGAGATTGCCTACCTTTGTCAACTGCCAGAGACGCCTGGTGATAGGAACAAGAGCCTTGGCCAGGTCTCTGACATCAGCAGCGAAGCGTCTAGCCTCACAGTAGTGACCGGTTCCAATCATACCTACGATCAAGGAGAGGAAAAGAATATCGTTGTCAAACCGAGTGGAAGCCACTTTGATAATTGTGACCCGATGGAAGGTGTTATGATGCGAAATCTCAATGTTGAAAATGAGTTTTTTCTACACAATCGATAAAAAATTACCAGTTTTGCAAAATAAATAACTTCAATTATCCATCACTTATCAGATCAGCCTCTTCAGTGATGGTATTGCTTATTAGTGAAATTCTTCTTGAGATGCAACCAATGTACAAACTCTCTTTCAGCTAACTCTTCAGCTCAAACTAGATTAGTCTGTTACAAATACTAAACTTTGACAGAAACTCAAGTTTTTCTCCAGAAATGTTCATAGTTAACAAGATTGGTGCACTTGTTGACATACCTGGGGAGTGTTTCACAAAAACTAAGATCGACTTTAAGTTGGACATAACTATGGCAGGCTTTTCATGCCACTGTTTGCTCTCACAATTATGATCTTTAGATAGTATCTTTCCTTCAATACTGAATTATCATAAAATGTAAATTCTGTAGATTTCTGACCATGATTTGTACATCCCTTGAGAGACCAATGCCAGTAAACGGTGAGAGCGAACAGTGGCATGAACGGCCTGCCATAGTTAAGTCCAACTTAAAGTTGATCTTAGTCTTTGTGAAACACTCCCCAGAACCAAATCTCTGAACACGATATGTGGCATATTACCAAAGATCTTGTCAATGGAGGAATTAGAGGGCAGCGTGCAGTTGAAGATGGAGAACTGTCTCTTGAGGCGCTGCGGGATGTCGTTGCGCCCTCCTCCGGGCTGGATCATAGCAGCCATCATCTGGATGTCTGCAATGATGGTGAAGTCTCCAGGCTTCTCAAGGTTGTAAAAGCCACTGAACTCCATCATCTGACGGACGATCTCGTTAGTGATCTATCAGGAATAGCAAAGATGAGATATGTACAATGTAGTTAAAGAAATGAAACATGGATCCTAGGTATTGTGGTGTGCACCTGTAATCCAGCTAACAATGGAAGTCACAAACTGATATAGCCGAGGGCGCAGGTTCGAAACTGAGTCACTAGCTCTTTGGGATGGTGACGTTAAAAGTCGGTCCCCAGACGTTGATAATCATATCTGATTGATACACGTCTGTAAAAACCCAATTACACATGGATCCTACTGTACTAGATAAAGATGTTAAGACTCATATGCCAATTGTAATTAAATATTGATGATGGACATATTTGTATAAGCAAAAAGGTGACATTTTAAAAGCTTCATACAAATCTTTAATGGAAGAAACCAAGTATGTATACAAATCATAATTTAGAGTATATTTACTTGACAGTGAAAACAACAAGTGATATTTTTCTGAACATGTAAATGTAGATATGCATTCAGAAAGCCTATAGCTCTATGCCCTAACCCGGTAACTAGTTAACTCGCAACCAATGCCTTATCCCACAGCAACGGGACACTGATTTTGTTTCTTCCAAAGCCCTCTACTGGTTTACCCAAATGAGGTAATAAGGAGTAATGGAGAGAGGAGAATCTCACCTGGTCACCCCATTCATTGATGTCGGGCATGTTGATGTCGTCAACAAAGACAGTCATTCTCTTCCCGGCTGGAGGTCCGTAGGTGTTACCCACACGCTTGTCAACGTAGCTCTCAATGGTTCTCTGTAGAAGGTTTTATAACAGACCAATTTTGATCACATAATAATAATAATAATAGATACTTATAAGGTGCACTTATCTAATAACTTACTCGAGGCGCTATACAAAACAAAACACAAATTTGGCTTTCAAATCTCCTGAATTCTGCAGTGTGCAAATTACGCACGCACATGAGCTCATTACACGATCTCAGTTGAGACTGGGTGCATCTATCATAGGAAGCCTGTAGGATAGGTGCATACAGCCTCAATGAAAGCGGATATATGTTTTATGATTGAAGGGCAACATTAATCATTTGCTTTATAAAACCTTGTTGTTTGGTAAGATAAGAACTCATTTTTAAGATCGGTCCATGTCATTATCAACAGCAAATATACATGTACATGCATCCCAAGTTAAGTACGCTTACTGAAGTTAAAACACGATGTACAGGATAATAAACCTTCACATGCCTGTACACTCAGAGTATAAGCGGTCGTATCTGCACACACATCGCTGCACATTGCGTAATTAAAAATGTTTGATTAGTACTAGAAACCTTAATGAAAAGTTGTTGAATGTTTTCAATAAATGAATCACATGGTACTGCATTCAACCAATCAATTTGGTAAGGATCTAGGAGTGAGTTTTATAAAATAAAATAAAATACAATACGCACCTGGAACATCATAGGCGTAGTGGCTGATGAGAAGTTGAAACTCTTCGCCACGTGTTCCTCTGGGTTGTATTTATCCATATTACCCTTGATCATTACAGTCTTAGCTGTACCCTGCTCACCAATCAACAGCACAGCCTAGGTAAGAGAGAAGGGAAGCAGCAAATTAGGAATGTCACAGTACTATATACAGTCAAACCTGTCTATAGAAACCGCCCAAGGGAAACACAAAAAAGTTGTCTCTGTAGACAGGTTCGTTTAGTACATGTTTCAACGAGAAAAGATTTTCAAGGGAAACAAAAAATATGGTCTTTGTAGACAGGTGGTCACTAAAGCAGGTTTGACTGTTCATGCTTAAACAAGTATAGTAATGACGAAGAAGCATAAGAGTGGGGGGGGGGGGGGGGCAGAATTAAAGCTACAACTCTAATATGAAAATATTTTGTAGACAGATATCTTTTACTAACAAAACAATCCTTGACTTACAGGTGTCTAGAGAAAAAAAGTAGAAAGGACATGTTTGTAGTTTCTCTTTTATACAACTTTGAATTAGTAACACTGTTCGAGGTAGATATCCACACATGTCACAGGATCACTATACTAACAAATTAAAGAATAGTTTTGATCTAGACAGAGATATTTTATTTAGCACTCTAAGGGTAAACTGAATTTACACACAAGTAGTTACTAAAGGGGACAGACGAACTTAGAATCGCTTGGTGATACTGTTCCAGGAGTTGAATTGCAAGCTACACGTTGGGCCTCTAAAAATTCAATTAATGTCCTGTTTTGTGGAATTTCTACAACTAGAAATTTTCAACAGCATATTCTTGGTAATAAACTTACATATTCCTATCCAGAAATCTTGAATTTTGGTCTTCTGAATATCACAATCAGTGCAAATTCTACAAAGTATTTTTGATCAATCAAGCTCTCTTTGTTAACTCGGCCACAATTTTCCACCAATGTCTAGGTTGACCCTAGTGCCAAGTGAACCCGGATCCTCACTAAAGCAGGTTGGAGGATTCAGATTATATTAACGGTAAAGACCAGTTTTGGAAACGTTCCCCTCTCAAAAAATGAAATGGAAGCTGTCATTACCAATCGTGTGAAAGAATATGTTTTGACTAATACGTGATCATACAAATTTTGAAGAGAAACCGCCTAATAATTGATATATTTGGTAAATTATTATATCTATTTAGACCTGATAGATATAACGCACATGTCGCGCACGTGTGGGGGTAGTCCCATATACATCTTTCTGTGTACAGTGCTTGTAACTTTATCAAGACTGGGCCAAATTTCTTATCATTTTGATGATTCCAGAACCTTGTAGTACACACCAATACTTATATATGCTAGATGATCAACCTTTTCTGATCGATTCCACAACGTTTCTTTCACAATGCGATCGCATGACCATAACTGTTTTTTATCTTTAATTACCTTCGACTGTTTGCTGATGGTCTGAATCAAGAAGTCTGTTCTGACATTGTCAACGTTGGGCACCAAGATGGAGCCATACTCTGGAGTTGAGTCTGAAGGATAGACCCAGTCTTCTACTCTCTTATCCCAATGAGCCCAGTTACCTACGACAAACAGAAGGAATGATTCAAATATATTGCAGAACAATGCAGTAAGATTAGGTTTTAACAAAGGATTTGTCTTGTACTCATTAGATTACTTTTCATAACTTTTCATGACCAAAGTTAGCTCCATAAATCTGTTTCCACTTCAAACTAACCGGTCAAACGGCGGACTGTTACAGTCAAATTTAGTCAAAAGTAAAACACACCATGAGATTCAAAAGTTTTACTGAATTTCTATCCTACTTGTTCTTTTTCGTAAAAAGAAAATCACATTTCTGCCACTGACAGCCATGAAATATGTACTAAAGAAAAAGACATTTCATTATCAATCTGCAGAACATGATTCCTTGACCCACCATCATTGTCTTCAAGAGTTTTAAATGAATTTCTATCATACTTGTTCTTTTTGCTCTGATATGGATATTTGTATATTTATGATTGTAGGTTGAATATATTCTGTATCCTATAACTCTTGATTGTATATTCTTTGTAAAAAGAAAATCACATTTCAGCCTCTGACAGCCATCATGGCATTCAAAATGTTAAATGAATTTCTATCATACTTGTTCTTTTTGCTCTTATATGGTTATTTGTATATTAATGATTGTAGGTTGTTTAGATTCTGTATCCTGTAACTCATGATTGCATTTTCTTCGTTAAAAATATTATGTAAAAAAACAAATTAAAAAAATTAAAAAAAAAAAAATCACATTTCAGCCACTGACAGCCATGAAATGTGTGCTAAAAAAACCCCATTTCATTATCAATCTGCAGAACATCATTCCTTGACCCACCTTCATTGTCTACAAAATAGTCAAACATGGTGTGGTCCGAGCCAGGCGGGATGGCCGGAAGGTTGAGCTTGATGTCCTCATTGCCACGGATGAACTGCTCCATCTTGGAGCGGTCGTCCAGCTCCATCAGGGCTCCAACGCTCCACATGACACAGAAGATGTAGATCTTCTCCAGGTGGTCAGGGGAAAGCCCCTGGTCCTTGTCCTCCTTGGTGGGGATGAGGCCTTTCAGGAGGTTGATGGCCTACATAGGATAGGACAGAAAGAATTTATTTATTTATTCATTATTTCTTTATTTCTTTTTTTTTTGGGGGGGGGAGTATTGTGTAAAAAAAGCTTTAATCATATTCACATGAAAAACTCTTTTTCTTCTTAGTGATATCATTTATTTCTGGACAGTCCCTGTGATGTAGTATCCTCCTAATAAGGGACGACACTCCCCTCCATGATGAGGGAATCTTCATGACAAAGGACAACCTTTAAAAAACAGTTTCACACAATGTTTCTTTGCATAAAAGAAGTGTTCGGGAAAAAATGTCTTCCTTGAATTGGATGAGACCTTACCTTTGATGACCTATAGAGTGCGTCCCAGAAAAAACGAAACCAAGAATTATTGATGTTTTATCATAACTTAATCACAATTATAATTAATAATTGACACATATTTGTAAAGCTTAGATCCTCCTCTTTCATTTGATGCAGCTCATATGATACATATTTTGTGCATGAGTGATTAAAAACAAATTGAAGAAAGGGTACCAAAAAGTCATTTGGAAACGGTATCTGAATTTCAAAGAAAAATTCACTTTAAAGGTTAAACAGATCCCCTAGGTATTCATCTTAGTAACTAGATGGAATTCGACTGCGCGCAGTCGAAAATGATGCCTCCGTCATAGAGCAATTTTACAAACCAAAACAGAAGAAATATTTCAAATTCAAGTTCAATTGTAATCCATTAACAGGTTCTCCGAATATCGTGATTACAAGCAATTTCTCATATGCATATACATGTATGACCCTTTGAACTTTGACCTCATGACCTTAAATATACTCAGTACATTGGCTCTGCAAGATGTCCTGAGTTAAATAGTAATCCATCTGTCAGTTCTAATGAGAATGCGTTCACAAGCTATTTTTGCACACATAATGAGCCCATGACCTTTGACCTGATGACCCAAGAATCTACTCACTTCATTGGCTCTGCAAGATACATACATGACTACAGTTAGGCAGGAATCCATCAATCGGTTCTTCAGATAACGCGATCACAAGCCGTTTTTGCATACATAATGAGCCCTGTGACCTTTGACCTTTGACCCCAAAATCTAATCAGTTCATCGGCTCTGCAAGATACATACATGACTACAGTTTGGCAGGAATCCATCAATCGGTTCTTCAGATAACGCGATCACGAGCTGTTTTTGCATACATAATGAGCCCTGTGACCTTTGACCTCTTGACCCCAAAACCTAATCAGTTCATCGACTCTGCAAGATACATACATGACCAAAGTTTGGCAGGAATCCATCAATCGGTTCTTCAGATAACGCGATCACGAGAACGGGACGTACGGATGGACGGACAACCCGAAAACATAATGCCTCCGGCTACTTCGTAACGGAGGCATAAAAAAGAACCTCCATGGAAGTTAATGACTTGAACGGGACAGGTGATATTGATGAAGGACAATTTTTGTGAAAAAGTTCTCTGACACAAAATCAAAGTTTGGAGAAAAGGAATAGCGCTTGCATTTGTAAAGTCATTAAGGTTCAAACCGTAACTGTTTTCTATTGCTCAAATGAGGCAACGTATCATCTGGTTGGAGCCAGGAGTGAATTCATTCATACCATGTAATACAGAGTTAATGCCCATCCGGCTCCAAACAAATGGCTCAGTGGCAGAGCAGTGGTCTCGTAACTGGGAGGTCCTAGGTTCAAAACCAATTCCATGCGCTAGTGCCCTTTGGTATAAAGGCATTATACTTATTACCAAGTCCTTTGAAGAGGACTTAAAGCCATTGGTCCCCTGGTTGCTTACCTACAAGCATACACATGATGCATACACATGCTTTCTTAGCAGTCAGGTAAAACAAAACAATATTTAGAATATCAAAATCTGTTGACCAACTGACCTGTGTAATGATCATGCATTCCAGGACATTCATCTTGAAGATAAGATTATTGACCGAGTACTGCAAGATGGCCGCAAAGGATCGGTCAAAGAGATTCCGCAGTGTCTCCGCTTCAGCTAGGTTCCTGCCCATCAGCCAACCCTGGTGAGCAATAATCATAATCATTTATCATTTCATTAATGTCATCATGGGTTTGAATATTTGAATGTAGTGGATATTGCTATTACACCAAAACATGTCATATTTGTTTACCTTCATTTTAGAGTTATCAATAAATGCAACTTTGTCTGTATTATGATTACCATTCATTGCCAGATGGTATCGTTAATCAATATCTCTTATAAGAATTAAATAGCAATGATACTTTCATTGGCACTATTATGTTAATCTATGAAGTAAATACAATTTTAATCAAAATGATTCTAGAAGTATTATCTTGCTATTCCAATGATACATATTAATAGTTTTACTTTTAAAAAACAAGTGAATGAGTATTAACATCACAGCAAAATTTACTTAAACTCTTATCTTAACTTTCTCAATTTCCTCTTGGCATCCTCAATTTGTATATAATAATTATAATAAACTGTCCTTACATAGCCCATATCACAATATATCTCTATGCGCTGTCATAAAGAGTAAGAAGGAAAGGTGGATAGAGTAACATAAGAAGAGTGAGATATGCTCAACATATTTCCTCTCGTTAACATACAAAAACAGATAAGGACAAATTTCTGCCGATAATTCTTATTTCTCACCCCAACGATGGGTCTCCAGTCGAGAGCAGAGCTGCTCATGTAGACCATACCATTACGGGACACGGTGGCTGGGGAGGCGTTGTCAATGTTGTGCGGCTCAAAGACAATCTTGCAGTTGGGCGCCATCGGGATCCGATCGCCATTGGCTAGGGTGAGGGTCTTGTTGTCGTCCAACACACTGTTCAAGTTCTCGATCCAGATGGCATCTACTGGACCATCCAGTACGATCCAGACATGCTCACCTGAAGAGTACAAATGGAGCAAATGATAATGAGTTTATACAACGGTTGGAATCACCAGAGGTTCTGTTAGTTGGGTAAGTCAATGGTTTCAAGGAGTTCTGGGGGGTGTTTCACAAAGCCTTTTTTCAATGACAAATGACAAAAATCAGTGACAACTCTGCTGATAACCAATTAGAAGCAAGGATTTCACTAGCTTATAACAGAAACTGTCATTTGTCACTGATGACAAGTTTTGTGAAACACCTCCCTGGTCATAGAATCAGGAGGCTCTGCATGGGTTTATATCCAAGTTAGAAAGCTACAGTGGAAGTGATGCTTTCTGGTGCAAAAGCCTCAATTCTCAATCACTTAGTCAATTTGATAGGAACTTGTTTGCAGGTAAAATAAACTTCAAATTCATGAATTCTTATCTATGCTTAGAACCTAGATGTGAATTTTGTTAAAATGGATCCAATAATCACAATTATGAGAGTCCATACAATCATGTGAAGAGTACTAGGCACAGATGGGCTGCTAACATGGTTAACTCAGTCACTCCTGTCAGCTCTCATACTTAGAGCACTGAACAGGCAGATTGAACATCGTACCTTTCTTGGACCGAAGCGTGCGCCTCCAGAGGGTTGAGAAGATACCGTCGGTCCAGTCATTGGTCGCGACGTCCAGCCTGCCGAACATCTGCGGGGCTGTGATAGCCTTAGGGTTCATCCTCATCTCCTTGTGTGGTGCCCCGGTGTCTGACATCGCTTTCATCAGGTTGTGGATGCAGCAGGTCTTCCCGGCCCCGCTGGGTCCCAGGGCCATCATGCCATGACGGACCCGCTGGGTCTCAAAGAGCTGGATCAGCTTCAGCGTCCAGGGCGGATGGTTGACCAAGCCGATCTCCTCGACCCTCGTCCCGATGGCGGCCTCGAGCTCGGGGTAGCCGGCCTTGTCCAGGACGATGCCGGGGAAGAGATCGTTGATCAGGGACAAGAACAACGGCTCATCCTCATCCACCTGTGGTAATACAAAGAAAACAAAAGTAACATCAGGGATGCCAGTTAGAATTGATCGGAGGGCCTGAAAATCACCTAGAATGAGCTAGTTTGTACACAAAAAACCCTAAACTATGGTATGAAAATAACTCGCCAGGGCCTGAATTCAAGCTATTGCTTGAAAACTGGCATCCTTGTAACATTTACCTTGATAAAATAAATGGGAAATATGCTCTAGTAGTAAGAGTTATAGTAGAGGATATGTGATATCTTACTTTACACTAGAGTATTCCCAAATGGGATGCTATCTTTAGAAATTAACGTAATTATGGTCACAACATTTGCTTTGCTTCATGCAGATATAAATTTGATTTCTTCCATTCTACTTTAGACCAAAAAAGAGGCGGAATGCCTTAGATTCAAATCTATAGCTATAGCTCAAAGAGACTCAATCATTCTTAAGACAGCTGTCTTTCTAGAATGTACTACTCTAAATGTTTTCTCATAAACAAACACGATCCTCTTATAGTAAAATACAAGCATGACAGGGGACCAATGGTTGTTAATTCATGAAAGGTTTTATTTTTATATATCGATATAAATGTGCTAATCAAACATGTCATACAGGGCAGCATTTCACTAGACCGTCATATCTACAAGTTCACAGAAATTTCATTGAAACGTACGTTGTTGAAAACAAAAACTTACCACATGTTTCAATGGGATGCCGGTGAACTTGTACTTATGACTATTTTGTGAAACAATGCCCTGGCTTTCTATACGCAAAGCCCACTCATGTAGAAAATAATAATGAAATAACAATAATAATATTATATAATGATCATATTTACCCAAGGTAACCTTATCAGTATTAATACTGTTCTCCCTGAGGGACCTGCATTCATATAATTACCCTGGCTTTAGCCGAGCTAGCATGAAAAGGCACCTATTTTACGACAGAATAAAATGAATTTGCACAAATCATACTGACCAGTTTGGAGAGGTTCATATCTCTCAAGACTCTCATAACGATGGTGTTCTCACTGTCATCTGGGTTAGCTCTCTTAGAAGCTCCAAGGGTACGCAGAACAGACAGGATGTTACGCAGACCAAAGTCATAGTGAACCTGGTGAAGTGAGATAAGGAAATACTATTAAATCATGCAATATGACAAAATTATGCAAATATTCCTAAATTATGCAAATATTCCTAAATTATACAAATAATCACATTGTAGAATGAGCAGATGTCTGCAAAAATGCAAGGTATTATCGATACTTGGGCAGTTCTAAACAGATATTTGTTTTCTATGAAGCTCACAGCATCATAATATTTTATTCATAATTCCACAAAATCATTTAATGTTACTGGAAGAGTACACAATCAAATTTTGCTTGTTTAATTATCTTTTCATACAGAAATGCTGCCACAAGTGTATAATCAACTAACAATACATGTAGCTAAAAATCATGGAGTTTTTTTTATATCTCTCTCTCTCTATATATATATATATATAACTGTGTTTTTATCTCAATCGCATTACTGATAATCTTTATCAACGAATGAAAAAAAGAAATTTAGGAAAGCATAACAAACTAAATGCCTCTCTCTTCCAATAGCAAACGCATAATACATAACTTTCTATTCATCAATAGTGATCTGTCAGTATGACAGGTTCAGTGACCCAAACAGAATTCTACATCAAGTGTCTCTTCAGCATTTCATATCTTTTTGCTCCATATTCTGCGATTAAATCATCTAGAAGCCTTTACAAGGTCTTCCCCTCTTCTTCTTTCCATGTAGACGATTTTCTATGACTCTGAACATCAAGCCATCATCTTTCTATTATTGAATCCATATTGCTACACAAAAGTGACATTTATAATTGAGTTATTACTACAAGGTGCAATAAGACCATCGTACCTGCTTTGTAAGCTGTTCCTCACAGAGCTTGTACAGGGTATAGAACTTGCGAGCTAGGATGATATTATCCATGAAACCACAACTAGCCAGCTTGACACGGATAATGATCTGACGATCAGGAACCATCATGGCTACCGTCCTGAAGTTGATCTTCAGGTTCTCAGGTAGCTCCTGACGACCGGCGTAACCAGGGTTCTGGTATTGGGATAATACAATGATGGAGAGGAGAATAAGAGGACTTCATCCACACAAAAAGACACCTTACATGCATAAATCTACATTTGCCACACTCGACCCAGGTGAGGTAAATGGGTACCTGGCAGGAATTAATTGAAATCCTTGAAATGCTAGAGCGCTGTAATGGCAGCTAGACTAAAGCCGGGGTAATAATTAATATGTGAGCCTCGGAATAGAATTGCCTAGATAGACGGCACTATATAATTGCCTATTATTAATATTGTACTCTCAATAATTGACGACAATGTTGCTGCATTTAAAAATACATGTAATAAATAATAGGATTGCTACATTTGCATAATTCACATTTTAAGACTGTACCAAATAAGTGAGGCTACTGAATAAAGTTGGAATCAACAAATATGAAGTCATCGAGTCTTAGAATCTGATGTATATGTATTTATAGTTACTATCTACTGATCTTTTGTAGTGCCCTTTGGTAAGGCATTAATCCTCATTACTCCGTCCCTCAGAGAGAACTTAAAGCTGTTGGTCCCCTGGTTGCTAACTTACAAGCATTCACATGCTTTCTTTGCAGTCAGGTACAACAAATTTACCACCAAACATTTCTAACAAACTTCCTTTATAAATGCCTTGGCCCTGTCTTACAAAGAGCTGCTATTGATCCAAATCAATCGCAAGTCCTCCAATCAATATGTACATAGTTGTGATTTTATATCAATTGCAAAGAAGTTGTGATTGATATCAACTCTTTGTAAGATGGGCCCTGGTATCTAATAATAATCAAAACCCATTTTCAGGATTTCATTCATCGCCAAGGGGGATACCTACCATAGTAAGGAAAAGACCAAACTCAGGATTCATGTCCACCATGTCACCGTCCGTGAAGATAAACTGCTTCTTTCTCTCCTTCTTGGCCGTGAGAACGATGGCAATCTGCTGAGCAGCCACAGAGAGTACAGGAAGGTCGATACGATTGAACTCATCAAAACAACCCCAGCTGCCCGACTGAGCAAGACCTGTTCACGTGCAAAGATAAAGTATTACATTTAAAAGTATTAAAGTTGGTCTTCCAGATAAACACTAGATTTATACGAACAAGAAAGTATGATCTAGCGGTGAGCTTGCTAATTTTCAATTCAGGATGAGGTTTCACAAAGAATGAGATCAACTTTAAGTTGGACTTAACTATGGCAGGCTATTTATGCCACTGTTTGCTCTCACCATTATGATCTTTAGATAATATTTTTTCCTTCAATAATGAACTATCAACAATTTTAATTTTGTAGAGGTGTGACCATGATTTGTACGACCCTTGAGAGGCCAATGCAAGTAAATGGTAAGAGCAAACAGTGGCATGAACAGCCTGCCATAGTTAAGTCCAACTTAAAGTCGATCTTAGTCTTTGTGAAACACCCCCCCCCCCCCGATCTTATTACGTATTAGTAACGTCTGTAAGCTGACAAGGTTTGAAGAAACGCCATCTTGTGTCATATGGCCATATCATGGTCATATTGTATATAAAAAAGTATGGCAGGATTAACAGTCCATCAGGTATGTGTTAATAGAATTGAATGAGTAAAACACTTTCCAGGGTGTACAAAAAGTAGACATCAGCCTTGATAACAGTAAAACACACCTGCAATGAACCAATACTTATAGTCACAGAAAGGAGATTCTAAAATTATATTGCAGTATAATTATCAAGAGAAATTTCTTTGAATCACAGATAGATTAGGTTTTAAGACCATGGGGGTGTTTCACAAAGATCCTAAGTCGAACTTAACTCTAAGTTGGACTTACAATATTATGGAGAGCCATTTGTAGCCTTAAAATAAAATATGTTCAAAAACAAAAATTCAAGTATTTTAGACTTTTCATAAATTTCACATCAAGAACATGAAATCTCCTTGATAATTAAAAATATCAATGATTGGAATTAACATTTTATGCCTTTTAAAATAACTTTTACAAAATATTTTCATAGATGCTAACAGCTTTTCATAATTGTTAAGTCCAACTTAGGATCTTTGTGAAACACCCCTCCCCCCCTCCCATAAAATCAACTGACCTTTGTAGATACGTCCCAGACCTCTGTAGTCCATCTGATCAGAGCAGTTGAAGACTACCACATACTTGCCGAGGGATCGTCCCATGTCCTTGGTGGTCTCGGTCTTACCGGTACCAGCAGGGCCAGCAGGTGCCCCGCCCATGCTCATACCAAGGGCTTGCGAGAGGGTGATGTAACATCTAAGGGAGAGAAGGAGGAGGGAAAATTAATTAATTGATAGAGATTGCGGCTTGAAAAATTTAAGTCTAAAACATACACTCGTTGTCATTTTTGTTGAGTTCCAACCCTGTCGAACCTATATCTAGCTTAATAATCATCATCAACATCACAGAAATCCTCCTTCTCATGAATAACATCTCTATAGCAATACCTGTCAGTGAGTGGGGTGATGACAAGACGTTCTGTACATCCCAAGAACTCATTCTGGTAGATGAAGTCCACATCGGTGATGGAGACGAGCATCTTGTCATTGTCCTCGTTGAAGTAGAAGCGACACTGCTTCAGCCATTCAAAGTCTGTAGTGGACTTGATGTGCATGCGAACCTACACCAAGCATATATAACAATTATTGTTAACAAGTTCATACAGTATGCGATGCAGCTCAATAATATCGGTATCTCTCTTTTTTATTGAGAAACTAAAAAAGGTTTTTATTATCCTCATTTAAGGTTTTGGGAATGATGGGATCGGTAGCCTAAAAAGAAATATAAATGATTTAAATCTACTGTGTTGTAAAATAGAAACAAATTATGCTGCATCACTCACTAAAACTTGTGCTTTTTGTTCAATTTACGATCTTTGTGAAACACCCCCCTGATGTTTTTTTCTTTGAAAGGGGTGGGGTTACCTGTGTAGTCTGCTTAAGTGTGTGTATTTGTAAGTCAGATTGTATGGGATGAAGTTATAACCCTGCAAATCTTGTCTCCCCTCAAACAGGATACCTTACCAGGGGAGTGCTTTACAAAGACTAAGATTTACTTTAAGCTGGACTTAACTATGGCAGGCAGTTCATGCCACTGTTTGCTCTCGCTATTTGCTGGCATTGGTCTCTCAAGGGACGTACAAAGAATTGTCACAAATCTACAGAAGTTACATTTTTTGATAATTCATTATCTAAATATCATTATGGTGAGAGCAAACAGTGGCATTAATGGCCTGCCATAGTTAAGTCCAACTTAAAGTTAATCTTAGTCTTTGTGAAACACCCCCAGGAAGGAGGGACAAAGGAAGGGCAGAGCCCCCACAGACTTACCAGGTCATCAAAGATATCCCTCTGATGCACATGGATGGTGATGAGGGTCTCAAACTTGCGCCTCTCCACCTTGGTCAGGTTACGCGTCGTCTGGGCGATGAGGAGGTTGAGGAGCTCCAGGAAACCGTTGTTGGTCTGCTGCATCACCTTCCGATCGTACTTGGCGTTGTTTAGGGCCTCTGTGGCATCCCTTGTCCAGATCATCTGGATACCCAGAAGGCCGATCTGAAGACAGGATTTATGACAAAGGGCATTCATGAGAATCATCATTGTTATTAGTATTATACCTTGGATTATATTATTATTTATTCCGGGCTTTTCCCATAAGGCCCAAAGCGCTAACAGTGAATGAAAATCAAAATTACATAAATACATATTATAAGAAAAACAGTCTTACAACTACAAACTGCAAAAAAGATGTGTTTTTAAGGCCTTTCTGAAGGAAATAACTGATGTAGACTGCCTAATTCTAAGTGGTAGATCATTCCAGTATTTTGAAGCAGATACAGTAAATGTCCTATCATCGGCTAATGTGCGGGTAACTGGATATGTGAGACGGAGAGGATCACTGGCTGACGTCAATGCCCTGGCAGGTGTATATATATATATATATATATATATTTATACTTGATTATTGAGTATTTTGAATACAAACAAGAGTAATTCAAAAATTATTCTTTGTCATATATAATGTTTGCTTCCACAATTTATACATAGGAGAGGATTGTCTTCAAAAATTAATTGTGAGTCATATTAAATTGAGTATGGAAGTATCTTAAAATGCAGAGAAATGTAAAAGATTATCTGACTACCAGCAGGCTATTCTGAAGACACATTAAAAGACTCTCAAACATTGGTTAGAATCTTCATTTACAGTTTTTTCTTTCATTCCTGTATTACATTGTTCTTCGGTTTACTTGTCTTTGGAATGTAATCATTACAAAGAGAATTATGCTATAATACACACAAAGATGTATACATTACACAGAACACTTTTTGTATTCAATATAAAGTTAAGAAAGTACTCTCTATTCATATCATGCACTATGAATCATATTTATTGTGTATGACCATTTATCTACATGCAAAATACTGAAGATTGTGAAGAAATATATATCCTCTATTTCAGGGTTAAGGGCCCAAATTCACAAAGGAGGTTTTTTCGACAAAGCTAGGTTTATGTGCGTCATATGCAAGTTTTGATGCGTTTCAGACTAAGGTTCAGACAAACCTTGCTCTGATACACGTCAAAAACGCGGTATATGACGCACATAAATCTCCTTTGTTAATTCGGGCCAATATTTGTAAAGACTTTGTAAGAAAAACCCAAGACTTTCATTTCATGAAGATGACGTGTCTTACCTGAGCCTGGTATGTGTTGAGGAACTCAATGATCTCCAGACTGGAATCCTGTACAGCCGATGCAGCCGTCTTGATGACACCGTGTAAGGATCTCTGGGCAACCGTCATCAACTGCATCAGCCACAGCTCAACGTTACCTGAAGCATTCACTGCCTTGTCAAGCTGGCAAGTACAACCAGGGATAGAAAATGACGGTGAAAATGAGTATTCAGCAAAGTTATTGGTATCCAGTTATACATGTATCCCTTTGATGTCCTCTCTCTCTGTCTGTCTCACTCTGTCTCTATCCATATCTCTCATCTATTTCAATCCACTTCTCTCCACCTCTCTCTGTCTCCCATCTCTCTTCAAGTACAACCAGGGTTAGAAGATGAAGGTGAAAATGAGCATTCAGCAAAGTTATTGGTATCCAGTTATACATCTATCCCTTTGATGTTCTTCTCTCTTTGTCTCTCTCACTGTCTCCATCTCTCTCTTTCTTGATCGCTCGATCTCCCCCTTAACCCCTCTCCTTCTCACTCTCAATTTCTCAAACTCTCCTCTCTTTCAATCTACTTCTCTCCATCCCTCTCTCTTTTCTCCCATCTCTCGACCTGTTTCTCTCTTTCTCTCTCTCTCCATCTCTCTATCTTTCCACCCCCCTTTATTCATGTATCTATCCCCTCTCCTACTTCATCTCCTTTTCTCTTCCCCTCTCCCTATCCATGTTTTCCACAGAATAACTTATGGCATCTGAGTCTCCTTCCAATAATTGTAAAGCCAGGATTCTCTCATAGTCCTCTCCTCTCTCTCTCTCTCTTTCTCTCTCTCATCAGTCGGTCTAATCCATCATCATTACATCCCTACCCTCCCTCTCTTTTATCATTGCTCCTCTGACTATTTTGCCTGAAAAACAACTTACATCAATAGATTCTTCCTCTGTTGACTGTATAGCCAGGATGGTAATCTTTCTCAAAGCACCTAACGGTATTGATGTTATCAAAGATACTCCAGCATCATTTTACTCCCAGCTCTTCCCAGCCCCCATCAATCCCTCTTCCTCACAGAACAACTTCCCTTAACAGATTCCTATCATAATCCTTCTCATGGAACCTGACTGTCTTGGTGTTGTCCAAGATACTGAGGAGACACTCCCTTCCTCCTAACAGGACACGTACATCCCCATCCCTTTACTCAAGTATCACAAACTACCGATGCCACCCACCCCCTATCCTACTTCTTCACAGAACAACTTACGTCAATAGATTCTCCCTCTGTAGACTGTATCGCCAGGATCCTATCATAGTCCTTTTCATGGAACCTGACTGTCTTGGTGTTGTCAAAGATACTCAAGAGATGGGCCTGGATGGTGTGAGAGTCCGAAGCCTGTCCAAGGATCTCAAGCAGAGCAGGGTCGGACACAAAGAAGAATCTTGGGAACAACAGACGTTTCTTCTCCAAGTATCTGTAAAAACATATAAAACATGTAAACTAATATTATAACATATAATATTTTAGGTATAAATTAACAGATAACAAAATAATGCTAGACCTGTTACTTTCACAGATCAAATATACTTTAATTGAACAATTCTATTTTAATTCAACATAATTCAAGGGAATCTCGGGTAAATTAAGTTGACAACAATACAAATATTGACAGCTTTGAGAGGTACGGTTGAAACTTTTGCTAGATATAAACTCAGTTCTTGTTATGTTCTGATATGAAGATAAGGCCAAGAGTATAGTCTCTAGATCACAGAGGAGCTACATTTAAAGTGCACTATCTACGGAACCAACCAGTAAATAAATATTCAGTCCCTACTCGATTTATACATTTATTGTATATGCTTCTGGTACTAATCTAAAACATATCTTTTATCTTTTATCTTTTATCTTTTAAGACATATCTGAGTATGCCTGAGTGAGGCAGACTTGATGGAAGTCAACAACCACAATCTTCAAACGCTTCTTACAATATTTCAAACACATGTTTGACCATATCCCTACCCTGTGAGTGATTTCTGACAGAGTTCCAGCTGTTCAAGGAGATGGGGTAGAAGCTGTCCCATAGTCTCATCACCGACGCAGCACTGGACTACATTGGTGTTCTCATGAGCTCTGGTCATGATCTTCACCCAAGACTTGTCAATGTTGCTGAAACGCTTTGCTTCCTGCAAGACAGAAAAAGAACATGGATTAACATTGATTGATTTTGTCCAAGATAATTTTTGTCTTCTTCAATTATTTGTTATTATTATTGGTATTGTTATTGTTATTGTTATTTATTTATTATTATTATTATTATTTTTTTTTTTTTTTTGGGGGGGGGGTTGTTAGCAAGATTTGAAAACCTACTAAGAATAATCAAATAAATAAGAAAAGCAAAGTATGCGGTATATGCTCATGTTAATACTTAAATATACGATACCTAAACAAGTAAAAATTGTGAATCTATTATTATTTCATTCAAGAATCCTTGAATAAATAGAAAGCAACTCAATCTGGTCTTAGTCACAAGTGCTCATTTTATTCTTTGTCAATTACAAGAAATTTTCATACAGAATTCTGTTACAGCATGAGCTACGTTGTATTTTTAAAGTTATGGTTTTGATAATATATCAATATTAAATATATTTAAGTTGAAAGTACAAAGCACACAGCAAAATATCATATTCATGACAAAAACCTAACTAGCTTCTTAAACAACTGCAACATTTTTGGTCATAACCTGCATTTGAATACATCTCAAAAATCTGTCAGCGTCATATCCAGAAGTGGACTTTGTGGAGTAACAAATAAAATTGGATTAGATTAGATTAGATTTACAGAAATAAACGAAGGATAGATGCATTGAAACAAACCTTGGGCAGCTGTTTGGCGATGTCACCACCCACGAACACAGCCTCCAGGTAGACCCAGAGGTTCTGGACCTGCATCCACTGTTCAATGATCTCACTGGTGTTAGAGAGGTTCTGAACCCACAGCTGGATGTTCTTCTTGAATGGAGCATTGTACCTGAGAAACACAAGAGATCACATGCAGTAGAGATTAGTTTGATCTTTGACAATTAATTACAACAGAACTATTGAATCAAGGGGCTCTGGACCTGCATCCATTGTTCAATAATCTCACTGGTATTAGAGAGGTTCTGAACCCACAGCTGCATATTCTTCTTGAATGGAACATTGTACCTAAGTAAAGATCAGACATATTGAAGATTACTTTATTTGATATTTGACAAATTAATTAGAGATTACAATTACATCAGGACTAATGAATCAAGGGGTTCTAGACCTGCATTCATTGTGCAATAATTTCACTGGTGTTTGACAGATTCTTTACCCACTGCTGGATGTTCTTGGAGCATTGTACCTGAGAAACAGGATGAGATTATGAGTATCAAAGTTCTCCAAGGTGTGTTCAGCTGTGTGGAATTGATTGATCATTGATAACAGTTTAGTTGCAAAGAATCATTCAAAGAGATAGCATAAATGCTATAGAAAAATACAGGATCACACAGTTTAACAATTTTATAATCTTATAACTACATGAACCTGCTTATAAAGGACACTTTAAGTCTTTCTATACAGATTTGACCTCTACCATACCTGTTACTCATCAGAGACCCCAGCACCATCAAGCTATCTTCCATCAGACCGATGATCTCTGTCGTGTTGTCACCACGGAGCAGCAGCTCTCCGCGATTCTTGAAGTTACCAAAGGTCAGATCCCTGGCACTCCATTCTGCGACTGTAGCCTTCAGCTTGGCTTCGATGTCCTTCTCCTTCACGGCTGAGATACAGATATCCTGCGGACATGTTCAAGAGAAATAGATTTAGCAGGATACAACTAGGTAGGTACTCTCTCTCTCTCTCTCTCTAAGTGCCATATTGATTGACTTTGGCAATCATGCTGTTCCACAACCCTCGGCTCCTAGCCTTCTCTATTAGCACCACTTCCAGTTCTTTCACTCTTCTCTCTTCTAACAATTTATGCAGACTGTCCATCCAAAGGTAGTTACGTGTACATGTAGTACAAAAGTGTTGTTGTATTGGTCTTAAACCAAGGTTCTTAGTATCTCATCGTGCAGCATATTAGTCTATACACAAAACAGGTTCAAAAGAAGCTTGTCTTTTTAAATGTGTCCTGAAAAAAAATCTTAAAATAAAAAATAATTGGTTTTTATATACAAACAATATGACAGATGCTTGTTTGTTTGGAATCATGCTTTCATGTCTTCTTAGTGTTTGTAAAATGTACATAAATTGAAAGTTATGCAAGCATTTGTTATTATTATTATGTATTTGGCGTCACTTGAGCTTGGGAGGCGAAAAGGAAACTGAATCACTGCAACCCTCGGGTCTCTCCTACCGGAAAAACTAATTGGGATTGTGCAGGTAGACAACTACACCGGGGTTTCCCCCTACTCTTATACGAATAGTGCAGTGGGTTCTTAACGTGCAAAGGTGGTGACGCTCGGATAGGACGTTAAATGGAGACCCCCTCCATTTAACGTCCTATCCGAGGGCCTCTTTTTCTTTTTGTGATCCAAAGGCATTTTGTATTTCTACTCTCAGTTTACTTCTTTTTCATAATCCACTGCATCATCGCATACACACATGAGCATAAAATGTAAACCATAACCCTACTATAGAAATAAAAAATGAATAAACATTACAATAACAAAAAACAAGAATTCTGACCTCAATATCTTCCTTGCTCTGTAGCAGCGGTGCCTCCATGATGTTCCTGAGACAGAACGACTCGCTCTCAACCTCAAAGACGTGACCGGTGGTGTCGGCCATGCGCTGCCAGTGACGCGGCTTCATCGCCCTGTTCGTCATCAGCTCGAGGAGGGGGCAGGTCTCGTTGAAATCTTCAATCGTCTTCTTGAGCATGTTAAAGGCAGGCCACTCCTTCAGTGCACGTGGCAGCTTGCGGCATCTTTTGGGGGAGGGTTTTTTGTTTAATTTATATTTTTTTATAAAAGTTGTTTTGTTGTTTCAAAAAAATTATCAGAATACTGAGATATTTCTAAATCGAACCACGGACATACTGTTCAATGCACTTTATTCAATTTATATTTTCATCAAAGTTGTTTTGTTTAGGTTATTCTCAGAAAATTTACTTATGAGAGCACATGTCCATAAATTTCTCCTTTTTTTTAAAGAGAAGCCCACTTTCTTCATATGCAGAAGAATTTTTCTCCAGAAATGTATTAATCAGAATATTACAATGCACTTTATTTGATTTATATTTTTATCAAAGTTGTTTTGTTAAGGTTATTCTCAGAAATTTTTCGCATGAGAGCACATGTTCATAATTTTTTTTTTTTAAAGAGAAGCCCACTTTTGCTTTAAAAATGGAGAAGATTATTTCTACAAAAATGTATTAATCAGAATACGGAGATATTTCTAAATCGAACCACGGACATACTGTTCAATGCACTTTATTCAATATATATTTTTATTCAAGTTGTTTTGTTGAGGTTATTCTCTGAAAATTTGCAAATGAGAGCAAATGTCCATGAATTTCTTTTTTTTTAAAGAGAAGCCCACTTTCTAAATTTGGAGAAGAATATTTCTCCAGAAATGTATTGATCAGAAGATGGAGATATTTCTAAATCGAACCACGGACATACTGTTTAAACTATCCTCTCCCAACTTTTATCATGAAAGTAACCAAATCATTCTCTCCTTCGTCCAAATATCTACTGATTTAGTTATTTAAAGATTAGGCCCTATTCCAAATCTTCCAATGTCCTCTACACATGCAAATTTCTTTCCAAAGTTACTGCAGAATCAAAATCATTAATGTTAGCACAACAGCACTTTATGTTAAAAACATTCAGTTGATTTATTAATTTGCAAACAAATTCTGTTAAAATTGAAGTGTGGTATGTTGAATGAAAAATGCTTAAAGTGATGGAATGTTGATTTTTGCCAAACTGACAAATTGTTTTCATGTAAAATCCCAAACACTAAATGAGTCATGATTTGATGATTATATCGGGCTGAAAATTGAAATCATACATTCAATGGGGTTTGAAAGAAAATATGGTATTTGTATCAAATCATAAAACTACACTGTATTGGTCCATCATAGACATATAATGTATTTGTACATGCGAAGGTGTTAATGTTCAGATGTTAATGTTCGGATGTTAATGGATGAAAATGCATCACCTACATGTATGTTTCCCTGAGACATGTTCAACTTGTCTTCATCTCATCCTTCAAAATTCCCAACTTTTGTTTCGTTTATTTTTTCTGAGAAGAATTGATATTTATTGAGTATTATATTTGAGGTACTGACATGCAACTTTATTTTTAAAACCAACAAGTGAGAATAAGTGGCATGTTTTTTGTTGCTGTTTATTTTTCATCACAGCGCAGTAGAGTTTAGTTATAAAGTAGCTGTGCTATGTAAATTGATCTTATTACCATTAATATCATAATGTGTAAAAATGTATCTCAAGGTTTCGAAATCATTATTCTTAGTCCTCTTTTAGGATACAGACTTGAGATGTGAATATGACTATACATGTGGCATGCATGTACATGTACTGATCTGGGTTGAAATGTTGGAATAAGTGCCTGATAGTGTGAATAGGAGTGACAGGGTGGGCGTAATAATACATGTTTTCTCTTATTCTGTGGTACCTTAAAGTGAAGGGGTGGGGCAGGGATGTGATGAGTTGTAATATTATTTATGTTTATCTGATGTGTTAAAGTGAATAGGAGTGAAGAGGGTGGGGAAGGGCATGACCAGGTATAACATGTTTTCTCTTATCCCGTGATACATTACGGTGAATAGCAGTGATTAGGGTGAGACAGGGCGTGATGAGTCATAATATACATTTTCTTCTATCCCGTGTTACACCAAAGTGGTTTTGTGTTCATGTGTTTGTGAATGATGATGTCAATGATACATCGAGTCCAATATGTCTTAGCGGTGATCAGCAAGGAAATTAGTACAGGATTTCTCCCGTGAGCAAAAAACCCATCACCAATTAGTGCAACAGGACAACCAACGTGCATGAGGGAAGTGGATGTTAGAGGAAAATTTGGTGCAAAGACGACAAAGCGACTCCTAAGGTTTGTCTGTTCTAAGGAATTTAGGTAGAAGAATTTTCACGAAAATGTAGTAAAATCTTGGAATCATGCTGTATTATCACTGAGTACGTGGTAACAAAGCATGAGTTATAGCATGGTTCTACAACATGAAAATATCTCCTCCCTGAATACATGCAGACAAACAGAATCACTTTGATAGTCCATGCACACATGCAAAAATGCAAACTTGAAAACATCATCAAATGAAGGAGGAAAAAATGAGATCAAACCTGTGGAAAAGAATGGTTAGATTAGTAAATCAAAACCTCAAACAAACAAAAAATAAAATGCACGCTTTTGGTGGTCAAACATTAGCTTTAAAGACAATTGTTTGGGGTTTTATTTCATCAATATTAAAAGGATCAGGTAAGAGTTGCAATAGGGTTTTATAGGATCAGGCTTACTAATAAGGTTTGGTGTACAGTTCAACTAGAATTAAAGAATGAATTTCATCTATGGAATTCAAATTTCAAAATATAACATTATAATCTGGTCAATGAAAATTTTGCAGGGTATTATCTCAACATTTAATAGATTTGCAAATCTTTAAAAAAAAAAAATTGTGCACACACGCAAAATTGTTAAAAACATCTATCTCCAATGACTATGCCATGCATCTTCAAAAACCACATCACCTACATGTACAACAGAAACAAACCATTCAAAGTGCAAAAATGTTAATATTAAACCATCTTTAAAAACAAGCAATACCTCGCACCACAAACCTACTAACCTGTTCTGGAACTCAATGAGCTGATTATTGATGCTCTCAATGTCCACATCGAGCCAGAGGATGTCGTAGTAGCCGTTGACGCGGTCGATGACATCATTGTAGAGGCCGTAGAGCTTCTGCAGGAGGTTGAGTTCCTTGCGGATGACCAGGAGCTCCGGGTATTCCGTCACGGAGAGACCGAAGAGCTCCTCGCCTCCAGTGTAGGTGATGAACTTGCGGTTGAGGTTGTCAAAGTGGTTCTGGTAGATGAGGAGGCGGTCGCTAGCCTCCTTGGGAGGAAGACCAGTTACCATGGGACCATTCTAGGGAAGACAGGATGGAATGATGGATGGTGAGGATGATGATGGAAAGAGTTATAATGACGCATTAGTTATAAATTCATCTACCGGTACTTCATTCTACAAAAGACATGTAATTTACAAGATGATAATATTAGATAATGAACTATCAAAAAATGTAAATTCTGTAGATTTGTGACTATGATTTGTATGTCCCTTGATAGACCAATGCTAGTATTGACATGAACTGCCTGCCATAGTTAAATCCAACTTAAAGTCGATCTTATTCTTTGAGAAACACTCCCTTGGTGATATAATTATCCCTCTCTATCAGCAGCTATGGAGAAATGAATGAAAACCAGAAAGTGAAACAATGATAATGCGGTTCTGGAGGGTGTTTCACAAAGATCCTAAGTTGAACTTATCTCTAAGTTGGACTTAACAATTATGGCAAGCCGTTAGAATCTTTGAAAATAGTTTGTAAATGTTATTTTAAAAGGCATAAAATGTTGATTCAAATCATTCATATTTTCTATTATCAAGTAGATTTATGTTCTTGATGTGGAATTTATCAAAAGTCTAAAATACTTGAATTTTTGCTTTTGAATATATGTCATTATAAGGCTACGAATGGCTCTCCATAATTGTAAGTCCAACTTAGAGATAAGTTCAACTTAGGATCTTTGTGAAACACCCCCTGGAGTGGCACTCACATCATGGTAAGAATCGTAGAAGTTGTCGCAATCCACGGTGAAGGTCTTGACACTCTCGATCAAGCCTGCCCTGAAGTTTGGCTGGATAGAGAGCAGATGATGTGACACCTCTGTGGCCTGGGAGCTCAGCTTGGCCCAGCTATAGCGCAGGGTATCCACACGCTCCACGTCCTCCTTGGCTACCAGCAGCTCATACTTGTTCAGCAAGGCATACGATTCCTACACAAACAGGAGAAATATCATAAGGAATAATAATAAAAACAATAATATTTTTGCATATATAGCGCTGAATTCGTCAGGAATGTCAGAGTTTCTAAGCGCTTTACATTATTACCCCGGTCATCAGATTCTGGCTTGCCCGCACACAATGTATGCACTTTCTCCACTCCCTGGGGAGCATTCCAACAAGAGCTACTAGGCTCAAATTGCTATTAAAGCATACTACATTGGCTTTCGCATCCTACGGGGTACCCATTTAACACCAAAAGGAAAAGGAATGTAGCTTGTTTATAGCTAATCACTAGATAACGTACATCACTTTACACCTTATATATAGCCAAAAGGATAGATTAGGTCTTCCTCAGCACTGTACATATATATCTGCACAACCTCAAAGCACGAAGATACACCAACAACATGGTGGCCTGTACTTCAACAGAAGAAGAAGAGAATTCCTCAACTTAAGTTAGTTAGAGTACCTCCTGATACACACAAATATATAAGAAACTGCAATAAAATGAAATGATTAATCATTGCCATCTTTATCAGCCTTTGATAAAAAAAGTATAGGGTTTATACCCACAGACTGAGATCAGGGAAAACTTGCCTCCTTTATATTCATATTTATTTTAGGAAAGTTTCAAACACAGATCAACCTTACTCCTAATGGTCAAGGATGCAACACTTCTACCCTACCTCAATTGGTCCAATGGCCATTTCGATACGGATCTCATTCTCTCTCACTGCTAACGGTCAAGGACGCAACCATTCTACCCTACCTCAATTGGTCCGATAGCCATTTCAATACGGATCTCATTCTACCCTACCTCAATTGGTCCGATAGCCATTTCAATACGGATCTCTTTCTCTCTCACTGCCAACGGTGAAGGACGCAACCATTCTACCCTACCTCAATTGGTCCGATAGCCATTTCAATACGGATCTCTTTCTCTCTCACTGCTAACGGTGAAGGACGCAACCATTCTACCCTACCTCAATTGGTCCGTTAGCCATTTCAATACGGATCTCTTTCTCTCTCACTGCCAACGGTGAAGGACGCAACCATTCTACCCTACCTCAATTGGTCCAATGGCCATTTCAATACAGATCTCATTCTCTCTCACTGCTAACGGTCAAGGACGCAACCATTCTACTAGTGCTGTAGCCGAACCGCCGAACCGAACGAAAGTTCGCCGAACATGGCACTTCCGAACCGAACCGAACCGAACGCAAAGGCCTGGTTCGGATGTTCGGCAGAAAAATGTAAACGTTTTTGCAAGCTAATAAACTAGTCATTTTGTACCTAATTTTCATGTCATGATTGCTCATTTTATATTTACTTTTTTTCCATTTTCCGCCTTTGTGATTTATGCCTATCCAGTGGTGGGCGCGACTTCACTGGCGCCATTTAAATCCCAAATCCTGACCACGTTACGTCGCGATCGCAAGCCATAAACAAGAATACATGTGCGTGACCGAACCAAATTCAGCTCAACAAAAAATTAATATTTTAATTGTAACAATATCGGACAAATTTTACAATATAAATAATGAAATAAATATATATTATAGCATGGTATTTATTTATTCAGGAAAAATATCGATTTTATATTTTTCCTATTAAAAATAAAAACTTATAAAAAACAGTTCTTGACGAGCCATTCAAGATGGCAGCTTTCATAACAATAGACAACAACCGTCTCGGAAAATCTTTACAAAATATCATTTATTGACAAATTGAAAACATGATTCTTTTAAAATTGAAAATAAAACATGATTCAAGACGGAAATACGAATGTGAGTAGTATTTTTCTTCACAAATAATTACGTTTAGAGCAGTTTTTTAATGTGAAATTCATGCTGGGCGGAAGCAGTGTGCAGAAGTCCTCCGTGCTGGTCGGGCCCGGCAGGCAGCCAGCCCGCCCAGTGCCGACCGCCGTGGCTATAACGGCTATAACGCTGCTTGCTATTATAATATTACCGAACCCCGAACCGAACCAAGTTCGGGTGAAAAATTGCCGAACTCTGCCGAACCGAACCGAACACGAACATAGCATCTGACTTACAGCACTACAATTCTACTCTACCTCAATTGGTCCAATGGCCATTTCGATACGGATCTCATTCTCCCTCACATCCTTGAGCGCCTTCATGGCCAGACGGATGTCGTCCAGGTCCTTGATGGGGCGGTTGAGCTTCTTGGTAGAGTCATCGATGAAATCAATGATGCCTTCCATCATGGTGCGGTACTTCTCGTTGCAGGCCTTACCGAAGGCCACGCACCAGGCCTTGGTCTCGGTCGTCAGTGAGATCTTCAGCTTCTCTGTAGGGTGAGAACGTATTTGACACAAATATAACATGGGTGGCACAGCTCAGTAACCTCTTTTATTACATATAGATGGAGTTTGAACTTATCTTTCTCAACTGAGGCCCATAGAAGTAATAAAACATCTCCACATTCAAATGTTTATATAACCAATTCAACAGGTCGCACATGTACATGTATACAGGTGTATCTATTAGAAATAGTTCTAATGTATACAAATTGTAAGTTAAAGATCACTTTATCTGTGACAAACATGACATCAGTTCTCAGAAACACAAATAGTAACTCATCTTGACTTTCGCCAGACAAAAAGCACTGCAACAGCCACTTCAGGGACAGGGGGAACAACTTTAAAGTCCCACCGCACTACTTAAAGCTACTTGCGCCCTCTAAATAGCAAACAATGCCAAATCTGTGACCATTGGTCCCCCCTCTTTTTCTCATGTTAATTGACAGCTTATTTGATGAGATAACCACTTTTCAGTGAGCATGCAGGGAGTTCTAATCCCTTCTGGCCAAAATAGTCCAGATGTGCTTTAAATTCAGCTGATATGTATATACCTGTATAGAGCGCAATGGCACCGACATTGTAGAAGTCAGGTTCAGCCAAGATGGCCTCCTCCAGCTCCCTGTAGTGGACAATGGTAGACTGGAAGTCACTCTGCTTGGGTTGCTGGGCAAGGAACTCCTGGACAGTCTCGCTTCGTTCCTTCTGCCAGATGGGATGGTAGCGTCCAAACCGCTCCAGGGCAGTAATCACCTCCTGTGTACGGGATGAAGTTTAGTCATGATCACTTTGTCTGTTTAGAGTTAGAAGGGTGTTATCTCTGTGTTGAAGTAGGCCCTTCTGGCTCCAAACAGACGCCTTGTGAATAACTTGCTAATACATGTATCATGGTGATGAACATACATGTTTAATGCAGAAACATGGCAGAAATACAGCAATAGATTGGCTCATTATTACTACCGGGGTGTGTCTTAACAAATTTTATGTCTCATAACTGTATTGTTCATTATGGTCAAAAAATCATGAGGGCTTACACCAGTGATAAAATTTAACCTCAATGTGGGCATACGGAAATTTCAAGCAGGATTCAATTCACATCTATACATATTAAACCAAACAGACCATTCTTTTTTCTTTTTGGGGCCATACCAGTGAAGAACAAATATATCTGGATGGACCATTCTTATGATCTCTTATCCAGGATATGATCTAAGTAATTGATGCTCAGTTATTATTTATGTAAAACATCAGATAATTTGTTGATGTTTTGTCTTTTATGTTATGCACTATTATTTAACAATAGTGAATACATGAATCTAGATAAAGCACAGCCCTGTAATTGGTGGAAATGACACAAAAGCTCAAACTACAGATTTGCGAGCGTGCTTGTTTGTATGTGTTTGTAACGAAAAGTGGAAGTGCACGTAGCTCTGTGTGGTATAGTGGAGTGGAAACAAATATAGCCTTTACAATAAAGGAAACTAAGAATACGAAATAGAAAACAAAATTTGCAAAACTGAGTGGCAATGTGACCAAAATGTTAAAGTTAATCCTGGACAAACACTAATCGGTAAGAGGGTATTCTCACCTTCTTAGTCGACATGACGCAGGTGGAGAGCAGTGAGACCAGCTTGGCGATCTCCTTGTTCTCGCTCACATTCTTGAAGTAGTTTTTAACCTGTACCTGAGGCACCAGGTTGACTGAAGCCAGTTCATCAGAACGACCTGAAACATGAGAAGGTACACTCTGGGTCAATAATTAGGGTAGTGGTCTTTGAACAAGAAGGTTCCAGGTTCAAGCCTACATGTACATCAAGGTGCTAGCGCAGACTTGATTTTCATAGGACTCCTTATTGGGAATCAGAACAAATAATCAAATGTATTTTTCTATACAAATGCATTATCTATGTAATGCATGCTAGCAGAATATCTTATTTGTGTAACAGCATCATCATTACTGGCTTCATGATTGAATAGTGTCTATTGGTATACTCCTGTGAAGATTAATTACATTCCTCTTCCAAAGAAAAAGAGGTGTCATGGTGGAGTGGATATGTCACTGGACTCTGGATCACAAGGGCCGCTGTTCGAGTCCCGCCTCGGCACTAATGTCCTTAGGCACGACATTTGTCTACATTTGCCACACTCGACCCAGGTGAGATAAATGGGTACCTGGTAGGATTATTCCTTAAAATGCAATGTGCGCTGATAACGGCTGCCGGAGCCAAAGCTAGGGTAATAAATGTGTAAAGCTCACTGATATATTTTAGGACAGGAATTGTGCTATATCAGTTGTACATATTATTATTATTATAACTGGTTATTTCTTCAAGATCTAGAACACCATTCAACCAATGACATTTTTTAAGTGGTACAGTCTTTAACTCTCAATTATAAATTATATTCCCCTTAAAGTGCCTCAGTAACATTGTTGAAGGCTGATGAAAAAAACTGCATAATTTTTGTATTAAATGTTACTTATTATATTCCTTCTACTGTACTACATGTAGCCCTCTAACATGTAAAACATCCTGAAAACATTCTCAAACCACAAAGATATTTGTGGTTTTCTTTGAAGGCTTCAATGTGCAACACCCTCCATCAATAAATCCTCCCAATCGTTTTTTGAATTTTCCAAACCGCTGCATTTAAGTGTTGAAAAAGATTTATCAACACTTAAATGTCTGGAATGGTATATAGAGCCAATTCATTGCTTTGAGACGTTTTTCCCATCTAGGGAATTGTACATCTAGCATTGAAGTCACCACCTTAGCACCATTTTCTCTCATCTGCACAATGTTACAAAGTCCCTTTAAAGATGGGAGGTGTCTTTACCTTTCCTGGTTGAGGTTATATCACTCCTAGAGCTCTCTGAAGCAGCCATGCTGGAGATGCTGCTACGACGACCAGAGTCAGGTAACGCTGTAGCACGCATGTCAGCTTCTTGCTTAGCCTGTCGTTTGATTGAAAAATAGAATGAAATATCATAAAATGTAAACAAGTTCTCAAACAGCTTTGCATTTGTCCTTTGATTGAAAAAATAGATTGAAATAAGAGAAAATACTTGATGATATGAACGACACCTCCTGCAGGAAGGGAAATTACCCCCAAAAAACAATTATGGCACAATTTGAATCTCCTGTCATGCGAGATAAGCAGACATAACTTTGTACCATATGATATTAGTGTAATGTTAATATAGTTTTAAATTTAATATAGTTCCATGGAGTATGGTTACTAGTTGTGATTTTTTTCTTCTTTAAAGCCTCACTGCACTACTTATAACTACTTACGCCCTCTATATAGCAACAATGCCTAAGCGGTGACCATTGGTCCCCCATGATCCTCTTTTTCTTATGTTAATTGAGAGCTGGTTTGATGAGATAACCACCTGTCAGGAACCATGCAGGGAGGTCTGTTCCCTCCTGACCAAACTAGTGCAGATAGGCTTTAATAAATATCAAACACATTTTTGTATCTTATAACATACACATATAAGGCATAGGATCCATGTAGTAAGCAGCTTTTTTTCTTCATCCCCAGTTGACATTCATTGCGTACACAAAAACCTAATATGTCATATGAGAATGAGCCTTAACCGACAGATTTTTTGTTCACACATACATGTATGACCTCCATAACAGGTTTACTTTGTTCTATATGGATCCACACCACATAAAATGTAAACAAGTTCTCAATCTGAAAAATACAGCTTCGCATTAATAGTTCAACGTCGTTTTAAAATCAACCACATACCTTGGATTTTCTCTCCTTGTTCCACTGGGCCACACCCCTTGCCACGCCTAGCACCATCTGTGCGGCTTTGTTGACTGTCTGTTGGACTTCGTCGAGGGCAGGCTGCATGATGATGTTTGGAATGGCCAGAGCCACGGCGCAGCGGAAGAAAGGACTCTCCTTCCGTTTGTTTTCTCCCTGGTCAACTGTAATAGTGATACAATTTGAAAATATTGTCTAGTTCTTGCATAACACTGAAAACATTATCATATTAATCACACCAGTTGTAATTAGTTGTATTTAGTATTGGCAACGCAAACATCTCATGAACTCTTCTAAGTAATGTAACTGTAAAATCCTGCAACAATAACACCAAATGGTACAACTATTAGACACTTCTCAGTCATGAACTTGAAAACCTTTCCCAAAACATGCAAAGAGTATACGACACAAAACATGCAAAGAGTGATTAATACATATACAGCTCAACCCTATCAATTATATGAACACCAAACACCTACTCTAGACTTCAAATTAGCTGTAACACATGCTACAAGGGTAACACCAACACCAACATCCGTTGAACACTTCCCAGTAATGAACATGTAACCCTACATACATTAGTGATAAAAACACCAATCATCAATTAAGTATAGTACTAACTATATTAACACCACATACCCAATGAGCACTTCCCAGTAGTATAGAGCTGTAACCCATCTCACAAAAAAATAACACTACCAAGAAACACCAATTGAGCATTTACCAGAGATACAGCTCTAACCCACCTAGACTAAATACCCAGTTAGAACTTCCCAGTAATATAGAGCTGTAACTCTTTCCAGAACAGTAACACTAGCACCAAACACCCACTAAGCACTTACTGTAACTCTTTCCAGAACAGTAACACTAACACCAAACACAGACTAAGCACTTACTGTAACTCTTTCCAGAACAGTAACACTTAACACCAAACACCCACTTACTGTAACTCTTTCCAGAGCAGTAACACTAACACCAAACACCCACTAAGCACTTACCAGAGATGTAGCTGAGTGCCGAGCTCGATGTGATCCTCTTCCTGATGGCGTCCATGGTTGAGCGAGTGACCTTGAGAAGAGCGTCAAGGTTACGATGGTTAAAGTGAGCTAGGAGCTCCTGGGCGGATTCCTCAAGGTGCTCCCGCTTCTCGCGGCGCTTCTTGGCCGCTGTCGTGGCCGCGGCAGACTGGGAGCGGGACGACATGCTACCGGGTCGGCTACGGGCACTCATGCGGGATGGAGTAGGGCTGGAACGCTTTTTCTCACCATCTGTATCAGAGTAATTTTGATTGATATCACAAGTTGCAATTTACTTCAAGAAAATGCGTAAAGTGATTGCACACCAACAATAACGAGAAAGTAGAAAGACAAAAGTTATTCCTGTCTTGAAAATGAAATCTACCTTGTATACTGATCTTAAATATTGGTTCCTACAATTATGTAGACTTATTTTTATTTCATTCAGAGCTTGTATCAAATAATAATAATTAATGTGTTATAGCATAGATATTTTCGTTAAAAAGAAAATGCCTTTAAAGAATGCCTGTCATGTAAGATTCTATCAAGTATCAACACATTATAAACTGTTTTATAGTGATGCTGCCACTGAACAGATGAAGCAGACTGGTCAAGACTGATAGAACTTACCTTCATCTTCGTTCTCCTCATCCTCCTCCTCCTCCTCTTCCACGTCCCGCTCGGCCAGGAGCATGTTGATGAGCTCATTGGCGGCCTCCTCCACCTGGATACTCTTCACCTGGAGCATGATGGCTCCTTTGTTAGACAGCTCCTGCATGAGATAAAAACAAAGAGCTCAAATATATAAGCCAGTTCATAGTTGCAGTCTAAGCATGAGCAGATAAAGGTCATTGCAGACCAAATTGTGAAATACACGGAGACAAAATACTGGATACGTGTTGATGAAAGTTATGTAATCATTATTCATTTATGCACAAGCAGTGCACTCCACTTTAAAAAGGGGAAACAAAGGCTATTTATGTAGCACCTCTATTGCTGTAGGAGCGATTATTTCAAAATGTACAAAGTGGGACCTCTTTATGTTTTGAAGATCTGTGGAAATTCAGGGTCATTTGAAGTTTGATGGTCTAGGTAGATATAACACAAGACCGTGTTCCACCGGGCCTGGTTCAAATCCAAATTTAAATCCATTTGCCCATCAATGTCCTCAACTAGAGACAGACAGAGGTACACTTATCGTTGTTCAGTTGATAAAAGGTGCGATTGTCTAGGTGGAAAAAATGCAAGATGCTGATCAGCTGAGCCTGGTTTATATCAAAATTTAAATTGATTTGCCCATCATTGTTACTTCCTATAACTACCAAAAATATGTATCACCTGAAAGGATTCCCAAAGCCAATGTGACTGAATAATAAAATATGCAGCAACCACAAGGGAGCATTTCAAAATATATATACAGTCAACCCTGCTTTAGTGACCACCTGTCTACTAAGACCACATTTTTTGTTTCCCTTGTAAATGATTTCTCATTGAAACATGTACTAAAGGAACCTGTCTACAAAGACCACTTTTTGTGTTTCCCTTGGGCAGTCGCTATAGACAGCTTTGACTATATATATATATATAGTGATACTGCAGTTTCAATCAAAATCTTATTGTAGTGTAAGGTGTGCAGATAACTTTAAAAGATCTAAACAGTACCCTACCTGGGTCCTCTTTAGGAACTGGTCCGTGGTCCAGGCCTCATCTTCGGGTAGCTCACAGAGCTGGATCTCGCTCATCTCTTTCAGAACTACATTGATGCGGAACTGGCACAGATCTGAGGCCCGAACCATCAACAGCTCCAGTTCACCTGTAGGATAATGGAAAATGAAGCTTTTTATGACCAAGAGGTAGAGTAGGCTACAATGTTGGACCTTGTAGGAGGTTAGCCTTCGCTTACAAGTTATTCAATAAAGGCTTCTACTACAGTCAAACCTGCTTTAGTGACCACCTGTCTACAAAGACCACATTCTTTGTTTCCCTTGAAAATGGTTTCTCATTGAAACATGTACTAAAGGAACCTGTACATAAAGACCACCTACCTATAAAGACCACTTTTCTTGTCTTCCTTGGGTGGTCTTCATAGACAGGTTTCACTGTACTACCCCTTGGCTATCCCTAACTTGCTCACTCTCTCTAAGGACACTTGTCTACCACATACAAACTTCAAATCAAATAATTTCAAGAAAATACATATTGTTCTGTGACGTGACATGTGCTCCAACGACATTTGCTTTGGGCTTTATTTTGTCCATGATATAGAGTCAGGGTTGCAATTAGGATTTGGGTCAGGTTTACAGGTGAAGTGAGGGGGTTTAGAGTTAGTGGTGAGGATATGCGTAGTCCTGCCCCCATCTTACAAAGAGTTGTGATTGATCTTAATTAATGACAAGTCCTACAATCTATCCAAAATTCTGAGCTCTTGAGTACAGATTTGCAATTGATTTACATCAAGTTTATAGGACAGGGACCAGGGTTAAAAATAGGTATTCAGTTGTTGTAGGAAATGGACCATGATGTGATTATGGCTGAAGCATGTACTGTAGGCTTTATTTTGTCCATGATATAGAGTAAGGGTTGCAATTAGGTTTAAGGTCAGAATCTTAGGACTCTTCTGAAGCACAACTTACCCAGAGCCGCATAGACTTCCTCTACGAACGGGTCTATGTTCATACTGGTCCAGGTCAGGGCAGTTAGACCAGGATCTAGGACCCTGTTCAGTTTATCTAGATGGGTCTCCATCAATGGCTCGAAGGCGGGCTGGATCTTGCTGCAGACTCGCTTGTTCTCCTCCAACAGAAGCTATATTATGGAATAAAATGGAAAACAATAACCAATAATTGGGTCTTATTTACCAAAGGTAGGCATATTAGTCATAAAACTGCTCTTCAAGCGGGCTCTGCCATTATTATTTCCCTAGTAAAATTGTCAGGCATCCATTTACACCTGGGTGAAGAGTGGCAAACGTGGATTAACGTCTTGCCAAAAGACGGTAGTGCTGCGTTGGGATTTGAACCCTTAAACCTTGGATTGAGAGTCAAGTGAATGAACCACTAAACCTCCAATTTTAAATTCCCAATTACCAAAAATAAACACTTTCCCTGGCACTTACAAACAGTAGCACCTCACTGTCTTGACTAAAGGAACTGTGTTTGCATTTAACCCAAGGCTACGGTAATGTTATTGGTTATCCAGAATAAGGGATTTTTCTAGCAACATTTTGTGTTCAAATTCAATGAGGGATAAAATTCTCCAATTATTTTAAGATATTCAAAGTCTGTATTGTCGTTGGTTATTTACATGTACAATAAGATATCTTTGTCCACAGTTAATGTGAAATCATGTGACAAACTACAATCAAAGTTTGGTACGTTCTGAAGAATTTTTGAGGATACTTGCTTCATATATTCTTAAGCAATCCTAGGAAATATAATAACAACAGTGATAATAATAATCAAATAATAATAAAAAGAGCAACAATCAAAAGAATTTATATTCTAATAGTGCTCATATCCACCACACAAGGTGCAAAAAAGACACTCTAATAGTACCTTGAGTTTGTTATAGTTCTCTTTGAAGAGGCTCTGTTTCTGGAAGATTGCCCTCGCTGCGATGGGCACCTCCAGCCCCAGACGGTACATGCATTCGGTCTCCTTGATCAGGGTGAGGATCTGAGGGTCAAAGTTCACATAGAGCTCCTGGGTGTCTGGATGACGCACCAGGAGGGAGGCGTGGAGGCCGGTCTTGACGGCTTCAACCTGGGTGGAGAGAAAAGGATGATAAAAGTTTATTTCTATAACCTATCCCTTCTTCCTTTCTTTTATTTATAATGTATATTATGTATTTGTGTATTCGGGCGTACCCAATACAAGCTATGCTTACTGGGATTTGCGCCTTCTTCCTTGTAATACAAGTTCTTAAATTATATATTTATGTTCCTGAGTATAAATGTATTATTTGAACAGATGTCAAATATGTTGTCAAATAGAATGGAAGAAAATAAATTTTAATTTTTAATTGAAATGAATTTGAAGGGAATTTTTCAATTTGCAATCAATGTTTTTGTCCATAGCTGTTTCTACACTTTTCGAAAGAAAGTTACATGGACAGCTATGATAAAAAGAACTTTCTTTAATCCTTTTTGTATAGACATCAAAATATCAAGAAAAACCGAGCAGAAATTTCTCTCAAAACATCACACTTGCAGTTAGAAGTATGTTGTAATTTCAAGCATTCTTTTTTTCTAAGTGCATCTTTGTTTATTTGAATGATGAAGCACCAGATGGAACCCAAACTAAGTGCTTACCTGTCTATACCAGGCACGCTGGTAGAGCACTTCAAACTCCATCAGGACCTTGGCCAGCTTGTTGTAGTTCTTGATGATGCGCCGAGCCTCGTTGCCATTCAGCAGCTGAGGGCGCTGTTGGAACGCATCCATCGGCTCCTGGATGCGACGGAACATCTGCCGCGCCCACGTGATTTTGCCGGAGATGGGAGGCAGGTCACGACCGATGGGAGGGTCGTTCTTGTTGCGCTGGTAGTTCTTGGAGGTGTTCTCGATCTCCCGGCCAAAGCGCTGCAGGATCTGAGCATACTTCTCATGGATACCAAGATTTGGCACATCGACTCTGTTGGGGAAAACAGAGATATTTTGTTGTTATAGAGAATTCTATCCTCCCATGATGTATGAAATTTGTAAAGGATTTTCAGCACTAAATTAATAATATTTTATTAATTTTATGTCCTTACATTTCACACTTTGCTGTCTGCCTCTCCTGCAATGTCTTCCCAAAGCCAGTGGTCATTACTTTTAGGTTTAGTTATATGTGTACATCCAATAGACCCGTTTATTAAATATGTATTTCTAGTCATGCATGTTTCTCTCTAGAACCCCTGTTTACTAACTATTCAATCCACCTTCTATGCATAATGGCAGCTCTATGGATATAATCCACCTTGCATACATTATCTATTGCCAAGTCTAGCAAGCTTTTGAGTTGTCAAGAGAAACTTTGTTCAAGATGCATGCATACAGTACAATTGGCTATTTTCGTAGTCTCACCAAATTTAAAGATATCGTTTAACAATGTTAAATCTGAGATTCAGGGCCCTACGTGTTATAAATGTCTGTGATATGGTGTAATATTGAAGCCCTAAAAAAATTGTGCTACAAAATGAGCAAGAAGGGCCTCAAAAAAAAAAATTCTTTGAGTGACCGGTTTTACCATACTCGTTTTCCCCAATAGACTTGATGTTATGAAAACCCAATCATAAATATCTTGATAATCAGACAGGCAACCACCTTGTAAAATTCATGGGGTTCCTGACTGACTTAAAGGTTTATAATTATCATTGCAGCATAAGCTAAATCCAGAATTGTGTTTCAGAATCTGAGACAAAGTTACCGGATCCCTTTAATACATCAGTCTTTGTGAAGGTCACCTGATAAGAATAATAGTATTTCAATAGTCAGAATGCAAACTGCATATATTAAGTGTAGCTAGGTAGGTCAAGCCATAATGTTTGTCCTACCTGCATGGCAACAACTAATGTATGCAGTTCGGATTCTGTCAAAAATAACTAAGAACTTTTATAATCATCAACCTTTTCTAATGAAAAGAGCAGCATTTGAATATCATGAAAACACAAACAACCCAGAACACCAATAGACTGAAAAACCGAAAAAATGGAAGTAACACATTTAAGTAAAAATATCAAACTTCAAATCAACATTTGAATTTGGTTTGAAATTTGTGTGCACATAGAAAGACAGTAGAGATTTGAGGAAAATCTGAAGACTGAAAAGGAAGGAAAAATCAGATGTATTTGGTGTCCCATATTGCCCCAATGGTGGTGTTCAATCTCGCCTCCGACACAGCACGTACTACTCACAGTCCAGCAATTTACATTACAACACTGTGCTTCTTTTCACCATTTCCTTATTACTCCACTGTAAACACATACAAAAACCAGCTTTAGGCACCGTTCAGATATTACGTAAAGTGTACTATGCTTCACTTTCTGTATCTTATAACACAGAGCTCAGTGAGTACGCGCAGGAACTTTGGTGCAACTAGATGCCATTCATTTACACGTAAAAATGCTGCAGCAGTTTCTTTGCGTCATATCTGAACGAGTCTTTACAGAGAGGGGAAACCCCTATTTGTCCATTTCAAGAAAACATACGGTGACAAACTTGGTCTTACCTTGGGAATCTTCTTTGGTCGTCAAATTCCAATATTAGCATATATCTTATGGGAAGATGTTGCAAAAATGAACACATTTTGTGATGAGTTTCAAAACCACACATATCTCAAATGGCCATCGCTTCACAAATACTACGTGAACCTATCCACAGTCTGTTTACATGCTGCAGACCCCAACTAAAATGGTCACTTATGATTTTTTTCAGAAGTGGTCTATATAAGCGACACTGAAAGTATCCACATTTAGCTGGATAAAAAAAAACAGTGGTCACTTAACTGATATCCAAACAATAAATGAATTGGAGTGAATGTGTGTATTTGTTTGCTTTTATTACTATTGCCCGTTGATTAAATTTATTCACATTTCATTTCTGTTCATATATTTCTTTATATTTGTGTAGGGCCTCTCCACATAAGCTTTGGGGTCCTTCTAATGTAATTTTGTATGTATTAATTATGTAAATACAGTCAAACCTGTCTATAAAGGCCACTGAAGGGAAACAGAAAATGTGGCCACTGTAGACATGTGGCCTTTCTAGGCCAAATTCTGCAACACACATTTCTTTTGCAAGGGAGACAAAATGCATGGCCATTATGGAAAGGTGGCTTAAAAGGGAGATGGCCACTTGGACAGGTTTGACTGTATTATGTTTTTAATGGAAAATAGATTTAAATTGAATTGAATTGACAGTAGTCTACCAAGAGGTGAATAAAATGGTCTCGGGCTTCATCGTTACCTCACTTTGATAGAATCTTAGAAAATTGGAAGAATACATAAACATGCATCCTTGATTGTGACATATATCCCATCCGGCATCCACATACATGGTCTATGCCGCTTTGAAATACTGCAGAGCTTTATAAATCAACAATACATCACATTACCTCTCAAACTTTCGTAGAGTCATGAGTGCCCTAGGTACATTGTAGATCTTGTCCAGCATGTTATTCATGAAGGTCTTGACCGCCACCTATTGGAACAAACAACACAAATGACCTTGAAAATATTGACAAAAAAAAAGGGATATAATGTCATGTCAAATTTATCTCAGATTAATATAATTAATGAATATAATTAGTTTATATCTAGATTAGTAGAATTATTATAAGATAACTAATAACTATAATTAATTTATCTCTAGATTAATATTAATTCAGATTAATTTATCTCTAGATTAATCTAAATCAAGATTGATTTGAGGTAACAAAGCCATTAATGACATCCAATTAAAATCTGAAGTATAAAATAGCCAGGAGGCTGGTACCAAAATTCAGAGTAAATAGGCATACCATGGAATAGAGATGAAAATGGTAATGTTTTCCCTTAACATGATGCGTACCATTTTATGTATTTGTTCATCGTGAAATCAAAGAAATAAACTGGTTTCCATCATTACTGGGGGGGGGGGGGGGGGGTACACACATCTAATCATCCCTAGTCACCCTGGTGTCCCTACCCAACATGTTTTGTTGCTTAATTTATTGTCCAAATTCACAAAATGGTAGCACTCTAGCAGATGACAAACTAGATGGAATTCGACTGCGCGCAGTCAAAAATGATGCCTCCGTTATAGAGCAATTTTACAAACCAAAACAGAAAAAAAAAATTGAATTCACGTTCAATGGTAATCCATTGACAGGTTCTCAGAATATTGTGATTACAAGCAATTTCTCATATACATATATGACCCTTTGATCTTTGACCTCATGACCATAAAATCTACTCAGTTTATTGGCTCTGCAAGATGTTCTGAGTTAAATAGTAATCCATCTGTCAGTTCTAATGAGAATGCGTTCACAAGCTATTTTTGCATACATAATGGGCCCATGACTTTTGACCTTTGACCTTATGAACCAAGAATCTACTCAGTTCATTGGCTCTGCAAGTAACAAACATGACCTAATTTTGGCATGAATCCATCAATCGGTTCTTGAGATAACGCGATCACAAGCTGTTTTTGCATTCATAATGTGCGCTGTGGCCTTTGACCTTTGACCTACGTGCTCCAAAATCTAATCAGATTGTCTTCCTATGGTGATACACACTATCATTAAGTTTGAAGTTTAAATCTCCAGTGGTTCTTGAGATATTATGATAACAATCTCAATGTATGGAATTTCATAAGTTGACCTCTGTGACCCTTGACCTTTGACCTACGTGCTCCAAAATCTAATCAGATCGTCTTCCTATGGTGATACATACTATCCTTAAGTTTGAAGTTTTTACATCTCCAGTGGTTCTTGAGATATCATGATAACAATCTCAATGTATGGAATTTCATAAGTTGACCTCTATGACCCTTGACCTTTGACCTACGTGCTCCAAAATGTAATCAGATTGTTTTCCTATAGTGATACACACTATCACTAAGTTTGACGTTTAAATCTCCAGTGGTTCTTGAGATATCATGATAACAATCTCAATGTATGGAATTTCATAAGTTGACCTCTGTGACCCTTGACCTTTGACATACGTGCTCCAAAATCTAATCAGATCGTCTTCCTATGGTGATACATACTATCCTTAAGTTTGAAGTTTAAATCTCAAATGGTTCTTGAGATATCGCGCTAACAAACTCAATACAAGGAATTTCATAAGTTGACCTGTGACCTTTGACCTACGTACTCCAAAATCTAATCAGATCGTCTTCCTATGGTGATAAATACTATTCCCGAGTCTTAAGTTTAAATCTTAAATGGTTCTTGAGATATTGTGATAACGGTCAAACGGGACGGACGGATGTACGGACGTACGGACGGACAACCCGAAAACATGATGCCTCCGGCACCACCTTCGGTGGCGGAGGCATAAAAAGCTTTGCCTTACCAGTAAAGAAACAGGTTTCCATCATTACGGGGGACAAATATCCATTTCTTATTATTCCTAGTCACCCTGGTGTGCACATTCAACAAGTTTTGTGGCTCAATTTATTATCAAATGGTAGCACTCTAGCAGACGACACCATCACCACGATGGCGAGGTGTGATCTCCAAGGTATATCAAAGCTTTGCCTTACCAGTAGGTCATTGACGGATCTCTTGAAGTCTGCATAGTCTGAATCAAACTCTGCTTTCCTCTGGTCCAGAGGATCATAAGGCTTCTTCTTCATAGAGGTATACACCACGGTGAAACGGTTTGCCAGGGATTCCATACCTGAAATAAACAAAAGAGAAAAAGTTCATGACTTGAAATTAAACATCAATATATTTAAAATGTTTCACTACACAGATATAATGTAATTGTATTTTCAAATGTCCATATATATCATTTTATTAATTTCTTTTGGCTTTTCAAAATATTATTTGCTATTATGGTACCGGAATCAAATGACAGGTCAAGCTATATATTTACAGCTAACAACTAAATTATTCATAACCTTACAAAATTTTGTATTTTTTTATCAGTATGAAAATATTGAGTTGCCTGATTTATGTTTCTTGCAAAAGTGATATATCAAAGCTTGCAACTAAAAGTATTTAGCAAAGGCCATAATTCAATCGGTCCAACTGACATATTTGAGTTACGAAAAAATACAAAAAAAACATCAAATTTACAATGGTATGAATAATTTAATTTTACCATGCAAATCTTTCACAGGTCCTATCCTTGGTTTGTTAAGACAAGTTTGCTTTACTTTCCACAGGTGTGAATTGAATATGTACAATCAGACTTCCACACTTGCTCCCTCAAGGGACAAATGAAATGTAACAGTAAAGAACAAGGACTCCAGGCCGAAATTCAGTTGCACATGAATCTAGATTGTGGGATGAGATGTAATGCTATAAAGAGGTGGCTAACAGGACGAAAAAAAAGTCCTTAAAAGATTTGATGTTCTAATAGAGAGGTTGAACAGGAAACATACACTGTAAACCTAACACGCATGGACTAGACATCTCTGAAATGCTACAGATAGAACCACATGTAAACAAACCGACATTTACCTTCGATACGGGAATCAGCCAGGTGGGAGTAGCGTTCAATGATATCAAACATATCAATGATCTTGACCAGACGACGCTCGAAGGTGTCAAACTTGCCAAAGATGTACATCTCTGAGAACTCAAACTGGCGCTCCTTGGGCATGCTCTCCAGTTTGAGCTTGGTCTTCTGGAAGCAGGCCTGGTACTCGTGGTTCAGGGTGATGCAGTTCTTGAGCTTGGGGATTAGCTCTTCTCGCGGTTGCTCCCAGATGGTGGATACGCCCGCGTCGGTGATGTAGGACTTGCAGGATGTGATCATCTGGTTGGTCACCTGTTGGATGTGGGAAGACGGAGGAAGGGGGAAGCGGTTTATGGGAGTTTGTCAAATATTCAAGATTTATTGGGTATGAATGATTCATCAAGCAAAGTCAACAGAATGACCTTAATACAAATTGCTTTTGGATGTGAGCAAAGGAAAGAACTGTTTCATCACATCAAGATTCATGTAACAATTGTAGAATGGCATTTTTAAGTGATAACCATGATTTGCAATTTGTGTGCACAGGTAGTAGAATACCTATTTGCTGACTTCATTATGCTTCTTATGCAAGATAGAAACTCTACTCAATAGACTTTAAAAATGCCTGGTGTGAGCATGAAGCTTAACAGAAAGTTTAATACTCAATTTTTGTACTGCTTCTAAGTAAAAAAATAAGAAAGTACTTTGACACTTATGAAGACAGCTAAAGTTAGGATATACAAAAAGAGTAGCCCAGTTAAGGAAACATAGTTTGTTTATTATATGTACTTCTAACGCTGCAAATCAAGCTGAGCACAATTGAATAAACTAAAAGATAACAGAAGAATGTAGAATCTTACCTTGACAAAGAGTGATGTCATTCTCTCTGATGTGTTGTAGTATCTGGAGATGCTGTGGATCATACGAATGGCGTTGATCAGACCAGGAATTGTCTCTACCATACCAACCTGTAAAAATAGAAAGGAAATGATCAAATAAATAATAGTAACAATTGTTTGTGTAGGTCCTATCATACTATGCTTACTACTTTGGCTTGATAATCATAGTGCTTGGGTGTCTATGCCTCAAAGAATCTCCAAGCAGATGCAGCTGCAATTTTTATATCTGTTTGGAAAATGTGTAATGCGTCATATATATTTATCTCCTCCAAGATCTTGATATGCACAAGCTTACTGAACATAAAATAAATCTTTCAACAAAGAAGAACTACATGTAAATTAATTTGGTTCCAAATTTCTCCTATTATTATTCTATTGATGTAAATGTTGACAAAAGGCCTGTCCATAACGGCATGAATATCATATCAAAATGGTTTAAAATAACATTGGAACCAAAATGTAATTTGTGTGTTAATTGTGCCCTTAATGTGTTCCATGTACTTACAGGGTCGCTGTTATAGAGAGGGTCACAGAACTTCTCCAGAGTGTAGAGGAACTTGACATTATCCTTGGCCTCATTGGCTGCATCAGTAATGCGACGATCAAGCTCCATCCATTTTTGCTGCAAAATAAATAGCATCAAGGTAGAGGGTTAGAACTTTACACAAAACCATAGAGATATACAGAGACTTTGAACATGCAGATCACAATGTTTAACACACCCTTACACATATTGCCAATATGCCATAGCACAATGCATCAAATGGAAAAGTGTATGTGAGAACAACTTTCACCAAACGCAATTGGGCATTCCCTCTAGCATCAAAGGGAGAACGGTCAAAATCTATTGCAAGCTGATACAGTCAAACCTGTCTACAGCGACCGCCCAAGGGGAACACAAAAAGTGGTCTTTGTAGACAGGTTCCTTTAGAATATGTTTCAATGAGAAACCCTTTTCAAGGGAAACAAAAAATGTGGTCTTTGTAGACAGGAGGTCTCTGTAGACAGGTGGTCACTAAAGCAGGTTTGACTGTACTGTACTTACATGTATGAAGCACTTGTTAAGGGCCTAGCTTGCATTAAAATGTTTGGTACAAAAGCAGTGCAATATCAACAGAGACCTGGTTAAACCAATAATGACTTTAATATTAAATGACTTTAATATTAAATGACGATTAATACAAAACTTTTTTGAGCGACTAAATATAAAATCGTCAATCACAAATGAAGAAATAACTCGGGTATTGCAACACAATTATGGATGAACTACATATTAGACATATTATGCTACCGTAGTATTTATGATGGGGTTATACTATTCATTTTGCACAGAGAACAAAGGCAATCCACATTCAGTGAAACCTGTCTATAAAGACCACCCAAGGGAGACGAGAAAAGTGGTCTTTGAAGACAGGTGGTCTTTGTAGACAGGTTCCTTTAGTACATGATTCAATGAGAAACCATTTTCAAGAGAAACAAAAAATGTGGCCATTGTAGACAGGTGGTCACTAAAGCAGGTTTGACTGTACCTTGAGAGTTCGTGACTTGGCGGCCTGCAGGACACCCAGCACAGCCTTGACCTCCAGTCCCTTGATCTGCTCTAGGAGGTAGTTGAAACGGGACATGCGTTTCTTCCAATGATCTAGTTCGGCTCGCGGTCCAATGTTGTCTGCCTCCTTCCTCATTTGTTCGCTTTCTGCCAGCACCTGTTTGAGAAAATAAAGTATAGGATTTCAACAGCATTAGCCTAATGATTTGTAAAGTTTTCTTAACAAGATGATTGCTCAAACTTGCACCAAACAAATGCACACCAACCTTATGAAGGTTTACCAATATTTGTGTTTGCAAATGTGGTTGTATGACTTGCTCCTGGGACAGTTGCTCCACGTTAATTTTGTACATTATCCAACTTCTTATTCATTATCAACCTTGAACCCCTAAACTAACTAAAAAAAAACAATTACAACTCTAACTCTTACCTTATATATTTGACAAAATTAATCCAGGTACAACTATCTGGTCACCTGTTAATGTATGTTAGGTATCTCAATGTACATAGAAATGTATTACTACTATGCCAAGGTAAGTTTGGTGTGCAGATCACTGTAAATATATATTGAAATGAAATTTTATTCAATACTTAACTAATACTTATACAAGTGAACATGACTAAGGCCTAACAAAAGTTGTATTGCCCTTTAGGTGCCAAAACATGGGTCAGTCGGTCGGTAATCTTTACAAAAAAAAAAAATTTTTAAAACTTTTTTTTCTACCTCTTTGGGCTGATATTTCTCAGTTTTGTTTTCTTTCTAAAAAAACGGTAATTTTTTTTTTTTTTTAAAAGCTGACCGTAGATTTCAAGATTTTTGGGGTCGGTCGCAAAGGGCAAAACAACATTTTTTTTTTTAGGCCTAATCTACAGACCAGCACTAACCTGTTCTATTTGTTTGATCCAGACGGCCATGATCTCCTCCACCTTCTCCAGATCATGTGTGCTGTTAGCCACGGCGATCTGGTCCGATGCCTTGGTGAGCTTGGAGACGTCGTACGTCTCACACTTCTTGAGATCCATGCGCTCTCCCAGGGAGTCCTTGGCTCCACCTAGGATGGAGACAAAGGCCTCCAGACTCAGCAGGAAGTCATGACGTGCCTGAAATTTGGAGGGAGACAAAAAGGGTGGAGGTGTCATTGTTTAGTGGTTCATTTATCTGACTTTCAATTAAAAGGTTGAGGGTTTAAGCCCCACTGCACTACTTATAGCTACTTGCGCCCTCTATATAGCAATCAATGCCTAATCCCCCCATGGTCCTCCATGATCCCCTTTTTCTTTTGTTAATTGAGAGCTTATTTGATGAGATAACCACCTGTCAGTGACCATGCAGGGAGGTCTAATCCCTCCTGGCCAAACTAGTGCAGTGGGGCTTAAATCTCAGCCTGCACTGCATTTGGCAGGACGTAAGTCCATATTTGCTCTCAACCCAGATGTATCAACCAATATGCTATAGGCGACATACTTGGCTGAATGGCTAAGACCAGGGTGATAATGTTGGAGCCTCAGGAGCATCAATGTGTGGCGGTCATTAGGGCTATACAAAAAGCCATTTTAATCATAATTATCGTTATTACAAAGGAAACTGGCTATGAACCAATTAGAAAGCAAACAGCTCCCATGATAACATAGTAATAAAAACTATATTTGAATTTTGAATTTTTGTGGTAAACTTCATTCATATACATGATTATTTCGTTTCACAATACATATATAAAACAATTATATACACAAGAAAATCAAAAAGTGGTATAGTTTCTAGAGTAATCACAAATTAACAATAAACATTGTAGCTTGAATATACAGTGGTAAATTATATTATAACAAATAAGTATATGACATGTACCAGCCTATGTTTGACAATGAAGATACAAAACAAATGGGAGTGGTAATTTCAATATTAAAAACAAAAACTTTCCCTCGAGTATTTATGATTGTTATAATATACTTACAGAAGTGATCAATTATATTTTCATTCTCAAGTTTCATAATGCTTTCAAATTTCTCATCATCGATAAGATCTTTAAACTGTCCAGATATTTCAGCCATTTTATTGAGAATCCCCCCCCCCCCTGCTTTATATATAGTACAATCCATTATGATTTGTAAAACTACTTGACAGCATTTCATAAGTTACATAAATGGACCACAGGATATGTTGGTGAAGAAGACTAACCTGTTGGTTGGCAGGGGTACCTAGCTGCCCCCATCCATTGGTGTTGGTACGGAGGAAGGGGATGATGATGTCTGCCAAGTACTTCTCCACAGCATTCAGTAAGCCAATGCCAGAAGTATCCAGGGATGTGAAAATCAGCTCCTGAAGAAAAGGAAAGAATAAAGACATTTTTTTGTAAATGCTAACTTTCACTTTCATAAACTTTTTTTCAAAAATTATGTTTGCTTTATGTACATAAATGTAACTGAATGCTGTATATTGGCCTTGTATATTATCAGTTTTGTTATGCCAGCTGTTTTCTGCTGGCATGAAATCTCCCCTGATGTAATACTGGTAGCATTCTTGACTCAAAAACAATATAGCTATCTTTTTGAAATTTTTGGCATGAAATGGTCAATTTCTAATAATTTTTCTTCCTCTGTTGTATGTTGAAAATAGAGACATTGGTTACGTAATAATAGTGACGCAAAAAACCCAGAATTTCATGAAAGTGATCTGTATGACATTTGACCTACTTATAACCCCAAGTCTAATTAGATAGCCTTGCTATAGCGATATCACCAAGTTTGAAGCTTATAACTCAATTTGTTCTTTATATATATTGTGATGACGAAGCTAAATCCTGTAATTTCAGAAATTGCCCTTTATGACCTTTGACCTACATTCCCCAAAATCTAATCACATTGTCTTCCAATGTCTTCCAATTTTCACATTGTCTTCCAATGGTCACGGTGATACACACTATCACCAAGTTGTGAAGATCATAAATGGTCCTTGAGATATTGTGACACTGTGAAAGCAGAAGCACGGACAAACAGACAGACAGACAGACAACCTGAAAACATAATGCCATCTCCGGCAACATCTGCGATGGGCGGAGGCATAAATGATGAAATACTAATACGTACTTTATGAATGGTCTCTTCTTGTACAGGCTTGTTGCTATTGGCCCTCAGGAAAAAAACACAGACTCCATTGAGTGGCATGTCGTTGCCATCGGTTACATAGACCCGAGGTTTGTTACTCTTGGCCTTGGTTCCCTGTGGGCCAAGTCTCATGGGCTCACCTAGGAAAAAAATTAGGGAAAGATTTGTTTGAAGTGTTTTTACAAAAGGGCAATCCAACTTTTGAAACAAGTTCATTTGCATAAAAGCAGGGAAATTATAGAAACAGAATGGCATAAGTTTGAAATAGATTGGACCAATAATAAGAGAGTTATAAATGAATGTTTGAAATATGAGAACACTAAATCTATGCAAATCTCAGATTGGCAATTTGGTCATTGTATTATGACATTGTCATCGTATTATGACATGGTCACAGAAAACTCTCCCATTCATCATAATTAATTTATTTTAAGTGCCTCCTCCCTAGGGACACTACTCAAAATATATTAAGGATAGCACATTATTATATCTCCTCTAAAAAGAAAAGAGTTATAGATTTTGTAAAATTGACATTCTATTTTGATTATTTTGTGTGCTGAAACAATTGGGAAAGTTGTCCATCACTACGTCACAGTGACATTACCGATTAAGCCAATTTGGAAGAAAAAAAAAGTTTTTTCATCACAATAATACAACTAGACTCCTTTTTCATCAAATGTTCATAAAAAATTACTAATATTAAGATGTGTGAAATCAATGTACACCCCCACCTACTATTCTTCACGTGAAAAATACAAATCAGATGAAAATATCAATAATCAGAAGTTAATACTAACACCTGCAGACATATATGTATTGATTTCTAACGGGTATTATCAAAGCAATTTTGTCAGATTTTCAAGGACGTGAGCACTTTATTGATTGAAAAACACCATCAATAACTGAAGCTGTGTATGTCAACACCTGCAGGCAATATTGAATTCACAGGGCATTTATGAAATATTGATCGCATTATCGGTATCCATCATCAGAACTATTTTCACTTACCAGCACTATCTTGCATCCAAGCATGCCTTCCATCTGCAAATTAAAAATTGATTTGTATTTTTAAGAATTCTGCGCTAATATAAAAGTTTTTTTTTTATTAAAGCAGCATATTAAAACAAGATTTTCAAAGAGAAATACGATCCTAACATAAAGATGCATTATATTAAATCATAAATGAGAGAAACAGATCAGTAGAGGTTTGAGGAAAATCTGACACATTTCAACTAAAAGATTGATCGTTAAAAACGTAAATTGTCAACTATAGTGATTTACATGTACATTTCCTAGCAAGCAATCCCCACATTTGTTTTGTTTTTATACTGTATTGATAATTTTGTTGGTTTTGATGCAGGAATAAATTTCACAAAAGTGTGTAATCTTGAGTCATATATTCAGGACAAAGGGGGAATAAAATGTTTTCTTTTGAGAAAATTGAAATTCATGAAATTTTGAGTATAGAACAATTGGGAGAGGTCCCCAATGGTAAATCACAAAGTTGACAATTTGTGTTTAATTGATCTGAACTTTCTAATCACAAATCACTATTTTCCTAAACTTTCACTGATCCGTTTCGCTCAATGTTATGCTTTTTATATAACCTCCTAGATGGAAGAGTGGACTTCCCCCTTTAAAACAACTTTAAGACAACCAACTTAAGATGAAACACATATCAATGAGAGGCTCTTCAGTTCAGACTTACTTCCTGAAGATAATGAATTGAAGGTAATTAAAATCCATAACACAGGTGAATTTTTCAATTTCTCTTTCACAATCTTTTCACTTATTCATGTCTTCAAAGCATTTGCATCAATGACAACAGCTGCCCCAAGCATGAATTCAGAATAGTGTTGATTAAAAACTCTTGAGTTGACATTTTGGATTTTACCGGTATGAGGTTTCTACCCACATGTATTATGTTCTTATATTCTGACATATTAATGATTGCGCTTCCACCTGTTCTATTCGAGCAATAGACTTATTTCACATTCTGCCTCCTAAATCATGTACTTCTCATATATTCTACCTACCTTGTTGACAACCTACATACCTGTAACTTTTATGAATTGCAACATCTGCTTAGTTTTTTTCTGGCACATTTATCATTTTGTTTCTGTCAATAATACAGACTGTACAATTGCAAGTCAGTCTATTCATCATTTCACAGATCACTTTATCACATTCTATTCATGCAGATGTTTTTTTGACTTCAATTAATTGGTTGTAATTTGTTGTAAAGAAAGTCTTATTCCATGGTAACAAAGTATAACACAAAGTTGTTAGATTTTCATCTTTTTGATATCCAGTTCAGACAGTCATCTTCTTTTTATTTCATGTCTAAAGGCAACAAAATTAAAATAAAAATCGCCAGTGTGAATAGGGAATCAAAAAGTATATATATATATATATACTGTATATACCGTATACATTCATTTTCAGAATGTTATAGTATTTTACTCACTTTCCCCAGTATCAGGCTCTTGATAGAAGAACATGAGATGTGTACTGACACCAGTCTCAGAGTCAAAGAATTTGTTCATCTTCTCAATCTGTGTTTTAGAGATAAAGTGAGAGATTAATGAAAGCATAAATACGGTATGACAATAAAGTACAGGAAAATGAAGACTACATCTTTAACAAGCATGTACTATAAAACAAACAAAAAACACCTATTTCCAAGTACTTTTAAACCAGGCCTTCTCAACTAGTTTATTAGAAGTGCCAAAGCAAAAATTTATTGAGGTTGAAGTGCCAACCTGTATGTTTGGTGACTGTGTTGCGAGGGAGCGTAGCGACAGAGCCGATACCGGGTGGGGTCCAGGGGCAAAGCCCCCGGAAGCTAGTGGATTTTAGGGCTTTTTTAAGGCCCAGATGTGGCATTTTTAACACCTTTTTGTTCCATAAAATATCAATCATAATTTCATATTGACGTGAAATAATTAGTACAATTCCTGGGTAAAATCTACATTGGAAGTAAATGTATTTGTAGTTATTTTAGTGCAATAAACACGGAAAATGTCAAAATCAAGTGAAAATCAAACAAACAAAATGGCTTGCTTACATTTTGGAATCAATTTCGTCTGAGAATTTTTGATTTTACTGAGTTTTTTTATATTAAAATATAGTTTTTTAATTTTTACTTTCTTTAATTTTTAATTTTTAATTTTTAATTTATTTTATATTTATTTTTTGGAACAGCCGCGCGCCACTCAGACTGACCGCAGGCGCCACAAGTGGCGCGCGCGCCGCCAGTTGAGAAGGCCTGACTTAAACATTGTTTGAAATAAATATCGCAATGAATTTTAGATATAGTCTAAAGAATTCCCACACAATTTTTTGAATAGATTAGTTCTTCATGTAAAGGTAAAACAGAGACCTGGAAAAGTAATGATGGAATAAACCAGAATGAATGCAACACTTAGGAACATGAATAGGGGCACAGATTATAAACAAAAGAAATATAAACAAACTGTTTATTGAACTTATATTGCAATTACTTGCATAGTTGTTGTTGTTATGTCAGACAAGACTCAAACAGACTTCTGACGAGCATTTAAGGTAGACAAGAATAAACTTTTGTCATAGATAACATTTATATGTAGAAACATTACACAAATTCCACATTCTCTAGGCTTATGAACCCATTCATGCCTGTACATGTAGTCAACATTGCAGCAAATGTGGAATTTGTGTAATGTTTCTACATATACACCAACATCTGTCTTAGTCTGCAAGTGATGACTCTAATTTGATGACTCTATTTTACAACAATTCTTAAAGCCTTGAGAAGAGCCTAGCTCTGTCTTTGGCCAATATGTCAAATAGCAGCTAAAGTACAGAGTCCATGCAGTACGCTGTCACCCTAGTCTCATAGTGCACACACTGTTACTCCTAGCAACTGACAATGATTCACTTGCCTTCAAACTACTGTACATCTATATCATTATTGGTAACCATAGCAACTTACATTATTGCCTTCCAAGTCTCGAAGTGCAGACACTGTTAATCACAGCGACTGACAAGGATCTACACGTATATGCCTTCAAACTACCTCTCTATACCAGTAACCATAGCAACTTACATTATTGCCTTCCAAGTCTCGAAGTGCAGACACTGTTAATCACAGCGACTGACAAGGACCTACACGTATGCCTTCAAACTACCTCTCTATACCAGTAACCATAGCAACTTACATTATTGCCTTCCAAGTCTCATAGTGCAGACACTGTTATGCCTAGCGACTGACAAGGGTCTACATACATGTGCTTCAAACTACATCTGTTTACCAGTAACCATAGCAACTTACATTATTGCCTTCCAAGATGGCATCCTCGACATCACTCTTCTCCAGATGGAGAGAGTCTGCCACGGCATCCATGACAAATTCATGGCGTACCTCGATTCGGGCCCGCTTCGCTTCACGCTCCTCTTTCAGTTTTTGCTGTAATGGTGATGGAAAAGAAAACAAAACGAGAATGACTTGTTTAATAAACATGAAATTTCAAAGTTTAACTTTAATTTTCAGGCCAGAAGGGACATTCCCATATTAAGCTGCGCCTGATTTGTTTTACATTACTCTGTTAATTTTTGTTTAAAAAAAAAGAAGAAAGAAGCTGACTTGTTTAATATAATTTCAAAGAAAAAGAAAGAAGAATGACTTGTTTACCCGGTAATATCATTTCAAAGAAAAGAGAAGAAGAATGACTTGTTTAATATAATTTCAAAATAAAAGAAAGGATGACAAGTTTGATCTAATTCAAATATATACATGTATATCAAGTTTAACATTTCAGGCCAGAAGGGACATTCTCATGTCAAGCTGCCCCCTCTTGACTCCACGCTCCTCTTTCAATTTTTTCTGCATTAAAGGTATTACAAAGTTTTGGGAAATTTTGAAAAATGGGTGGATAGTGATTCTTTACAATTTTGATATATTTGGATTCCCCTGTGGATGTATTGAAAACACCAGAAATTTTAGCCCCTAAAACACTTCTGCTTTCGAAAAAAATTGAATATAAAGATTTACCGGTGCTCCCGGTAAATTTTGATAAATTTCAAATAGCTCCTACGGCCGTACAATGATAGCTGCGACTATGAAAATCTCAGAGTATGTGGTTGTGGTATATAATTTCCAAATGAGAATAGCTAATCGGTCTATTTTAGTCAATAAACATTGTTTTATAGCTTAATGAATATTTTGACCTTGAGAGGGAGCTATTCAACATAAAGTGATTATTATTTACAATTTCATAACTTTAGAGTCGATTTCGACCGCGACAACGATCACTGAATATTGTAGGATCGTATATGCTTCCAATATGTTCATTTGAAGCAAATTCATGACCCCATACCAAAACTTTGTATTACCTTTAATGATTGAAAGAAAAAGATGAGAATAAAATAATTTAACAAAAAAAAATGAAAATTAAAGTTTAACTTTTCAGGCTAGAAGGGTCATTCTCACAGATAACTAGTCAGTACTTATCCAGCCTGGTAAATGTAGTACACCCAAATTAACCACTTATGAGTCAACTTACTATTACAATCATACATAAGACACAAAAGTGATTAAAGCTTACCATTATCATAAGCATATAAACAAGCGTTTATGAACTTTCTATAAAACAATAATATGTAAACTAAAATACTTCATCGTCTTTTTAATTCAGTACACAGTAAGCAGTTGTTACAAAATGCATACCAATTGTTACTGATCATACAATAATCTGCAGAACTTCTTGTTGTTGTACTAACAATTCAATTTTCTTTGAAATTTCAGAAATTAAATATTCTGAGAACAATACATGAATATACAGTACCTTTGTTTTTCCAACAAAGTGCTTAAATGCTAATTCCTCTCCAGCATTGTTTTCCATCGTAAAACCACAAGTACAACAAAATGCACCCAAATATTTCCAAAATATGCTTTCTCAAGTCATGAATACATTCCAAATCAGTATCCACTACGATTCCTGTGGGTATATAACATATTTCCTATACCACTATAATATAATATAAGAACTGATCTGAGTGGGATCTGTCATAGCAACAAACCCCCATTTATCGTGGGAAAAACCAATTTCCTTCACAACAGAGGGACGAGAAGTTAAGAATAAAAGGAAAGCGGTGATTCTAATCATCATCATTTGAAATTGAATTGAATAATCTTTCTAATTTCAAGCCAAACTTTACAAATATGAATTTCAAATAAAGTATCAAGCAAGGCAGATGGAAATTCATTTTTTTATTGCTGAATATTAACCATTTTCCTCTTATATTTCATAAAGTCACCCATTTTAAAAATCCACCGATCCATCATCAGCAATTCATGAGCCAGACGAGTGGAAATTAATATCGCAAATTGCTTTTTCTCTGAGCCTTCAATTTAGTCAATATTCCAGAGGCACTCTACGCATGGATGACCTTCTCTTGCATTATACCACTGCCGCACCACGGTTAATACCAATAATGGACCTATTGTATTTGCTCTGGCATGCTTTAGTGATTGGGTGCATTGCCTAGCACCTACAAGCTTTCTGGTAGTACATGTACAATAAACCAATGCCCATGCGGTTGACGTGGTAACGAATGTAAACAACGAACTAACCTGGATATAAGCGAGGCATGATTCTGTTTTAAGACTGGAACAATTAATATTCCATTCATTCAGAAATAATCAATTCAAAAGCAGGCTAATCACATGGACTTTATTTTTTACAATAAATAATTGACTTTCTAAATGGAAATAATTTACAGGGTCCAAATTCAATTGAACACACTTTATTCCTAATAATCATGCATTACATGTATGACACCTAATCATGTGCTTCTATTTCCTTTCATTAGCTTGGGAATGGAAGACAAAGGTTTCAGTCCTAAGTATGAAAAAAAGCCCTAGTATCTGATCCGAGATGTATATTTGCCAAATCATATATACAAAAATTGATAACTTTGTCACAGTTTCATGTATGAAAAAACCTTTTGTCATGGTTAACATTGATCTTTAAAATGTGATTTTGTTTGCTCAAAAAAGTTTTCTTCAAAGCGGATATAAAAAAAACCCTCTTGCATCCATTGTTCCACACAAATTGCATTATTGGTACATGTCCATATATATCCTCCATTATACCCACACACTACAGTACAGTAGGTTTAGATAACATGCCTTCCATTTGTAAGTACATGTGTATACAAACTTACAAAGTATACAGCTGATATCATGTAGCTACTAATCTTGTACGTCTAAGCATATTTCTTTTTCTCATTAGAGACCCAGGGCAAAACAGACCTTTGTTGCTATTGACGCTCCATGTACAAATTGAAAAATGTTTGATTATCTCATCAGCGAGCTCTCTACAAATGTTGTTGATAAAAGATAGAGCGCACAAGGACTCTATGAGAGCTACGCCAAATACAAGCTTCTCAGAATGCAAATGTATAGTAATTTGTAAGTGCTGTCAATTGTCAGTCAGTACGAGATTGTCTGTGCTATTCTGTGATAATTCTGTTCTGGATAAAAACGTCATTGTGTCTGAGAATGTATTGTTCCCCCTTTTACTGTTTGCTGGGTATAAGAAAGCTTAGAAGACACTTGAAAATCCAGCTCTTAAACAAGTATATTGAGGACTACTTAAAATACTCAATGGAGAGGGTGCAACCTTACCTACATGTATGCAGGCATACAGTTTGATTTGTACATTGGAAATGAAAACATTAAATTTACATATGATTATGAATCTATACATGTATACAAAGCTAAAATGTATATCTTTATAATACCACCCAATTTTCTCATTAAGACTTTTCCACAGTCATTTCATACATGTCTTCTCTCTCTCTCTCTCTCTCTCTCTCTCTTTCTCTCCCTCCCCTTCCCTCTCTCTCTCTCTCTCCCCCTCCCTTTTCTCTCCGCCCACTGCCCTCACCCGTGCCCCGCCTTCACCCCCACCCCCTTTCTCTCCTGGAATATTTGTTTACAGCTGATTCACTACATGCAAAATATTTATGTAAATGACGACATATTTGTTAGGGATTGGTGTACATTGTAAAAAATCCTAATCTGAATGATAGATCTTTAAAACGACCAATAAGCAATTATGGGATCCACACAAGCACTATTTGAGAAGTAATACCTTAGGCAAATCAAAGGACATTATAGATATTGATTGGTAGTGTGTGTTATATAATGTATAACATTATTTTGACCAACTTAAATAATAAAGTACCGGTATGACCATAACATAAGCACTCCACAGAATGTTGTTACTGAATATACTGTAAATTTGTATTTCTACAGGTAGTTTTCAAAATCACAATCAGTTTTTTTAAACCTGGATTTAAATTTAATGGCAATCTAGATCATACACTGTACATTCAAAGTTTTCAAACCAATTTGGGGTATTTCACTATCTAATTATACGGTTATTTATGTAGATTTTTTTCAGTCATAAACAGGTTGGTATCATCAAGGAAAAAAATGGAAACTAGGTTGTTTACTCGCATATTGCAAGGGGTTTGCCACTCAAGCCTCAAAACCCCTACCTTTTTTGAGGGTCATTTGGGGAGATTTTTCTTGAAGGCCCAGTGCCCACTTTTCACAATTTTGACAAAACGGACCCATGTTTAGGGATATTTTTGTGAAAAAGTGACCCACTAGAGCAACACACCCTGTATGTCTTAATATGAGAGTACCCCCCCCCCCCCTGTGTTTCACAATACATGTAAGTGTAAATTGCCTTCAACTAATTATTCAGAGTTTCAGACATACTAGTAACTATTTTAAATGTTATAGCAATCTTGTATACCATACCGGTAATAAAATACACTGCAAAAAAATATACACCAGAAAAATACAATATCTTCTGATTAGCAATGTTCTCAAAGTCTTTTTTGGCCTTAAAAAATGTGAAGCTGTTCAAAATACTATCTGCGTTAACCAAAGATATTCTGAAACTGTTCGATTCAAACGTTTGGAAGCTCGCACTTACAGACTCCATGGCTCTGCCATCCACACATTTCCCCGTCTGGGATACTCTCACTACTGATTTGAAGAATGATTTTGTGTTATTATCATTTCTTACTTGGCTTTCAAAACTAAAATAACACGTTCTCATTATACAGATGAGTTAAAGTAGGGGTGAAGTAAATTAGTTAATTATGATGACCTGTCTCTGTCTCAAATATTTGTTTCTTTGTTTGTTATCATACCCAGCTGCACAGCGCCATCTTCAGGTAAAACTCCAGGTTAAGTGTCGGATTCGAGTGCATGTATTCACCTTTCTCCCTTTTTTCTTCTTCCTTAATGTCTTAAACCTTATTATTACCCATATCAGACATCTGAGCAGTGGTTTTACAAAATCATATTACACTTCTTGTAATCCTTAAAAAGAGCTAATCAGTCAATATATAGGACCATATTACCCTCTCATGAAAAGCCTATGGACTTTATGAGTTAAAAAAGCAGGAAATAAAGTCTCATATTATTCACCGCGCCATGTTTTTTCGTTTTCATTGCGCATCTATCATGCGTACGAGAACCTGCACACTTTGCGCGCACTCTATTGTGACGTAATACTCACACCAAATTAGGCACACTGTTTGCAGTGTACCAAAAATTTTGTCGAGCACTGGATGCACAGTGCTGGTTTGACAAAGTTTCTTTAGTTCTTTGAGATTGTCATGGTTGATTTATGTATTTGCTCTAGATGTCTGATTTGGATAACAATAACGATATTGACTGGCTTAACTTTCGGGAGATACCACATACATGTTCATGTATATTGCTCTCTCAAGACCCATATTGCCCTCGTCTTTGACTCGGGGCAATATGAGCTGAGTCTAGTTCGGGTAATATACAATGCATGTCGTATCTCCCTCAAGACCAGCCCATATTATATAAATGTCCCTGATATTATGAAATTGTTAAAGGTATAGACCAGTTTGGGAAACGCCCCCCCCCCCCTCCTTAAACGTACCCGGATAGGAGCGTGACGTGCATACATTACACGTGGGTTGTTCCCAATGTGCGCAGTTTGGGGCCCGTATCATCATCCTGCGTGCATCGTTTAAAGACGTAGGTGCATAATACACTTACGACACAAAGCCCATGATCAGAAATTAAGAGAAACGTCACCAAAAAAAAAACGTACTGCCGTATTCATAGCGAAAAAATGGAGCAGTTGGCATCTCTGTGTGTGTGATGAAATGAAGCACGCTCCATTGCGGAGCGAAACATATTTCCTTGATAATATTGTATATAAATGTAGATCTATATGTAAATAATTGTATGCAAACTTCTTCAAATTATTGTTTGAAATCAACTGTCCAAATAACCGACCTGTCAAGAAACACATGTAACTTTGTTTCGGAAAATTATCAATCTTTTTTTCATGAACACATTATAGATCTAATTGTTGTTTTTAAAAATATAAAATGTTTAATTCAAACACACTTTTTACAATTGATAATTTCAAGATGATTTGCAGAAAAAACTAATAATTATCAACTACTTTCCCTTTCTATCATTCTAGTTCATCAGTAAATGTAAACAAATTGTGGACTAGAAAGACTCTAGAAATATCATTCAAATGAAAAAAATATACATCGCCTAGATCTATTCAAATTGGGATCTATTTATTATTCAGTATTCTCGACAAACTTTTTAAACACTTTCTGTTTAAATTCATAATTAAAGTTTCGTTAGAATAACAGTAACATTTTTGTGTTTGATTTAAAAGCATATACAACTCATTTTGTCTCAGTAATCATGGAGTGAAACGTGATCTATTTTATTGACCCCAATTTAATTAAGTGGGTTTGTGAGACAAGCCGGGCTGCTGCAGCTGCTGCGCTGCAAGAGCATCATTTTCTTACCTGCTTCTCTTTCAGATTCTCTCCGGGGGCCAAGGCGGCGAGACGCGTCTTGTTCTTTGGGTCGGCACTGCCCGGTCCATGTCTTTTCGATCCTGCTTTTATCCGATTCGCCGTAGTTTTACTCTGTTCTGTGTCCGCCATGACTGCCAACACAAGAGTGCTATCCTTTCAAGAATCACACTCTATCAAAAATATTCAATTTTTCACCTTTTCACGCATAACAAAGTTTACAAAAAACAATTTTAGGAAGACGTTAAAAGAGTTTATCGCGTAACTACTCCGCCATGTTGAAATCGATTGTGTACAATCTCCAACGAGACCAAAATTTGCATTATAAAAGTAAATAGACTCGTCGATTATATAAACGGGTTGACGTTGAAATTCAACAAAAATGTAAAGGTAGTAAAATATTTCAGGTGGATTTATTTATTGTAAAATGTATAATAATATATTTTTCATATATATCCCTTTAGCTGGATTTATAGATATGTCGCACTTATGCAAATTAAAGACGTTCAGGTTTACACATATTACCCTATTAAAAGTGGACGCGTCTAATCTCACACTCCGACGTTATCTTGCGAAGCGGCTTATTGATTGACTGACGAAAGTTTTTAAGATCGGGGCGGCGACAGCAAAAAGCTGCTTGTATATGCTCAAGGTCTTTCTTTCCAGACATGCAGTTAGTAGGTGTATAAACAAGAAGTGATTGATTTAGATAGGAATACATGTATATAGAATACAATTATTGTTTCCATCTTTGTTGTTGTTGTTGTTGAGTAAATCTGAAGCTGAATGCGAAGTAATTATCAGTTTCCAAGTTTTGGCAAATGCTTCTACAAGGGAACACTTCATTTTAGTTTTCATCACCATATGTCCCCTTTTATTATAGTTCTTTATCTTATTTTGTCTTTTGAGTAATATGACCGAGTTGGGGTCTTAGGGCACGTACCACCTCCTCCTCCCAGACCTGCCAATGTTGTGATTTCAAATCATAGATCTCGTACCCTGTAAGCCAAGGTACATCTAAAGAAAAAAGAAAAAAAGTTTATCTTTGGCTAAATTTTTTAATTCTAACTCAGACCAATTTTGTGTGTGGAAGGTATCTTATTTTTTGTGTTTAATCAGTATAATAATATTACAATATTATCGCGTATGCCTATATTAAAGAATGAACTATATCCCTATTATATAGACATGATTATGATTTTGTTGTTGTGTTCTTAATTTCCCCGATGATTTTGTGCATCCTCTCTAATTACGGTGCTCACGTATTACTCAAACAATTTATGTTGATTATTCTTATCTTTTTAAAGTAAGGACCGATGCAGTGCGTAATAGAAATATTTACATAATTTATGAATATTCATTAAGACCAAATTAAACTCTTTTTTAAATAAAACAATTCTTTTTTGTGGTTGAATGAAAATTTAAGGACTTTAAAACATTTACTAATTCATTTAACATGGCTAAGCAAAGACAAGACAATTTTTAATTGTTACCCAGTTCAAAACAAATAAAAACTTGATATTTCAGGAAATTGTCAACCAATTTTCCTTTTAAGATGCTACGATCAAGTATATTTGGAGCCTTTCAACATGTGTCGAATTGAAGCGTATAGTTTGTGATGGTGGTAGATATATATATACGGTTAAATCTTAAATTAGTGGATGTTACTTGTTAGATTAGATGGGTACCAAATCGTGCAATATGTAATCCTATCATAGCTTTTTTTTTAATTATCTAAAATGATTACAATACTTAAATTATTTACGTTAATGTAACTCGATTTAACTGAGTAAAAATTATTCAGCAAAATAAGTAAATTCTACTTAAGATGCCATAGGTAATATTTACTTAATAAAAATAAGGCAATTCTTTTCCTCAATTTTATTGAGTTATTTCGACTATTATTTTTTTTACAGTGCACTCTCTTTCTCTAGCGTCTCCCTCCTATCTATATATGCAGCCGTCAGCCTACCTTTCCTGTTTCCTTCTTTTTTCACCTCACTCAATTCGTTCTTTCTTCGTTATATATTTATCGTTATTTCCAGTCATTATGTTATTCTGTGAATGTTGTTTGTGTTGGCCACTATCCATCTTTTTATTTTGTTGTTGTATTGCATCTTTTCTCAGTTATTATATGAGGGGTCCACGATTTACAAACTCTTCATTTTAGTGGACCTCTCCATTTCCACAGAACATACCTTAGGTTTTATTTTCAATAATTTATTCTACTTTTTCTTTTTTTCGAAAGCATTAATTTTGGTATCGATTTTACTCTATTTCAAACTTGATAATGTTTTGTGTAAATTCTGCATATTTATAATTATGATATTAGTATTTAGTTGGAAATGAAAATAAATTAATGAAATGAAATGATAAATATTTTTTTTTTAAAATAACATTTAGATGTAAAGACATAATTCGAATTTTAAACAAAGTTTTTGCCAAATTGTCTTAAAGATAACCCCAATTAATTCCAAGTTATTTTAAACTCTTCAGTCTTTCCCATGCTTTAATCACAACCTCATTTGTCGATGTGCAATCGATTAGCATGTGAATAAAGTGAATTTTAGAGATAACTGTTTTTTCATTGTCGATTGATTTTATTTTGATCGATATCTTGATCCGTTAATAATCTCGATACGTTATCACTGTTTTTTATTTTATTCATATCCACAGATTTATAATTATATAGTTTGTATTTTCTCACACATTAAAGAGCTCTCCTTCAATGAAATTGAGTTTAGAGAGAAGATTGAAGAAACAGATTGGCGCGATAGAACGATAAGAAAATTCGACAGTTGATAAATCATTAACAAAAGCCAGATGTAGGCCCATTGAGAAATCACCCTTCTCTGATAATGTGCTTCTATTTTTATCAAAGTTGAAGGCTTAAGTCGACTTTAACTAACCTCCACCACTTTTCTCATCCATCCACACTTATTTATTTACCTCATTCTTCATACACCCCTCCATTCAGCTGCTACCCCGCTGACAAAGTTTTTCTCAATAAATTAATAATTTTGTTAAAGGCCTTTACCGCTTATCAAAAGAAATTTGAAAATCTCGTTTACCCGCCTGAGTTTTTATAAGCTATTGATTGTCTGACGATTCTCTTGATTTCCCAGACCTTATCATTAACACAAGCCATGCTATACAATCTGTTTCCCGATTCCCATCGATCAAGTCTATATCAATATTCACTTAGGTGACTCTATCCAGCGCTCTTTGATCCACTTCTCATGTCAATAATATTGACATGGTATTCACATATTGATTTTTTAAAACATGATACTAGCTCTTTTGTGTTAACGAGCTTCTATTGTTAAGGAAGAAGGTCGATGTATCATGCGTTAATAATGTAACCATCTATGGTGAATCGAGCAATAACTTTAGAAGCCCATTATATTTAGGTCTTTATGAAATTATGAAGAAAGCATTGCTTAAGGGGAACTTCATTTTATTTAAATTTCCAAAATCCGCAACGCTTTCTATTTCGCCATGAGGCTCTATGATCGTTTTCCTTTCTGAATTCTCAATCCCTTCTCCTCGCTCTGTACCACTCACATACCACCGAAACTATATTTTTGAGCTATATTAACAATTATTAGTGGATGATTGTGTACAAGATATCCAGTGCGAGATTATGATAACTTAATTTAGAGAATGAAAGAGGAAAACAGGCATGGAAGAATGAGAGAGAAAGAGAAAGAGAGAGAGAGGGGGGGGGGGGCAACATAATATTCTGAGAGCTGAATAATAACTACATAGAAACTTAATCTATAATCCTCTCTTTTACAAATTAAAGAATATAGTAATCCAAAAATGCGGTATGTTTATTATATACACTTATGAACTCTTTTTCCTAAGTGCCAGTGTCAAACACATTTTACATTTTGGGCTTGTGATAAACAAATTGCTGGAAGTCAAATCTGAAGAAAAAAAGAACTATGCAAATACCATCATATCTCTCTCTCTCTCTCTCTCTCTCTCCTTATTTTTACATGCAATTTATTTCTCCCCACCAAAATTCTTTTGGAAAAAACAAGACCAGTAAACTGAAAGTTGCATTGTTCATTTACTATATAATTTTGACAACATTGTTACAACATTTTCACATCTCAGCCATGAACTAATAATTAACAGAAGCGCGTTTCTCAGATTATACAACTTTGACAAAATCACAAGGCTTTTCATGAAGAAAAAAAAACACAGTAAGAAAGTATCTAACGTCAAATAAAACCACATATAACACAATTGTATAGGCACAGCTGGATATGGTCCACAAATCAAGTGCATGTTTACTGTTATTGTAAATCAATACAATGACTTTGAAATAGACAGCTATCTACTTATAATAGAGTGACCATCATTTTAACAAGACTAAAGCCATGATAACTCATTATTAAAATCAATGATGATAAAACTTTATTCCAAAATGTGTACATTGTTAATTGTATCTCTTTTAAAGAGGTTTAAACTTACAATTTTTTCTTTCTGAACTGCACTATTATCCCACAATTACTATTATGGTTTCTGCTCTGCCAGATACCAGCCCATTTATAAATACTGCCACCTTGTGTTGAAAACATTATAATTATATAAGATTACTCCACCTAAATCCAAATGACAAAACAAAGGAGTGCTGGTAGCTCCTTGACAAAACACAGCACCCCCAGTGAACAAGTAATGTACACTAATTGATGCAGTTCTTACTTTTAAGGATTCTCTTCATTTCAAACTGATAAATAAACATGCCTATGGGGGGGGGGGGGGATAATAAATTTGTCTGCACATTTTACAATGATAAAATCAAAGCCATCATCTGAAAAAGTCTGACCAAACATCAGCAATATTATCAATAGGCACAGGCAATCACAACAATATTCATACATAATGCATAGTGTGATAATATGAAATCATGAGAAAGCCTTATTTTCCCAACTTATTTGTTTGAAAGGATGTACAACCTAATAAATTTTGTGTAGGAACAAACTTTTGTAAAAAATAATTGACTGGGGCAAGTCTAACTACCCTGTACATTGCCGCTAGAAAATGAATTAAATGACCATAAATGAGATTATGAGAACAAAGAATATCAATCTATTACAAACCTCTATTCTTACAAAGAAATATTTGACTTCTATTATTTACACTACAATTGACTTAACTTTTGGAAAGGCTTCACTAAATTTCTGCGTGCATACTGAAAATAAATTTACTGTTATTAATGTAAACTACCAATTTCAATTTATCTTGTTCTCCCCCTTCCCATTCAAAATATTCACATCTGCTTTTTAAGTATAAAGACGAACATCACAAAGCGACCTGAAGACAGAAATTTATATTGATAACCTTCAGGTCAAACTTGTATACTTCATCATCTATGGTTTACAACATAGATTACATTTCTTATAGTACACTGGTTTCTGCATATTCTCTTCACTCCCCAACAACAGACAAGAAAGTGAGAGAGATAATGGAGAGTTATATATATTATAGGGGAACACAATTACCTCATGACAATTGTGAAAAGAAGATAACTAAAGTGGTTTGGGCATGTAACTAGATGGAAGAATAGCTTGACAAACACCTAATGGGAGAAGAAAGAACTTGGCAAGAAACATTAGGACATGGACTGATAACATCAAGCAGTGGATGAAAATGTTATTTAGCAGCTAATTAGAACAGCTGTTACGGAGAACATGTGTCTCAAGAATCAAGATCCATTTCATTGTTGCCCCAACGGCCTTCAAGCTATGGGGCTAAAAAAAGATAGATAGAACACATTGCTAACTTTTAACAGGGCTTGACATGAACAGGAACCTGAGACAAATGGGTACAAACCCCCAAATTTCAAAATTGAAAGATGGACTTCGTGCAAACAGGCTTTAACAGAACACCTACAAAAAAAAGTTAGTTTGGAGACCAGCAAATGATGTCTTACTCAGGAATGCTCAGAATGAAAAAAATGTAACAAAATACTTTCATGGATCTAAGAAGAAGCTCCATGACAGCAATTAAGATACAGTCAAACCTTTAGTTACCACCTGTCTACAAGCACATTGTTTGTTTCCCTTGAAAATGGTTTCTCATTGAATCATGCACTAAAGGAACCCGTCTCCAAAGACTACTTTTTGTGTTTCCCTTGGGAGGTCGCTGTAGACAGGTTTGACTGTACTAGAGGCAAAGAGCATTCTTAAAAACAAGGTTTTTGTGAAAATATTTTGAAATTTCTGTTTTCAATCAATCGCTTATAAATATTCATATGACACAGAAATATAAAAAGATTGCACATAGCCTCTCAATTTTTTTTCTCAGCAGTGATGTTCATAAAACAATGCTACAAAATTTGTTGTAACAAATTAATACATGATACATACATGTACTTGATTTGTTTCTTCAATTTTCTGTTATTATGCTTTAACATCAATCAATATAAATGTACATGTAGATGTAGATACAGGCCAGATGGGTTGCATTACAACTTTCAACATTTTTCTTTTGTGTTGAAAGTAACAAACTATAAAGGTAAAATAACATAATCACAATGTTTGAGCTGATACTTTATTGTGTGCTTAAGTGTTACAAGTGTTATTTAGGACATTTTGAAAACACCACATGATAACATTTGCTATATACATGTACATGTATGTAAGCCTTAGACACGTTGGACTTTATGCAGAGTCATGGGTATATATTCCTAAAGATGAGTGATTAACTGCAATCTGCAATCATGAGTCAAAAGAATACAATAGTTCCAGGGTTTGGTTGCCTTGTGATTAATATATAGTGACCAAAAGCAAGTTTCAATCGAATACAAGTTAATATAATTAGCAAATCAGGATCATGGATGTACTAAGACTTACAACGTGGAACATGATTGACTTCTTTTCTGAGTTGTGTTTGATAGAAAATTAATCACAACACCTTTATGCAAGAGTATATGTGAAAAGACAGAGGAGTGATGGTACATAAAGTTTGCAAGATTGGCATGATTGATAAAGAAAACAGTTAATATTGATGTGAGAGGAATTCCTTTGCCTTGTGAATTCAATTGCAATTCTACAATATGCTGCTTCTCAATTAAAATGGCAATACAATGTGACAGCCAGATATGCATATCCAGTGGGTCTCTGTGCTTGACCAAAATAACCTTGCCCTTTAGGGTTAATCATAAACATTTGAACTTGGATCAGATTAGATGTAAAAGTTTCTTAAATAGGCTTGTTTTCTTCAGTTTACAAGTTTTTTTTTGTCTGAACATTTGCATCAATGCATTTGTCTTGCAATCACACCATTTGTGTCAATGTTTGGGCAGCTTATTGCCGGGGAAACAGTGCCACTTTACCCACTGATAAACCATACCAATGCGCATATACCAGAACTTCCACTTTCGATTGTCATAACTCTAGAAATTCAGATATGTGTATAAAGACATGTGCAGTATGTATAATGTCACAAACCTACATATATATGGAACTAAATGAGTAAGTAATGTAGCTTTTAGCATTGAGGGCAATCGTATCTGGACCGTCAAGGAAAAAGTTGTGAGAGCCCCTGGTCTAGGTGGATGCTTTGGTCAAGTCTCATTTGTGCTGCACCCGGTCCAGGGCTATAAAGTACTTGGTCTTGTCGGTTACGTCGTGCCATCCTACAGGGCCAACCTCACAGTCTGCGCATATGAGATACTTGGCAGTACCAACAGTGTTTGTGAAACCTACATTCTCAAAGGTCATCATGTCCGATACGACCCAATGCTCACTCAGTTTCTCCCCATCAGTTGCCTTCTGTTGCTCAGACTTTTTCTTCATGTGTGGAAGGAAAATCTGTAAAAGAAATTGACAAATAAGAATACAAATATAAACAGTTGAATTCATGGTTTTAAAAATAATTAAATCAAAGTCCTGGCAGATCTACTGTTAGTGGTACTGGTAGGTAAGCATTAATAATCCTTCCTTTTCTGAACTGATTCTTGAATGATATGGATTTCTTGTTGCATTTATGTGTCTAGTTTTGAGACAATGCCAATGTAATGTTTTTTTGTTCTAATCAGACAGAGGACGAACTAAAAGCAGAAATTAAGAAACAAGATCATCTCAACCTTCTTTTCTTCCAGATGGAGAGGGGCAGGGGCAGGGGGGGGGGGGGTATTCCTTTCCCACCTGTCAATCATGACTCCAAATCCAATCATCTTCAAATTGATCATCATCCATCATTCACACCTGATCATGAATTTAATATTTAAATAGATCCAGACCTAGGCGGCTAGATCTAGAATCTAGGCCTAGAATTAAAAAATCTTTAGATCTAGCATTATTAAAGAATACAGCCAGTAAATAAAGTTGTGTCGCCAGATGATCTTCCCGCACCCACCCCATCCAATATTTTTAATGAACAGATCGAGTCACGACGCGACATATTATGCAGACCATCTTTTTATTCAGAAAAATTAGCCACTGTGCAATTAATGCAAACACAAAATAGGGCGTACGGGACTACAACATACCTCTTTTGTCACGAGCTCTGCCACTTCTGGTAATAAAATTTTGCTGTTGCATCGCTCACACAGAATGGATTTTGCATTTTTCCCATCTTTGATGAGCTCTGCCATGTCTCTTGTTGATTCTGCTTCTCCGGAGCCATCAACTTGGTTAGGATCTTTGGCAGCGTCCGTATCCATGGGAGTGGCACCTTTAGCTTGGTCTCCTTTGTCAGCCATTGCAGAAAATATGTAAATCTTCCGAAATTCCGGCCGCGCGTAGGTTGTACAAGGTGGTGGGTATTGCTCCGTACTTATACAGCGTTTTTCAACCTTTTTATAGTTAATGCACCATTTTGAGAAATACAAATTTGCGATCATCCATCCATTCATTCATTTTTTCCTGTTTTCCATTCCTAGTTTTATTCAGAAAATAGTTTTCCATACAATCACTGGAGACAGACTTGTACATAAGGCCCTTCCTTCCCGTCTTGTCTCCAAAGTTTCACGCCCCGTGTTCTTCTTGTCGTATTCTCATGTTATATATTGATATTATTTATCTAACTTATATGTTTGTTTACCTTCGTATATTTTTAATGAAAGAACTGAATAAAGTGAACTTGAATCTATTCATTCATTCTTACTTCACACAAACATACATGTATATTCTTTACCGTAATTACTTTTATTCCTTTTCTCCATTCTCTCCTTCCTTCTTATGTTTCTCCTCTACTTTCCTTCTCCCCCCCCCTCTCTCTCTCTCTCTCCATCTTTCTTTCCCCCTCTCTTTCTTGATGATTTACACTCTTAATACAGCAAACTATTTATTTCAGTACATAAAGAGGCATATCACTTAACAGGCATGAAACATACAAAAGAAATTAATAGCTATATTCTTGCACACTTGGTGTGATTTAATATTCAAATGATTCCTTCCAATCACATCTGCAATAAAAGATAATCAGAGTTAACGATACTCTTATAAATTAGTCATATTGCAATACATATCTTATAATCACAGTTGAAATATAAATATAACAGTATGAATAAATTTCTTACTTATACTGCAGAATACTTGCAAATGATATACCATTTGTCTTATGTTGATTTACAATGCAAAATAACTCACAAGTACTTATGAACTTGTGTTGTACTTTAAATTAATCAAAAAATACAATTTCTGGAAATGTCAGGAAAAATAGCTAGTGTACCCCAAAAACATCCAGAGACATACCATTACCTATTAGCCAACACTTTTGATTTCCCATTTAATATGGAAATTTATACAAATATGAACAGTACCATTATAGAAACCTTATTTTTTTATATTAAAAGAAATATATATACTGGCACTTCAGACTGGTGCCAATCTATCATTTCCAAAATTATTAATTTTGTTTACACTGCATAACATATCATTGCTTTTACATGCGTGAGGTCAAGATGGTATGCAAATTTAAACAAAAGTTCTGAAAATATTTTAAAAATCAAATCCAGGTGAATTCTTGCACAAAGAGGAGGGATGATGAGAGAGTGATTCTAGGAAGGGCAAGAAATTTAAAGATATTGACAGAAGAAGAGCAGAAGTGTGAATGTGAGGGATATATGGGATTAGGAATATAGGGGAGGAGGGAGATAGAAGGGAGATAGATAGAAGGGAGAGGGGAGGTAGAGAGACAGAGAGAGAGAGAGAGAGACAGAGAGAGAGACAGAGAGAGAGACAGAGAGAGGAAGAGACAGAGAACAGAGAAGGGAGGGAGGGAGAAAGATAGAGAGAAAGAGAGAGAGAGAGAGAGAGAGAGAGAGATATTCAGGGATGAAAAGTGGCACAAATTAAAAATGAGGACTAAAGTGACTCATTCTATGAAATATTGCAAACATACCACAACAAAAGACCGCGGGTATCTGTTAAATGCAAGTTACGTCGTCAGTATTACGTTGAATATGAAATACAGGTAGCAAAGAAACATGAGTATCTATGCATGATACATCAGTACAAACAATATACAAGTACGACAAAAAACTCATAAAATGTTCGTAACATAGCGATGGATCAATGGCAATTCTTATTAAAAGCCTTTATAATTACATTGAAAAGACTACACTAGGAATGATGGCAGGCTGGTGTAAATTACCTTCCTATCTGCTAGATGCCTAGATACAAGCCGATTCAGGTGGGGGAAGTTGTCGCTCGTCTTGGAATGGACTATTTTGAAACACTTAAAGATAGCATTGAGATGTCTAATTAACCATGGTTTTGCGAAATGACCCCCTGGCCCTGGACACCTACACAAAGTAATGCAGGCTTAGATGATTCATGAGATTGAATTACATGGCCATAAAAGTCGACGTAAATTGAACCCACATGATTTACAAGTAAAACTTGTAAGGGCTCAGATCTTACCGAAGGGGGAAAGCCCAAACCACGCTTCAAATCTTAGACGGGGAGTGCTTGTTATGGAAGAGTTAAACAACCAAGAAGGCATAACCTACAATCCTTTTATTTTATAATAACAATTTGACATTAAATTACTCTCAAATAATCTTTAATGGTGTATGAATTTTCAAGGTGGCAATTTATAGCCAGAGAAGGCAACATAACATACAATTATCCACGTATATTCTCATCCTACAATACTCAGATAATGACTCACAGATTACATCAATATCAAACTTTATGGGAAAGCTTGCCAGACCGACCTAGAAGTTATTCAAACCATCCCGCCCCACGGGATCGTGGCGTCTCGCCACTCCTATTACGTAATCATTAAACGGATCCGCATATACAACATTTTCCTGCTATACGTTGTACCGCAGGAAAATACAAATATACTGAAACTAAATCACTGATTTGGATTGGGTGTTTACATGCAGCATTGAAACAATTTCTTGCAGACTCTTTGATGGAGGCACAGAAAGACACAGCATTGCTTCTGATCGCATTGTTCACAAAGTTTTTCAAATATTCACACAAATCAAGCAGCCAGGTCAGAAAGAGCAACAGAGAAAGGAACCTACTGGGCACCAAGCTCATGAATTCTTTGCATCCCTCATGTCCGTTATCTTCTCTTTCATCTCCCCAACCGTCTCCTTGAGCGACTCCCGATACGTCTTTTGATTACATTGTTCACAAAATTTATTACGTAATCACACAAATTATGCTCGCAGGTCAGAGAGAGCGACAGAGAAAGGAATCTACTTGGCACCAAGCTCATGAATTCTTTGAATCCCTCATGTCCGTTATCTTCTCTTTCATCTCTCCAACCGTCTCCTTGAGCGACTCCCGATACGTCTTCTCCTTCGGCGGTGACGGCCTCATGAACCCCATTCTCCTGAGCTTGCGGATTGTTACCTCGGTAGCGCCCAGGGTGACTGTGTAACGTAGAGGGGTGAAGATCTTGTACAGGGCGTAGGCCATGAGGGCGGTGCTCGCTTTGGAATTGCGTAGAGATTCAACGTGATGGTCACTGACTCCTATTGTGGAGAGGAAGGGACCAATGTCGACACCCCTGAAGGAAAGATCATTCAAAGAAAAAAGCTTTCTATAAACAAATAATATAAAATCAGAAGTAAAAGAATACAACAAATTTTTTCCTTGTGCCTCTGCTTTGTCAGTCATGAAAGCAATAGGCTAGTTTTGTACTGTATTCAAATTTATACCTATTTACCTATCAATGAGCTATTACATTATTATTGTATTTTAAAGATAAAGACCAGTTATGGTCATGCGATTGCATTGTGAAAGAAACGTTGTGGAATCGATCAGAAAAGGTTGATCATCTAGCATTTAAGTATTGGTGTGTACTGCAAGGTTCTGGAATCATCAAAATGATAAGAAATTTGGCCCAGTCTTGGTAAAGTTACAAGCACTGTACACAGAAAGATGTATATGGGACTACGCACACGTGCGTTTTATCTCTCACACACCAATAGATAAACTAATTTACCAAATATATCAATTAGTAGGCGGTTTCCCGGCAAATTTTTTATCATCAAGTATTAGTCAAAACATACTCTTTCACATGATTGGTAATAAGAGCTTCCATTTCATTTTTGAAATTGGGGCGTTTCCAATACTGGTCTTTACCTTTAACAGTCAGAACAACACCTCCATAGATTAGTTGTTACTAGGTACATGTAGGACAAACATGTGATTTACACTACCAAACACTCACTACAGTATGTGCAATTTGCATTCAGACTATTCAAAATTTGAATACAATTATTTGTAAAAGGGGAATGAAATCATTCATAATGAGGCACTTAACAAAGCTGTACATATACAAATTAAATTTGATTACATCACAAAAAAGGCCTATAGTTGTAATGTTACCAACATCCTAGAAGGATGCTGACTGTAAATCGCTGGACAATGACAAGAATATCAATGATGAAAATTAAGCAATGAACTTGATTTCTTCATCTGATGTGAGGACAAGTTTTTATGTTTGTTAAATCATTCATATCACCAACATGGATGACTCATATCATTTTAATAAATTCTAATCTTCCACAATAATATGGATTTGTAGTCAGATAGGGAGATTTCCAGATCAAAATGATGACTACCCCACCCCCTCCTCATTAATCATAGGTAACATTCTACAGCACTCACAACTTTATAGTGTAGTAGAAAGCTCCAAACCAAACTGGTGCAATGACCCAGTGTACAGGGATGATGACGTAACCGTAGGCTTTCATCATGATCTTCATCCTCTTCCAGTTACTCAGGGGCTGCCCCATCTCATCCGTCTTGGGGATGATGGAGTCCTCCTCCTCATCTTGGGATGCGGATTCATTGTCTCTTGGGTTTGACGGTGAAGAGCTGGATGAAGAACTGGACGTGGGGAACCACTTGTTGAAAAAACTTCTTTGGCAAATGTGCATGTGATAGCTCGTGGAGGACCTGTTTCCTGCTCTAAGCACGCATGTGACACCACTGAGAGAGGCAGAGGGATGAGGAGGGTGAAGGTGATGAGGGTAAGATGGAAGATGTCTGGTCTGGGTGTGGAGGGGTAGTCTCGATTCTACTCTGGGAAGTAGTCTTGCAGCACTGCAGCAGACTCTACGCACAGTCAAACTCGTAGCCATGGTGATAACTGGTCTGGAAAACTGGATAGTTAAGATGATAAAAAAAGAGTGTAAAGAAGCTTTACTACATGTATCTTACACATTACGGAATCCTAGAAAATAAACTTTACAGTGGATGTTTTCAAGTTCAAGTTCAAGTTCGTTTATTTACACTCATCATTAAAAATACAGAATATATACAATTAAATACGGAATAATCACACATAAAATATCATACATCCAACAAAAAAAAAAAACAAAAAAAAAAAAAAAAAAAAAAATAATACACAAGGCCTTGGGTTAAAAATCTTTCTCATTGACATTAGGGGGATCCATTATTATATAGGTACCCAAATGTTGGTTCTAGGACACCTACCCCTGGACATCCACCACCCCCCCCCCTCCCCCCTCCCGGATAACCACCCCCAGGGGCCCCAGTCAACTACCCTCTAGGACAACTACCCCCTAGAGCAACCACCCTCTAGGACGACTCCCCCCTGGGACAACTGTCCTAGGGGGTAGTTGTCCAGGGGGGGGGGGGGGTAGTTTTCCTGGGTGGTTGCCCTAGGGGGTAGTTGTCCTAGGGGGTAGTTGACTGGGGCCTGGTTATCCCGGGTTGGATTTCCAGGGGGTAGGTGTTTGGAAACGCCAAATGTTGTGTGTCCCGACAGGTTGTTCATCTCAACAATGTCGACACTCTATTTCAAACAGTATTAGTTTGAAGTGTGACTAGAGTGTACATGCAAAATTATACATTACACAACTTGAGCTAGTTATAATACCAAATCACCTGGCTTACTTGACAAAATACTCAACAATCCAACGTGCATGCTTACATAAACATTTTAGCCCTGTCTTGCACCCTTTTTTAGACGTGCAATTCACAACTTTGCGAGCCTGACAAAAGTTAGACTGAAAATTCTGTCTCTTTTGTTCGTTAGCCTCTTATTTATAGGAGCCTACCCTACCCAAATAAAAGGCATACGAATGAACGAGACAGAAATTTCGATCTAGACAAAAGTCAGCTGAAGTTGGTAATTATCTCGACTCGACCCTTTTTTCTGGCTTAAAAAAACCAAACTTTTCACCAATGTTAAGACCAAAATTGATTACACAATTACAAGTATAAAGTAAAGGTACATGCACATGTAGACCTAGATCTATTCCCTAAAACGCACAACCTCTGCAACATTAAACACCCAAAACTCAACTTTAAATGATAATTTAACTGATAATGATATTGATAACTCTTGATCATTATTCATAATTATTCTTCAAAACTTCACCTTTAACTTTACCTAGCTTGAAACGTCCGAAATGTAGTTATTCTATTCTTACAGTTGATATTCACTTTGTTTAATCAAGAATTTAAGAACCAACGGTCTCCTAAACATTAATACTGCTTTCATTCTTACAAATACAATAGCAACTTGCCTGCCCTTGTCAGTCACCAATATAAATTATGCAATTGCTACGTGCGTGTCGTAATGCACGTAGACAAGACTTGACTACTCTAACGAGGCGAACCTACCAGGCCATGCGGGCAGCTAAGGGAGGAGGAGTGCAAGTGTGAAGGTACGGTACTAGCGAGGTACTAGGTAGCTCGCGCTCGTTCGACATCGCATCAAGAACCATCGATCGGAACGGGGCTGGGGCACTCGCTCGAGCATTGCATGCCCTAGGCCCTGCCTAGATAGCTAGCTGTAGCTGGCGCTGGCCATAGCAACGTAACGGTACTAGCGCAGAGCGTCATCGGGCAATATTTACTTCGAACTCAACTCTTCGCAGAAAGAAAGAGCAACATATCCGGCCGATTTAAGACGTAATTATAATAAATATGTGTATGATTTTGGGTTTATCTTGAGAAAAAAAAGGGAACTATCAACATTTTCATACCACATTTGCATATTTTGTCCGTTGATGGATGCTAAAAGTCTTGCAACATGTTGATAAAAATGATGATCGGTCCCACGGCCTTATTATCGTGTGTGTTGAAAGAAACAGACTGTTTTTGTTGAGTCTTTAAGTTTAATATTGAGCCTTGGGCTTAATTAAGGCTTGGTGGTACTGGTAGACTTGGGCATTGTCATTTGGTCACAGTAATGTACATCACTTTGTGTATTAGTTGCGCAATGCTCGACGGGTACGGGTGGCTGTCTATCTCGCATGTGCAGATTAGCAGCGAGTGCCGCTCGTTCGTTCGTTCCACTTCTAAGTTCTAATCGGGCTTTGCTGTGTGAGACTAACATTGTCAAATATATTGATTGTCATTGCAAAACTTGGATCTGTAATTACTGTTTTTAATCATTTGGCATTGCAGAGATGGCGGCCGACCTAGCAAGCCAGAGGCCAGGAGGGGATGCGCTGAAACCTGTGCCTGTGGCTGATGGGGAGGATTTAGAGATGAAACACTCTTTCTATGACCAATGGCAGAGGAAAGGAAAGAGTAGAGTCGGCACTAGGGGAGAGGAAGAGTCAAAGGGAGGAAGCTCTACCAGCCGACAAGATTCCAGTGAGTTGAAGCAATTAATAATTTTCAATGTCGTACTATTTTTTAAAACCAAGATATTTTAAACCTTGTTGTTTTGCAGTGCACGGTACCCATACTACTGGTAGTTTAAAATACTAAATCTGAACTTCCATGCTTGCCTTTATAATATATTCTCATAAAAGCAATACTCCAATACAGTCAAACCTGTATAGAAAGACCACCTGTTTAGATAAAGACCTCATGTAATGTTTTCCTTGAGTGGTCTTTTAATACAGGTTTTACTGTACATTGCTTCATTCTATGATATTTTTATTTGCTTTATCCCATATCTGTCAAATATCCATTTTTTTTTAATTTTTTTTTTTACTACTGTTGTCTAACTTGCCTCCCCCCCCCTCCTCCACTGTCTCTCTTTCTTTATCACTTTGTGTTCCTATTTATTATAGTCCTGGACTTTTCTAAGCTTCCTATCCAAATCAAGTCAACTTCAAAGTTCAACGTTGGTCTAGCTTGCAACCATAAACACGGCAGACCTAAAAGTGCAACGCATGATGCTGAAGAGGAGAGGCTAGCAAGAGAAAGACAAAAGGAAATCAATGTTTTATCACTCCTGATAATGGCAAGGCGGAAAGCTTTAGAGAGCTACAAATTACGAGAAGAAACACTGTATCCTTTCATTGAGTTTGCATTGAATATGCAGAAGATTTCATTTTCATGAAGTATAAGCAGATGATTTAATTTCATGTTGATATCGAGGTGCATGTATGGGGCAAAAATAGAATACATAATTTCTTTCTGTCAGTCTACACTAGTATCAGATTGTAATTGGGTATAATCACCTGTAAATATTTACTATAAGAAATGGTGTTAGACTGTTAGATTAGATTATTGATGCCTGTATATAAAAAAGGGTGATATTATGCTTCCCATTTCCCAAAGTTGTGTGATGTTCATAGTGGATTTATAGTTTGTGGTAACATTGCTTGTGAGTCTTTAATGTGAAAATATATATAGAGGCATACATGATCAGTCTGACCTGTCAGAGTCTGTTGGAGTCTGAACTCCAAAGATATTTGACATAAATACATGACAAGAATTACCGGTATACACTTAGATACTTTACCAAATGGGTCATTGAAGAGAATAAAATAGGAGTGGAGAATACAAATTTTCAGTCAGTCATTGGTTCTGTCTTTGAATTGACCTGCGTACATGTGATTTCTCTGTTTGTAATTCTTTCCCTTAATGACATACATTCAGATTAATTGAAAATTCAAAGATGAGATTAGAAATAGAAAGCAGTGAGAAGGATGTGGTAAGTGTTAGTTTTTTGTTGTTTTTCACACAGGCCAAGGCATGTTTTAATGTTGAAAAGCCTGAATTATCAAAACCTGCTGATCTATTTATCTACATGTATAGCAAACATGTTTTGGACATCATGAACTGTTTCTTGAAATCTGTTCTCAACTTTGTTTATGCTTATTCTGTGAGACAATGAAGCAATGGAATATCCTGTCCTTGAAATTTAAAAACATCCATACAGTACATGTGTACATGTTACAAATCAGTATCGACAAGATTGAAAGTAAGAGTGACTATCACCCTTATCTTCTTTTGACCTGTTTTAAAGTAGTATTTAAAGTAATTGTTTAATCAGAGTTCAACAAATTTATGTTAAAATTATATGAAGAAATACCATAAGTCAAGATCAAGATCATGATCATGTTTTATCTACACTACAGTTTGAATGTGTATATGCCTCTTGAATATACTTTTGCTAATTCATGATGATAAGCTACAATGATTATCTTGTTCTTTTTTTATGCAGCATAAAGAAGTCAAGACTCTGCTTCAAAAATATGAGAGATATCGGGTGAGTCTCAGCACCATTTTAAAATCATTGTCATACTTGTAACTGCTATCATTAAAACGGCCTCTTTATAAAGTCATGAGCCATTAAGATTATTTCTGCCTCAAAGCATTTTAGCTTTTGAAGAGGGAGTAAGAAAATGGCTGAGACAACTTGTATGTTCATTGCAGGTTATGCAATTTGAAGAGGAGAGGAACTACCGTAATTACTTGTGACACGGGTGATTTCATTTCTGTCAAATCTAAATCTGCAAATATTATGTAAGATTATTTATTATGTACACTGCACAGAGCCAAATGATATTTGCCCATATCGTGCTGCTGAGGTGTTTGCACATTTTCCATAAGTGAGCTCTCTAGAGTCAAATGTTGAGTTTAATTCATCATTTAATTGGCAGATATTAGGCCTAAAATGATTTCCTTTGATAGCAGTTTGCACAATTGAATACATGTACTTGTTTCTGTTCTAGGAAAAAAAAGAGCTAGGTTCTCATAGTCCAAACATACAGTATGCCTTTAATATTCTTCGACAGAATTTGCTGCATGGGAGTGACAAATGTTTGTTTGTTTTAATTTAAAAAAAATCTGCATTCAAAGAAGGAATCAACAGTTTACCTGGAAACTAGACCTATTTTCCTCCATGGTATTTATGGAGGAGATGTTTTTGATTATGACAGAAGATAAGGTATTTAACAGGATATATCATTAGGTATTATCATAACTTTATCTTTTCAGGGAGCTGTATCAACTCTGTCAACCAAGTTTGAATCTCAGAAGGAGTCAGCGAACTCTGAACTTAATCAGGCTCAGGACAAGATAGCAAAAGATGTCCTAGGTAGGAGAGAATTATCTTGGAAATAATACATGTTTGAAAGTACCAGCAGTTAGTCCTGTGTTTTGAGTATAGCGGTAAAATGTGGGGCCCTGGAGACCTAATAATAATACTGTCTGGTTTACCCAGGGTAGCCTCATCTGTATGAATACTGTTGTTTCTGAGGGCCATGCAATCATATTATTCCGGCTTTAGCCGAGCTACCATGATAAGTATTCAAGGAATTTCTTTCTACCAGGTACCTGTTTACTACACCTGGATGGAGAGTAGCAAATGTAGATTAATATCTAGCCAAAGGACATTAGTGGCTCAGTGGGACTTGAACCGCAAACCACATGATTCTTAGTCCAGTGGCGTATTCACTAGACCATGAAACCTCTACCCTACTTTAATCAGAAGAGGAACAAAAAAGGGACAAACATTAAACATTTGATATTGAGACCAAGACTCTATAGTCATGAACAAAAAAAGGGATAGGGCTTGCTTATTAGAATTGCTCGTAATTTGCTCGTAAGAACTACATGTAAGTTGAAGAAAATAGTCTTGACCATATCTTGCCCCTCACCAGAACTCATCCTTCTCCTTAAAAGACTGAAAGAAAAGGGGAATATATTGGTTAAAACCAATATATGGCACAAATTGACTTCACATACACAGGTATGATTTCTACTCCATAACTTTCTTTTAATGAGTATTGAGTAGCAAGTATTGAAAATATATATATTATTTATTGGCTATTCCTAAACAGTTCTTCAGAAACAAGTAGATGCTGCTGATAGCCTGCTGAATGAGACCAAGAAAGAGCTAGCGACCTTGACAAGTTACAAGGACAAGGAGTATCCGGTCCGAGCTATGCGCATCAGGGAGCTCCATAAACAGATCAAATATCTTGCCAAAGAATTCAAGGTAAAGACTGGAATATATGTGTATACCCTTGATTGCCAGGAAGTGTTCCAGTTATATCATTGGCTTCAATTGCAGATTTAAATTTCTTTCTAAAGTACTATTTTTTCAATGGGGAAATGTATATTTCGTATGATGTTGACTGCCCAGTTGACTAGTGTACCCCCCCCCCCACCCACCCTTATTGAAATTGCGATGTATATTACATACTTGGCAAAGAACTTGGTTGAATTGAAAGTAAATGTTAATGCATAAGTCCTGTTTTGGGCATTACCCTCTTCCAAATTCACATTGTTTGGCAATATCATTTTAGGGAGTATGGACACACATAATTGCTTTTTTTTCTTCAAGAAAGGAGCCACTTTGGACACGACCTGATAGGAACCAAATTGAGTAGAACAAATAAAAGTATTTTGAAATGAATAGAAGAGTGGGCTTCTTGGCCCTAATTAGGCCTACCCATCAACATGATCCATTGTTCTATCTCAATATGGATATGAATGTGTTCATATATGCATGTATGTGCTCTTTATATAGCAACCACTTCCTGGGGTGAGATTCTAAATAAACTGAAATTAGTAGAAGTGAATAGACATGGAAAAGAATATGCAAGAATATATGCATTGAAACCTTTATAAGAGTGTCAGGGTGGGGCACAAAAAAGGGATAGCCTGTCTTTTTTTTCCTTTTCTTCCTTGTGTATTATGTTCTTTTGATTTTTACATTCTTATCAACCAACACAATATTGGAAACATTTCAGATTTTCAGTATGAAATCAAAGTCATAAATGTACTGCTCTTGCTACAATGTTTTCCATTTGACACAAGACGATGAATATTACATGTGACAATGACAATGTTACCAATTAAAATTTGAGAACAGTTTATGGTAAACCTACTGAAATTACCAGTAAACTGCACAATGGATACATATGAAGTGATTCATTTGACTTTATGTGCGAGTATACATTTCAGTTAGAAAAAAAAGACCGTTCTTGAGAAGCAACAAGTGTGGTGGGTATAGACAGGTATTCTTCATATCCAGCTGGGCCCTGACTTACAAATAGTTGAGATCAATCTCAACTATATACATAAGAGAGATGCAAACTTGCGATTGGTTAGAGGACTTGAGATTTGGATCAATCGCAACTCTATGCAAGACAGGGCCCATTCAGAGTGGATTGTAATTAAACCCAATTATTGATTTCATTTTGTTGATAGGCTGAGCAAGATGAACTTGATAAGATAATCCAAGTGGAGACTTCCAAGTATACTGCAAGGAGAGATGATAGACTGAGTGAGATCCAGTCCCAGGCGACGGACTTTGCCCAGGATCTCATGCAAGAGGGCGTCAAAGATATGGCCATACATAATATCACTATGAAAAAGGTACATGTATGCCAATACTTCATTTATCCATAGCAGTACAGTGTCTTCTTTTAGTGACGTTTTTGCATTATCTTTCGATCCAGAATACATGATCATTACAGAAAATTTGGAGTCTATTTCCATCGCAGTACGTTGTGCCGTTCTCAAATAAGAGTGATTTAATTATAAGTAATCTTTATAGTCACTAAATTGGCAAATTGGAGTGAAATATTAAATCACCATTTTGTATACAAATTGGGAGTTTTACCGGTAAAATTTTACAATTTTTTTCAAATTGGTTTATTTATTTAATACATACTTTTTTCCCATCAAACCATGAAGGAGTGGAAAATAAGATCAATTGTTGCTATTTTGAGGAGGGAAAGGTGGTTAATTTACAAAGTAAGAAGATAAGAAAATAATAGCTACATTTCTATTGCACACATATCCTTCCTGGGAATGCTCAAGGCGACCATGTACAAAGTACTATTATTACCTTGGCTATTGCCCAGCTCCCCTAAGGTACCGGTACTGAAAAAAATCAATAGACTAGTCCCTGTGAATAGGATCTAAAACTATAGGCCCCCTGTACATGCAAGCATTTACTTGCTTTCTTACTATTGCATGTCTCAGCAGTATAAATGCAAAATAAACACTATATATGGGAAATTGTAGATATAAAATTCAGACCTTTAAAAAAGAAAATTGTTTCAAAAGTTTTTGACTTCTGATTGTAGGAAATTGAGGGACACATAGAGGAGAACGAAGCACTAGAAACCATCATTCAACACCTGAAAGATGACGTCAAAGCAATGAGCACAGACCCTAAAAGTGATGTCAGAAAGCAGATGTTCCCTCATCTCTACAAAGAAGTTCAAAAGTAAGTATCATCCGTCTATTTTCAGTGAAATCAAGAATTGTTCTATTTGTAAGTATATTTTATTCGTGGAGTGAGAAGGCTTCTTGCTGAATTGGAACATTGCTCTAGCAGGGATGAGTTTTGCCACTCAGGATTTCTTTTGGTATTATACTTAATGTGATTGCCAAGTACCAAAATAGTAATGTTTTATTACAGACGTTCGTCATCAATATAATGATCTGATAACAGAAAAACATGTATATCATCTGTTAGAAGCCCAAAGATAACTGGTATACTTACACACATAGGTAACACACTCCTGTCTCTGTACAGGCAATACAGTACTCTTAAATTTTCTCTTACCAATTCTCTCGCAAATCTCGAAATACAAAATCTAAATCTCTCCGTCTCTTTCCTCTACTCCAGATGTACCCCCGATATGGATGTTGAGCTGGACATTCCTCGTCACGACTGGCTTCCCATATGATTGCATGGTCAAATTGGCAACTATGATCCACCCATCTTACCAGCTTTGGCTCTGTCCTCCGAGGATTCTCGATATGTCGTCTAAAGATTACTGAACTGTGAAATCAGACTGTAACTACAGGGTCACGTGACAGGAAATTGAGATCGATCTTAATATCTCCTTCAGGTTTTTTTTGTACCATGAAGTTACTCTGTGTGTTGCTGAAGGGTAACTCCGATTTCACAGTCTGATTTACAAAGCTTTGATCGATCTGAATATTTTGTTCAGGCTATGTTTTGTATCGTGAAGTGACTCTTTATTGTTGAAGGGTAGCTCAAATTACATCGACTCCTACAACAATGTGCTTATACTACTGCCTAAAAGTATGATGGATGATCTAAGTATCTTTTTCTAGCTTTTGTTTCATACTATAAACATATTGAAGTTGTTATTGAAGGATTACATGGATAGCGAGTCCCATGATGTCTGGCCTCTGTGGCGAAAAAAAGCGACTTGGATCTCAACACACCCATCCAGATTTTGTTTTATACCAGTCTCGTTTATCTTGGAACTACAGGCCCTCCTTGTCAAATTGTTTGATCAATCTAAGTATATCCTTTTGGGCTCTATTGACCAAAAGTATGAAAATACAGACTTCCACGTTTAAGGATGGAATATGTACACTTCCAACATGTTTCTGAACATTTCAATTTGTATTTTTCATGAGATATGAATGATTGATTGTGGTTCATTTTCATTGCCTTTTTAATAAACATTTATGACCCATTGAATCTATCCTCACAATTCACAAATTCAGTTTGAAATTGTGGAAACATGACAAGCTTTTTTGCACTAAACATTGTTTTTCAAGATTAAACTTTGCATGGGACTTGCCATCCATAGCCATGAAAATGAAAGGGTTTTTCATAGTCTTTTTTTTATGAACATGAAAAAAAGATATGTTGCATAAAACAATGGTGCCAGTTTTCAGGCTTTATTTTTAGGGGAAAAAGTGCGAGGTGCTCCAACATGTTTATGTTCCTTTCAAGGCTAATTCAATTTTGTAAAACCAGTTGATGTCTCTGATAATACGAAATATAATTTTAGAATGTAATCACCTGCAGTGATTCTAGCAACTGTCATCTAAATAGAACCCATATTTAAACAAGTAAACAAAAAAGGCTGCTTCTTCATTGGTAAATATAACTAACATTCAATGTCAAAAATATGGTAAAAGGCCATGTCTGTTTCTTAACTCTTCCGTCCATCTTCCGTGTATCTTCCGTGTATCTATTCTTCCATCCATCTTTTCTTCCGTCCATCTTCTTTGTCAACCAATAGAATATGTAATTGCTTGTATAAAAATAGACATCTTCATTTGAAATTTTGTGAGAGTTCATGTATTTTTAAATTTTTATTACAACTTAATCTGCTGCAGACTAATTCCTTTTGTGTGTGTATTCATGGGAATAAAGCACCTACATTTTTAATTTAAGTGTAAAATCACCTTGGCATAGTCTTCACTTTATTTCTATTTACATTTACTCAACAGGACAAATAGTTACACAACTTGTGGAAATGTTGAGAAATGAAACTTGGATAGCAGCTTAACTATTTTCAAGTTTGATGAATGGTAGTGTATAGTGAAATAGCTTCAGAGTTTTTAAGTCTTTTCATTTATCTAGTCCAGAACATAGTTGTCACAACTTGTGAAGTGTAAGCTATCAGTTATGAAAGTGTAGTACATGTAGTAGTTTTATTGGGGTAGTTTAGACACTGCCAAATGGTACAACATTGCCCTTTGTTAGTGAAAATCCATGTAGTGTACATGTTTAATTATGTATGTATTATTCTGCTAGTTGACTGCTTCACATGAATAGTTGAAATAGTAGAGGTTGAAGATTACTTCAATTTGGTTTAAAGTTTTCCTATAGAAATAAAAGGCACTTGAAGGAATTGTTTTTAAAAGCTAGAACAGAAAAAAAATATATGTAAAGCAATAACTTCCACATTACTCACGACCCTATGTAGTAAATATTTTGGCAGAAAATTGAATTTGTGCCAAATTATGAAATGAATAACTTCCCTGCACCAGAAAATTCAGTCTTTCATAGAAATATTGATTCTTGTAACTATAATACATGTATAGCTCTCTATTTTGTACTGAATATCTATCTTTTGCTAAATAGTGTACAATAGTGATATTATTCAGAATGTATCCATGTCTACCTTTCTTCATTCCATCCATTTTCATTGACCATGTTGGTCTATACAACTGGGAAATTGAATTCCTAGTGAAATATTTTGTACATAATGTATAGAGATGAACCAATATATTTCTTGTACAGTATGCATCACTAATATTAGCGCAATGCACTTGCTGATTAAATATGAGAATGAACTACATAATATTGTGTGATTAATTTTTATTGAAAACCTTTACCTAGTTGCAGGCCTGATAAAAACCCGATTTAAATCAGTTTCCCAATTTTTTTATTTTTTCCCGATTTTTTATTTTTTTTTACCAGATTTTTTTTTTACTTTCCTATTTTATCCTGATTTTCCCGATTTCCCTCTCATTTTCTTTATTCTTCCCTATTTTGCCCTATTTTTCTCCCAATTTTCTTACTCGAAAGGAGGGAATGTTGTTAGATGCCATTTTTCCCCGCGAATCTTCTTCTTTTTTTTACTCAAGGGGGGCGTGGTTGAGGGGAAAACAAAAAACCTATTTTTTTTTTTAGTGCTCACTATCACCCCTGCTAGTTGTGTCCATGATTTGATGAAGTTTAATGATTTGTATGCTCAGAGACAGAACAATGTTACTGGCAACTCCTATAATTAGACACAGGTAAAGCCCCTTGCAGGACTCAACAGAATAATATGTAGTTGTGATATGCATTCAGTAGTCCTGATAATAGTCAGTATTCTTAAATCAAATAAATGACACATCACTAATGATGCAATGTAGGAAATTACCTGGTAAACATCGTGATCAGTGCAAGGAATGACACAGGAGTCGGGTTAAAGATATACATGGACATGAGATAAGTTATCCTAGATCTATAAATAAAGTAGGAAGAAAGATAGAGAGAGAAAGAGAGATTGAGAGAGAGAGACATAGTTCATGTTTCATGTGATCACAGGTAATCTTTGAGTTCTAATAAAAGAGTCTATGTCCTTGCTTGTCCCTCAATATTTACTGAATGATTGAATAAAAACCCAATTTTTTTTCTTCAAGGAAACTGTACCGGTATATTTTAATACCTGTAATAAAAAAATAAAAAAGGACCTCGAGTTGGCCAAGATGAAAATACAAAGCATCTAGGTTGATCCTTATGTGTATCTTATTATTTTGAATTTTTTAACATATATTGCTGCTTTATACTCCATAATCAACAATTCATTGTAGTTTTGGGCAATTTCTGCCAAAATGCTATCTATTTCCAGAACTCGTGATTACTTTCATAATCATAATAGAATAGTCGAGCATCAGAGGCAAGAAAAGTAGACAAAAGACACATAAATTGGCATCAAATGTTCAAAACATTTTAATTTTGCATCTGATATTGTCAAGACATCAATCTAAAACACGGTGAACAAAATCAATTGTCTGGGAAAAGTCCAACTTCAATAAAAACCACAAAACACACAGCACTACAGACATATAATTCTCCTTTTCTTTACACTTTCACCTGTGCAAGTTATAATTACAAGTCACATTCATAAATTAATTTCTTGCATTCAACATGAAGTAAATATCTTGCACATCAAGTTAATTTGGTGGATACTATCAAAAGCATTGACTTAACTTTCACACCCCGTAAGGTATTTAATTGCATCCTTATGTCGCTGATTTTTTAATCCATTATAGAATGTATCTAGGATAATGCCGAGTTTTGGTTAAAGAACTCAAACTCAGTTCTATAATATAATCTATACAATACATGTGTGGTGGGGAAATGAGGTACGATCTTTCTTAAGCCTCGTTCATATTTCTATTATCGGTATTCATCAAGATAAATCACAACACTCTAGCGAGACACACCGATCCCATTTGCATTTAGATTCATGTCCTGAGGATAATTTAGATCCTATCTACTATCTAGCAATTTAATGAATATTTCTCATATCAAATATACAGGTTTGAGGGACATGGTTTGGGTTTGGTGGTCTATTTCTTCCATTCGTTCTTCTCGTAGTCCCACTGGGAGGCTATGCCGGTGACTGGACCATTCCTGATGGCAATCTGGTACCTGAGCTGGGCTTCTTGCCACTCATCCGACATGGTGTGTGGCAGGGGTGGCGAGACTGAACAAGGCAAGAATAGAAATTGAAAGAGTTTTGAAGATTTGGGAAAACTTTTCATGAATTTTGTCTGCAGGTTTCTTATAAATAAAATCTGTTTACAAAAACTTTTGCTTAACGATCCTTTAAAAGCAATGAAAGTGTTGAAAATTTGGGAAACTTTTCGAGAATTTTGTCTGAAGGTTTCGTATAAATATAATCTGTTTATAAAAACTTTTGCTTCATGATCCTTTAAAAGCATAAAATTATATTTTGTGCAGGGTATTAAATGATATGTGGGGGGGGGGGGGGAATCTCCCTCGACCTCCAATTAAAAAAAAACTGTAATATGACTGCAGTTTTCATTCACATTTGTTACTGCATTAAGTGCGATATTAGGATCTACTGAAGTCAAGAAGTATTTTGGTCCCAATTACAAGCTGATATTCAACTTTTAAAAGGCAAGACTTCGGACTATGCATAAAAATTGCATTCTAATCATTTTGTGTTATTTTTTTAAACATAGAGCTACGGTGATGTCTTGTAACGTCCAATTTATCACATGGATTTACTCGTTTCAATTCATTTTCATTTCCACAATTCCATAAATTCTTCTGCATGTGTCATACAAGACAATTATCCAAAATATAATGTATCAATGTTTTGTATATCATTTCTGTTTTTGAAATTAGAGCCTTATATGTTTTTTTTAACATTAAGCATTTGTTCATTTATTCCCATCTTCATATAAAAACAATAGGTCATTACAATATTATACTTTTAAAAAAAATACATGAAACTATACAAATTCATGCAAATATAAGACATATGAGAAGTTAAACAAAAAATCATTTCAAACAGTATCAAAGTGACCAAAGTAACCAGTTGAAAAATGAGAAAAAGGGAAACTAAAATAAGCCAAAAGGCCTTGTAAAATAACCTTAAAGGTAAAGACCAGTATTGGAAATGCCCAAATTTAAAAAAATAAAATGGAAGCTCTGATTACCAATCATGTGAAAGAATATGTTTTGACTAATACATGATGATACAAATTTTGCCGGGAAACCGCCTACTAATTGATATATTTGGTAAAAAAGTTTATCTACATGGTCTGTGGGAGATAAACGCATGTGTTGCGCACGTGTGCGTATAGTCCCATATACACCTTTCTGTGTACAGTGCTTGTAACTTTACGAAGACTGGGCCATATTTCTTATCATTTTGATGATTCCAGAACCTTGCAGTACACACCAATACTTATATATGCTAGATGATCAACCTTTTCTGATCGATTCCACAACGTTTCTTTCACAATGCAATCGCATGACCATAACTGGTCTTTATCTTTAAAGTATAGATATCATTTGTTTTTTCCAACTTATTCTGTTACTGAAAGACATGTAAGCAAATTAAAAACAAACAGTGGATATAGACATTTAAGCCAGAGGAACAGCATAGTGTAAACTGTAAAGTATGATTAGATTTTCACATGTATGTGTGAGCAAAACAAATATCCATGTAAAACGTACTTTGGACAGATAAATGAAAACAAAAATAAAATATGGAACTAGGAATTTAATGTAAACTCACTGTATGCCTTCTGGAACCCATAGATGACTCCAGAGACTGCTATTGCTATACACACTCCACCAATGACGTATTTCCATTCACCAGTGGGGGCCCTCATTTCTGAATAGGTCTTGTTGAAGCTCATCCTGTACACTATAGTAAACATGAAGAAGAAAAAGGAGTACTGGTATGAGACAAACATGAATGAGTGTGAGACAAACATGAATGAGGATGAGCCATATTCAATGTGCTTCATATATTTGTGTACATAGATATCATATTCAGAACTACCATGTATGTTATGCATATATTTATATACTGCATAAAAAGATTCTAGGCCTCTGACTGGTCAAAACTGCAGGCAGAGAATAAGAATAGATATGCTGGAAATTTTGATGTATTTCTGCCTTTTGAGTTTTGATGTACAATATTCCTTTGATAGGAAAGTGTACAATAGATATATCGATGGACATATTCTTGGCATGATGTAATGCCTTTTAGCATGACATGGGCGCAGCCATTCTCTTGATGAGACGTACCAGTTGAAGTTGTACATGCATCATGCACCAAGCTTTAGTTAGAAAGACATTTTAATTCGATAATAAAACCTGTACTTTTCAATGTGGGAAAAACATAGCTGAGAACGTAAAAATTATATTTGGTAAAAAAAAATAAAACAGGGGAACAATTTATTTAAAGATACTAAAATATATAGCAGTTGACAAATCTATTTTATTTATGTGAAAATTTCACCAGAAGAGCCCCAATTTATTTGGGACATTTGCATTTTGGCAACTGTAGTACAAAGGATAATAGCAGGTGAATGAAATATTTCATCACCACACACACGTGGGAACTGGGAAGGAAGCATCCATAATTTGGTATACATTTACTTGATAAATGACTTCGCATACATGTAGTACTTCATGTTATTAAGAAAATGGCGATGCCCACGTCGTGCTCAGAAACTGTACATTATTCTTGCTTTATACAGGTCTCTCATAAAACTTTGGTAGAGTATCAAACCAAAAATCAAAACCTCTCCCCATCTCAGTTGAATCACTCAAGATCCAATCCCCCCCCCCCCTCTACATCAGGAACAGATAGAGAGATAGCTCTGGAAAGCTCAAAACGGCGGGAGATCCTGGACTTACATTCTTTCTTATCAGCTTGTGTCAAGGCTTTCCAGTCACCTCTCTCTTTGACCTTGAGTGCCTGCATTTCTGCTGAGAGTTCAGCTTCCTGCATAAATCTGCAGTTGGGGGCCGGGTAGTCCAGTCTGTCGGCATAGAGTTTGTCATGGAAGTTCCTCTTGGGTGTCCTGGACACACTGGAGGCGACCCTCCTCACACTCAATCTCATCAAGGATGCCATAGTGACTGCTGAAGAAAAATGCAAATGAGGAAATGAAACTTTGTTTTGTGATGCAAGAAAAACTGTAGTGAAGAACAAGGACCCGACTAAACGTCCAGTCTTAAAGTGATTGGGTATCTTTGCCTCGGATTCATGCTGCAATCATAATCATAAATCTTTAAATCAGTCAGGAATCCCATGACTTTTACAAGCTGATCGCCTGTCTGATTATCAAGATATATATAATTGGAATTATGTGAGCAAACAGATTCAGGTCTAGATTCTAGAAGTATTGATTTCAAGAGAAAATGCCACCAGACTGTTAAATTCCAGTTCAAAGCACAACTGGAAATTTATCCTGTTTCATATCTAAAATATGAGTTTCAATACTGCTGTCGTCTGTTGAACAATTTGTGTACATGTGGATGTTATAAATTCATAAGCTATTTCCAATACTGTGATTGTTAGTTCAAATTGAAATGTTCATGTCAGCTAGGAATGTTTTTTTTTACCTTGCAAAGTTCTGTTCATACCTTGATTGAAGAATCTTAATTTTAACAACGAATTTATGAACTTGCAATTTTGCTTGATTGAATACATACCGTTTCATCCAAATGGAGGTCTGGAATTTTACATTTATCTTAACTGTATTTAATATACAAATATAACTTGGAACTTGAGACTGGAGTGACCTAGGCTTGGATCAACACTAATTTTTTTACTTGATCAATATGAGCAAAATCAACTGACTCATCTTGTCAAGTGTCTGTGTGACTGAGTGACATGCATCAGCCATCACATCCAAGAAATTAAAAACTTGTCTGGAATTGTTACAATTTACAACCCTGTTTAGTGTTTACACTGCTCAGTTAACACAACAACATTGACTGGTCAATGGAAACATTTGCAGAAAAAAGAAAAAGTAGTGAATAAAAAGTATAATTATGTGACAAAAAACAATAATCATTTACATTATGATTTTATATATGAAATGGTAAAATCTGACTAACTGCCAAATATTATGAGTTAAAACCAAACAAAGAAGGAGGAAGTTCAACATGTCAAAATATGACTAGGCCTAATGATGCCATATAAAACAGCAATAGAAATTAGTAATTTAGAATGGGAATTTGGCCATTTCATGATTGTGCGTCTGTTTGGCCTTTAGGCTTTAGATTTGTCCTTTATAAGTTTGTCTTACATTATACCCTAGGGTCTAAATCTTTATTCTTTAAAGATTTCTGAAATATTGCATGTAAATTTCTTCAAATAACTGTTTTAAAGCGACTGTTTTAAAGCAACTGTCTGAACACACAACGTCTTGGTATACTGTACATGTAGGGTGCATTCAAGCGACACTTTTTCACCCTGGCCTAGAAACAGTCGCTTGAACGCTCTCCTGATCCCGCAGTAACCATGTTTTGTAACGGCGGCATTTTGATTTGTGATTCACGTTTGTAATTCTAGCTTCAAAAATCACTTAAGCGTACCAGTAGATATATATACACATACTTTGATACATATACTTTACTTAATTTTATTATATTTTAGGCTTAGTCAGTTTATAGTCACAGTATCTGCATCTGCAGCAGACTTGATCTCACGATAATTTCATCTCACTCGACTTGCACTCAATTTGGGCACGTTTGGTATGGACAAACTTTATTAGGATTCATTATTAAGCAATTTTAATGGTCATAACTCTACAAATTCCATACAGGCACATTACAATTTAACTTCAAAGGCAACATCATGACTCATTTATACATAACTGCATTTACTAGTCATTTGTAGATCGTTTTCTTACCCTGTTCAAGCCTGAGAGAAAACGAGATACCGGCTACCGGAACTTGATCTGCAGAGAGTATGCGAGCAGTGTAGAGGGTCAAATTAGCGACAAGTTTTCTGTCTAATATTTTCTTTACACTGATTATATAATAAAAAAACAAATTATCTTCATAAATAAATATTTTTATATATTTAAATATTTATTTACGTATTTTAAAGACAATTTTGTAATGTAATTTGCAATAATTATATCATGTCATGCACATTGTCACGAGTTTTAGTGATCAAGTTGTGAAAAGTAGGCAACATTACATCGCACGTACGCTCCACCTCTCCGGTAGGTCAATTCTCCCCCAACCTGTGCCGTAGCGTTCAGTACCTGCGCTTGGCTCGCGTTGCGTTGTCCCCGGCCCCGGCCCGTCGTTCGAACTTGTATTTACCTATATAGCACTGCTGGCACAAATGACGTGTAGCACTGAGTAGACTTGCGGAGCTCTGGCCGAGCAGAGTAACTTTGTGATTTTTTATTAGAGATTCAGTTAGAGGGACTGCAGTATTTCACACAAGACGGTATCAGTGCAGGTAATTTTGTCATGCCATGTAGAATAATATAATCTGATGTTTTCTCTCTCGAGCTAGTGAGAGTGAGAGTGAGAGTGAGACTGATAAGATAGTGAGAGAGAGAACATCAGATGCTCAACTAGACAGAAATGACCGTCTATGGGTCTATTGACATTTGTCAACATTCCCCTTACACATTCTAAAGGCGGAACAACCGTCGATATATCATCATCTAGATTTCAGTTCAAATTTCAAGCTTCTATGCTATGATCTGTCCGTTCTAATATATATTTGATTCCTAAACTAATTTACAGCCCACGTACATGTATAACCAGATAACTATTAACTAGACCGAATTTCTGTCTCTTTCGTTCGCCTCTGATTTGGGTAGGGTCGGCTACTCTAAGGAGAGGAGCCGGCCGACCTACCCAAATCAGAGAGGAGCCGACCATACCCGTAGGCGCAGACAAATATTTGTTTCTTCCTTTTATCGTCAAGATACCCAGTAATGCCAATGGTATGTGAGAGTAAGACTTGAGATAATTTGTTTACAAAGGCTGAAAATCTTGAAATGTCATTTTATTCAATAATTAAAAGGACATTTCCTTTATCTAATCTTAAGACTATATATTCTGGAGGTAAATTGATGAGGAAACTGATCGCCACTGACTATTATATGTTCCACCAAAATAAGTTAGGCAATATAGGCTCTTTGTGGAATAATTTCAAGATGAGACAAGGCAAGCTATTGTAATTGTTTCAATTGAAAATACATAGATCTACATAGACTATGTTAATATGTAAATGTTGATTTTAAACTGACTGATATGAAGTTTCCCTCCAATTCTAATCTAAATACAGGTAATCAAATTATCAAAATGACAATGAATGAAGTTGTGTTGAAACAAACTGTTAGTCATAGCACTTGTATTTATAGATATTTTGATCTTTTTACTTTTTCAATCACAGATTGTAGCACGATGGGGGCATCATTCCGGAGCTACGTGTGGGATCCTATGTTACTGTGCTCACAGATCATTGCCATGCAGAGCGTCTTCTACGTGTGCTTTGGTATTTGGTTGATTGTTGTGGACTTTATTTTGGATCATCCCAGATCGCTAGGCCAGATATTTGGTTACGATGTAGGTCATTTTTCCTGTAAAAGTTTGTACCTTACCAATGCTGTAGATTCGTTTTTTTTCTCCATCTCATGTTTTATTTTATTCTCTACTAAACAGTTCCATCAAATGTGCTGATATGGAATGAAAGTGGCATACCTTTAAAGTGATAGACCGGAAAGGCTATGTATTAAATGTATTTATTTTGTTTCTCGATGTAATTTACCACATGTTAAATGTTTATATTACAATTGAGATGAAATTTGCAAAATGTGAAATCATTTAATAATAATAATAAAAACAGTTCTTATATTTTTATAAAGCGTTTACCACCAAAGTCTCTAAGAGCTATAACAAACAAAATACAACGATAAACAATTACATATTTAAAAAAAACGAAAACAGTATGCACAATGAATGAAATATTTGCAACTCGTCATGCAATAAATATGTATATCTCTATTCTTTTACTTTTATACATACCCTGGTATATACAACTGTGCCAACAGTGAAATTATACATCAACTTTAAACAGTTAATAAGATTACATACAGTAAATACATTTCGTTTCAGAAATCGGTGTTGTCAATTCTGATTTTGTATTATGCCATTCATAGTTTATCAAAGCAAAACAAATCCTTCATTTTATTTTTTAATTAGAAATGTTATATGATTTTATAATACCCGTTTTGTCTCCACAGTGTCTTGACTTCAGCAGTTCTGGAGGGAGAATGATCGCTGCAGTCTATGTCATGAATGCACTTACTTGGTGAGTACATTTTAAGATGAAAACTCTACAAAATTTGTCCATTTCAAGACTTGTTAATGACTTGTCATTGATTTCAAGTAGTAGCACAACAAATTCAGGGAGCAGGGGCTTACTCATGGTTATGGCTGTGTGTTTGATGATCTTTGGAGAAAAAAATCCAGAGTTGCAGATTTTGTTAATTCTAATTTACTGTTATACAAGAACATTAAATATTTGTGTGTGTGTAATGTTCACATTTGATTCTCTATATTGGTTACTGTTGTATTTAGAACATATCAGAGAAAGTTTTTTTGAATTACCGGTAGGAGAAACATGTTCTCTTGCATGGTGCCTTCACATCAATAGAGATTTTATTCAGCCATTTAAAAATCTTCAAAGTCTTCTGTAATTTCTACAAAAATACTGCATGTTCTGGTGATGATGATTGATGAATATGTAGCGGTATTTTATTTCAGTTGAGAATTTGAGTTTCTTAATCAATGAAATTCCAAACCAATATTAACATTTGATTTGTATGCCTCCTCAAATCTAATAGAATGGTCATGGGTAGGAACGTTTTTTAAAATAATTTTGTTTTTAAAGAAAAACTTGATACATTTCCATGTTCCCTTCATTCTTTCCAATAATGATAATTATTATAATTTTTGTGTGGTATTATGATCTTTAAATTATTTTTTTCCTCAGTGCTACTGGACTATGGTGTATTGTGCAAAGGACAAAGCAGTGTACAGACTTCTCAGTGACAGTGCACTTTTTCCATTTCATCGCCTGTTGGATGTACAACTCGAGAATTCCTAGCTCGCTGGCGTGGTGGTTTACAAACATTGGTTGTATAGCGTTGACAACAGTGCTGGGAGAATACTTGTGTATGAGGACTGAGCTGAAAGATATTCCACTCACTGGGGCAAGGGCTGACTTATGACGGTTGTAAGATGGAGGCAAGGTCGCCCCAAGATGGACATCATGCACGGACAATGTGTATTTCTGAGATGAAACTCTTCACAATAATTGTTTCCATGGCATTGACAATGATGCTGGGAGGACAGTTATGCACTGCATCCGGACTGTGCTTGAAGACTATCCACTCCCTTGGAGCAAGAGCTAACTTCTTATAGATTATGCCTCATTGGTGCAAGGTGGGAGTAAACTCAGTGAAGCAGAATCCTTGAATTGTTCATGCAAAATGAAATGAAAGACATTGCGCTGATGCTGGAGCAAAAGTAACTGATGCCGAAAATAAGGAAGAAGGCTGCATGAACTCTAGTTCATGCCAGCGAATATGTAGTGTGTTTGTATTTGTAATTGTAAACAGACATAATTCATACAGTGTTATGGAAAATGTTCATGTGTAAGCTTACAGAAGACTACATATGCAAATCTGCTTTTTAAGAACTCCTTGACTCAACATGAATATCACAGTTCAATGCTCAATAAGGCTTCTAGATGTCGGGGAAGAGTGATGATGCTTGCTACATTACGCATGTACACATCTAGTGAGAAACTGCGCCTTATTATTAGGGGTTGCACACAAAAAGGACAGAGTAGGTATAGTTCAAGACGAGGAATGAATTTCAAGTATAGAGCAGATATATCTCTCGACTGTAATCATGACCATGCATACTGGAACATTTAATCTAACCTACAAGTACTAGTTATTTATAATTTGGCTACTTGTTTGACCAAATTTATATTTAAATGGGCTTGTCTTATTGTGATGTTAAAAAAGGGAAGCATTCATTTCAGTTCAAATACTGTACTTGTACAGTAGATGCACCATTCATAAAGAAGACGGATTTACAAGTCTCTACACTTTTTATCTCATATAATAAAGTACAGGAAATGAAATTCTGGCTATTCCTTTCCTGAATTTCCCCTCTTATATTGATTAAATTTTTTCAATTGAAATTCATCTCCCATCCTGAAAATTTTGAAATTATTTATTTGTGGTATTTGTCTATGGGATGATTTGTATTGTTTTAAAGTTCAGATAACTGATTCAATTCTTACAATGTATACAGCTACATGCGCTGTGCTGGCATGCAGATGACCTGTACAAATTTTTTGGCTAAGTATTTTACCCTTTATCTAAGCCAACTGAAACTCCATACCAGACTTACATGTAAGCCAATTATTTGGAGGCCTTGATTGGCAGGCATATGGTTTTCTTACGCAGTATTATAACCTGCGCACAATTATATCAGCGCGCATTTATTGCAACGCATCAATTGCGCATTACATTTTGATTGACTGTGTGACGTCACAATGCTTATCAGTAAGTATTTTACTTAGATTTTGTCTTACTTAAGTATAAGTCTAAAATGCAATTTGAATACGAGTAATACGAGATGAGTAAGTTACTTAACTTAGTCATTTACTTAGTAAATTTCTTACTTATGCTAAGTATTGAATTGAATACTGGCCCAGGTTCCTAGTACAGGTTTCAATGAGAAACACCATTAAAGGGAAACAAAACATGTGGTCTTTCTATACGGGTGGTTGCTATTGGTTTCACTGTACTCGTACTTTAATTAGGCCTAATTAGTTTCTTATGATTGTCCACTGACTGTACTATTGTTACATACTCGGTCTATGGGAACTTGCTCAAATACTTCATTACATGATGCACATCTCTCTCTCTCTCTCTTCCTCTCCCTCTCATGCTGTTGCCTTGTCATGTTGTTAAGAAATAAGTTTTATGATTTATTTGTTTAGATGTCTACAGTTAATGTGCAATTTGGATGTACAATGTAATTACATTACATGTACTCCGTTTAACACAGCATAAGTCAATGATATTCTTCTCATCAAACAAATTTCTCATGGAACTACCAATGTTCGTAATACAGTTTACAAGTAAATTACCCATACCCTTACCAAGTATGCATGTGAAAAATTAATTTTTCCTGATTTACGTTTGTTAACTGTACATGTACTTTTTCAGTTCAGAATATTGGTTCAGAAACCAGCCGTTGTGTTTTTTGTCATCCATTGGTTATGAAATACATGTACAATTGGCATTTGGCCTTCTGGGAAAATGTTGATTTGTATGGAATGTTGTGAGAAAACAAGATGTTCTACTGAAACTGAAGTATATATTGGCTAAAATATGAAGGATTAATTTGTTATTACATGGAGCTGAAGTGAAAATAATCGTCGTCAGGGCAGAATATTGGAGTTTCCAAGAAGCAACTGTAAATTCGGCTATTTGTGAATTACGTAACAAACAAACAAGGTACATGTACAATTTTGGATTTATACAATTTATACAATTTCATGGTTTTGTTGTGTACTAAAGTATCAATAAGGATATAAGGAAAATGTTTTAAGGAGAGGCACCTGTAAAAGTAAGACATGTATGTAAACATGTTTATAGTTGTATAAAAGAGAAAGAAGCTTCATAAATGTATAATTTATTTTTAATAAAGTCTATTTAATAAACTTGATGAATTTGTGAGTATTTTTAAATGCCATTAACCCCTTATGTAGGTTTTTGTCACCAAGTTTACCTCAAACATTTATTTTAATGTTGATACATTATTTAGATACACATAAAGACACTAAATTGCACACTGAAACAATAATATCTTTCAAATATTTCTTCCATAAATTTATTTGATAAAGAAGACAGTTCTATGTAAACACATAATATCATTCCACTTGTACAACCCTCATCAACACTATATAACATAATCATTTTGAAAATGTACTGGCAAGACACTGGTATTTGTTACAAAATAGCAGGAGAATTTATGCATAGATATTTGATAGAACATGTACAATGAATAGATCGAGTATGCACACGATTGGGTGTGATCATGGTAAAATCACATGAATAGTCTGGAAAAGAAGTTTGAAGGATCCCTTCCAAAAGCAATAAAGGGGTCAAACTGGGAGTTGAAAAGGCAATTATTCTTCTGCATCCGATCAAGTTTCAGCATGTTATGACAGTCGGATAAGAAATCGAAGGCAATCTGTGTGAAAATATTTCTTCACACCACACAAAATAAACGTTGTTCCTTCTATTCTTTCAAATTTTTTGACATCTGATAGTAAAATAGGAAATGATTTAATTCAATTGCTAGACTATTGCCTGGACTAACAACACAGCAAGGCCATGTATAAACACAACTAGGGGACTTAAAGGGATCGTTTAACAATGTTAAATCTGAGATACACGGCCCTACGTGTTATCAGTGTCTGTGATATGGTGTAATATTGAAGCCCTAAAAAAATTGCGCTTCAAAATGATCAAGAAGTGCCTTAAAAAAGTAAAAACCTTTGAGTGACCGGTTTTACCATACTCGTTTTCCCTAATAGACTGTAGTGTTATGAAAACCGTCAGGCGAACGGTTTGTAAAAGTCATGGGATTCCTGACTGACCTAAAGGTTTATAATTATCATTGCATCATGAGCTAAATCTAGAATTTTGTTTCAGAATCTGAGACAAAGTTACCGGATCCCTTTAAGTTTTAAAGTCACAACCATGAACCTTTACTTTGAAAATGGACTTCTTTCATACACAAATTGTTATCAACTATTCTTGTACATACTGTAGAATGTTTACATATACTGAATGATTACATCATATCATATCATATACTATTTGTATACAGTCAAACCTGTCGTAGTGGCCACCTCTCTATAAAGGGCACCTGTCTATAGTGGTACCCCTTATTGCATCCCTCTAGAATGATATGTTAAATGAAGTACCTGTCTACAGTGGCAATTTCTTGTGGTTCCCTTGGGTGGCCTTAATAAACAGGTTTGACTGTATAATAGTTGTACATTCTTTCATAATAATATACAATCTGAACTGGATAAAACACTTATGGAGTACTATGGATGGAATCAAATATAATAAATTCAAGGTTTGAAAGAGTTACTATATTTCATAACAGTATAAATATAAATGCATAGAAACAGTTGGCAAAAACAATGCATAGGAAATTCGAAGCACACAGTAGTAAAGCACATTTATATAAATCATCATCATTATTTTCTTGCTCCAACACTCTCCTTCCCTCCCCCTCCCCTTCCTCCCTCTCTCTCTCTCTCTCTTCCTCATATCTCACTTCCCAGATCCCCCTCGTTTTCATCTCCCCTTTCCCCTTTTCGTCTTTTGTTTCATTGATCTTTTTTTCCAAAAGATTACATGACCTAAAATAGCACAATCAGCACACCTTTAAATCCAAACATATAATTTTACCAATAAAGCAAAATTTTACCTTGACAAGAGCCTGACCTGAAAAAACCCTCCAATTCTCAAGATACACAATTATTATTTTATTGTCTAAATTATCTACATAGGATAGCCCTGTCAGTGGCATATTTGACACTATTTTGTATAAAGGCTCTGCACAAATGATATGGTTACATCACTAGACCCAGAACAAACTTTGATGTCAATTTACTTTGACTTACATCCAAGTATAATCTGATTGGATCCAGATCACCTGACCTCATAACTTCCATAAATCCTACATTTTGTTACCTATCACAGATGATGAGAGTTTATAGTGACAACAGAAGTAACTTCAGATTTTATATATTGCTTTTTTTGTTATCATTAATAATGATGGAGGAGCATATATAACATTTGCAGGGTGATATTACTGTTTTGCAGATGGACCTTGGTGCCATTGCTGAGATATATGAATGTAAGCCAATGAATAAGATCACAACACCTGAGAGATAACAAATGCCCATGTCTCATCTTATCGTCCTACTACAAACAGAGTTTATGAAAAAAAATAGCAATCAAATATAAAATAGAATTAGACATGAAGAAAGTTAACTTAAAATTAATCCTGATTCATATCAGGATTTATCAAAGAGTAAAATAGAAAATTGCTGTATATTGTGAGCCTTCCGGATGGAGATAAAGAGATTGGCTGCGAATTGTAGTGAATTCAGACCATCAAATAGCAATAGAATAAGACATGAAGAAATAAATCTGAAAATTCATCCTGATTCAGATAAAGATTATTAAAAGAGTAAAATAGAAAATTGCCGGATATTGTGAGCCTTCCAGATGGATGAACAGAGTCTGATTGGCTGCAAATTATAGTGAATTCAGACCATCAAATAACAATTAAATAAATGGCATTAGATATGAAGAAATAGAACAGAAACTTACTCCTGATTAAGATCAGGATATTTTAAAGAGTAAAGAAAAAAAAATTGCTGGGTATTGTGAGCCTTTCAGTTTAAATAGAGAAAGAGTCTTATTGTCTGCGAATCGTATTGACTTCAGACGGGTAGGCACAATTTAGAGCCATTCTGGATTTTGTTCCCCTGAAAAGTTCACAATAACCAAGCTTTTCCAATATTCCAACACAATGTATTAAAACCGAAATTTCATAATGATGTTCATGGAACACAAGATGCCTATTGCACAAAATACACATTAAAGGTACTATGTCCCATTTGCAGGCCCAAAAAATGAAAAAGTTAAATTCCAACTGCATTTGAAAGATAATACTAATTTAGAACTTCCCTAAAAAAGGTAGGGCTTGAAAATGTCTTCAAGTGGGAAAATAATGACTATTAGTTGTCAAATCGACTTTAGGGCTATAGAGCCCAAAAGTAATAGTCTTGATTTTCAGACAATTGTACCGAATGGTCATACGTTTTATGCTGCGCAAAGATTCAATCAGTTTAATCTTGGCCATCACAATAAGTGGGTTATTGATGTAGACAAATGCTCATGTACCCTTTACAACTCTTTTCATGTATGTTATCACCAACGAAGAAAAAAGGCCAGTCAGTCACTCAATAGTGTCTGACAGTGAAGTCTAGCAAGTAAACGGGTTTCCTTGCATAATTTGAATATGAGGACACTGCTAACATTTAAATTTCACAGATAGGACATACATGACATATTCATAATTCCTGCAAAGTTCTACAGAATTTGAGGTTGGCTGCAAAAGGGACATAGTACCTTTAAAAGATAATAACATAAATACAGACAGCAAATTCTATACTTTGTATTTTAAAAGCAAGTCACTGCAACTCCCAAAGAAGTATCTTTCATTTTGTGGTCCAACTCAATAAGATTACCCTGGTCATTATATTTAAAACCTTCACATACCACATGCCCTATGTCCATTTATATACATGCAGACTCGTGGAATGGTTAGCTGGTAATCACATTTGCCTTTCTGCAAACATTGGGTACCCACAATTTCTCTCTTCATTATTTCATCAGGCAGTTTTTCCTTTTCAGAGATGATAATAATATTCCGCTTCTATATAGCGCTCAATACATCTACGATGTCTCTAAGCATTCAACAGATTTACTATTACCCCGTTCATTGGATTCAATATTCCAACCAGGCATTACTTGACGCTCAAAAACTGTTTGACCAACAATGACGGTCGCATCTTACCAGGTACAGATTTAAACCTGGGTGGAGAGTAGCAAGTGGAGGTTAATATCTTGACAAACAATATTAGTGCTGTGTCGGGATTTGAACCCTCGACCTTCACATCAACAGTCAAGGACCTTAAACCACTCAGCCACAACACTCCTACAGAGATGAGCCTCCCCATTTTAATCTTGCTTTTTTCCTTTGAATGCTGGAACTTTTCTATCAACTCGGCTCATAGCTTTTTACTCGCTTGCAAAATTTAGAAACAGGATGATTCCTAGCTGGCATCCAGCTTACTCTGTTAGACAAGAGCCTCGTCATCTCTACCCGGACTTCCCTAGGCTGCTAGAATTCCTCAATCAACATGTATATTGGCCATATATAGGGATGACCACTTTGATTTCCTTTTTAGATGAGTGTTTCCTGGTCTTCATCCCTTTCACTCGAATACTGGAATTCTTCAATCAACTTGCATCAACTTGCTCATAACCTATCCATCATCCACCTCCCAGGAAATTTCAAAAGCTGACTAACGTCATTAACTTCTCTGCTTATGTCCAACACTAGGCTTCCTTTTTTTTCTTCTTGAAGTGAGCTTCCACATCTCTATCTGCATGCCTTTTCTTAGACTCCTGGAACTCTTCAATCAACTTCCTCATTGCCTGTCCATCGTTCATCTCTCTGGCCATGTCCAAGGCTAAAAGTCCAGTTTTCCTTATTTTTGGAGAACTTCCCCATCTTCTTTCATAATTTTAGAGTCTTCTTATCTCTACCTTGCCTTTTCTAACAGACAGCTATCTATCCATCTACCACCCCTCCGGAATGTCCAAGGCTGACTGTTTTTGGTTTAGGCTGGACATCATCATCCACTTCTCTAGCTACGTCCAACACTGAACACCCAGTTTTTCCTTTTATTTTTTCAAATGCGTGCTTCCCCATTTCCATCTGGTCTTTTCTTAGACTCCAGGATCTCTTCAATCAACTTTCTCATTGCCTGTCTATCGTCCACCTCTCTGGCCATGTCCAAGGCTGACCGTCCAGTTTCATCCTCTTTGGTTACGTCTGCTCCTGCGTCCAGAAGCAGCTGGACGATGATGGTGCTGCCCCCACAGACGGCTTCCATTAGGGCACTTATCTGCAGAATAGAGTGTAGGAGACATAAACAAGATCATTATACATTATATGAAACAAAACTTCTTGAATATCCTTAAAAACAGACAAATGAGAAAGAAATGCATGTAAGAAAAGTTATTGAACTATGCGAAATAGACCTGAACTGTAATTTAAATGTAAGGAAGAAGTTTTGATTGTCTGAAAATTTTGATTGATTTGGGAAGTGGGAAGGGACTTCAAATACAAAAATTCTTTGACATATGGCTGTAGCTACTCAATGCAATAATAGAAGACAAAAGTGGGCACAACATGAACATCAATGGTTGTATGAAATAAACTATGAAGTCAATTCTGACATATCAATCGTATCCCTAACCTTTACAGTAAACCTGACCTACAAACCAATCACGACAGTAACTGACCAATTATATGTCATACACAAAACATAACCTAGAGCAAATGTTGGATCACTATATCAGCACAGTATCTTTAACCTAGCTGAATAAAGAGTTCCTAAATTACAATCTTAAAGTCATGTGTATAAAGGGAGATGGTCGTCATCATCTATGTGCAGTACAGTAGTTCATACTTTGCTGTCACCAGACAAGTGTCACACACAGCAAACCTGAGGTCCCATCAATAAATACCCCCTAGTATCTCAGAGAGTCATCTGTTGAGGGAAATGTAAGATGATGACTTTTCTATATGGAGCGATTGGTGGAAAATGCAGAACAATGCATAAGGTCTAATGGTCATAAAACTGAAGGTTAACCCTGGTGAATGACAACACCTGTTATTGGGTAAACACCAGAATGTTGTTGAATCCCCCATGACAGCCCACTAATATGCGTATTTAAAAGTTCAAAAGATTGACAAAATGTCAAGAAATGTAACTCTCACCTTGCTTTTGTCATGTTGAATGTTCGGATCTACATTAGCACGATGGAGCAGATATCTGACAGTTTGTATCGAATTGTGCTTGACAGCTAAGTGAAGGAGAGTAGCATCTTGGACAGAGAAAGAAAAATTTCTATCTTGCATCTCCAGGAGCCTTGTGACCTTGTTTTGAGAAAAAAAATAAAAATAAATAAAACAATATAATTCCTATCCTATGGAATATCATTCAATGCATTATTATTACCCAGGCTAAATATGATAGATTGATGGATAGGTAAAATACAGAGTTCCAGAACAAATGAATTTTAAATCTAATATAGTTTGTTCATATATTTATCAGCATCACATATTGCACACGGCAAAACTTATGCTTGTATCTCATTTTTCATTTCTATAAATTGTTATAACATGGAGCTATTAAGTATTTTACAAAAAGTAAATGTACAAAAAAACATTTATAGTCTTTGTATCTCATTCAATGTAAAGACTTCGGTAAGCTGTTCTTAGACACACACACATACATGTTGATGGTATTTCATAATTTTTCATAATATAGTCTTGTGTTTGGTCTCTGACAACCTACCAGTCAATATCTGTATATACATAATATACATGCACTTATAAACTGATCACTGAGAAGTGATTTACTTTTGTTTATAAGTGGCGATGTGTGCAACGCTTTGTAACCGCAAGGAAAAGGCGCTATATCAAATATCTTTGGATTGATTGATTGATTGAATAAGCACAAATAAAGTTGATAAATCCCTGTCATGACTCACTGTATCCACATCATCCATTCTGACAGCACTGTGCAGGGTCTCCACGCCCCCCTCCTCTTCCTCAGCGCTGAATGAGAGCATAGAGGCCGAGGCAGTGCTTCCCTTGCTGATGGTCTCCTCATCGTCCATGTCTCCAGGTGATGCCTCTGTGATGATCACTTGAGGATATAAAGCAGGATGTTCAGAGCTGTGAGAGATCACTGTACACATAAAAAGAGCAAAAGAAGACTTCTTAGGCCCGAATTCACAAAGGAGGTTTACATTTAACCCATGGTTTAAACCCTCATTTACATAACCCATGGTTTAAAAATAAGCGCAAAATAAGCGTACCTTGCCTTACGCGCGTCTAATATTGGACCTCTTGACTGTGTTGCGCTTATTTCACGCTAATTTTAAACCATGGGTTATGTAAATGAGGATTTAAACCATGGGTTAAATGACAACCTCCTTTGTGAATTTGGGCCATGAGGTTTATTGAGATATGATGTGGCAAAATCATGGCAGTTTTTCATGATAACGTAAAGTGTAATAAGCTTCACATTTCTGTATCTTATAATACAGAGATCAGTAAATAATCACTAGTCCTTTGTTGAGCTTAGTTACCATTCATTTACACATAACAATCAGCGTGTTTCCACAGAAAACATCGACACAGTATTTTCCGTGTCATACCGTGTCATACCGGGTCAGTTTTCCTGTGGAAACACAAGCGTGTTGGGTCGAGTCGACCGAGATGCGGATTCTCAGATCCACCTCTGGGAGGTGGATCTTGACGTGTCGACCCCAAAGAACTCCCTGTAAAATCTCTGTGGAAACACACAGCGACAAACCGTGTCTGGCGGAGCATCAGAGCGCACGAAGCCCCAATCACCACTGCAGCGTGATTGGTTGAAATACGCGTATACAATAATATGTTTATATACGCGCTGTACGTAACAATGAAAAATGTACGTCACAATAGAATAGCGTGGAATCCTGAGTAGATCTGAAACCATGATTGAGGTCAAAGGTTGAATCTTGACTTCCGATTGACACGGCATTTTCCTGACTTGGAACACGGAATCGGGGTGAATTGGAATGCTGCGCTCTGTGGAAACAGATTGGTTTAATACCGTGTCGCCGCGACACGGTATTTCAATCCGGAAAAGATAATCCGGGTTTCACTTTTTTTCTGTGGAAACACGCTGAAAAACAGTAGCAACTTTTTTCCGGCGGGTTACTCGCCATCATGTCTGAACAAGCCTTTAGGGTGACTTCCTCATGCATTCGGAAAATAATCGCCAAAGACACACCAATAAGACCAACAACAGACCAAACATTCAATTACACTGCCCTGAATGGCAAAGAATCAGTCGGGATGGAGTCGGTTTGGAATCGGGTCGGCGGTATGACTGAGGTGTAACCAAGTTCAAGAGTAATCATCAATAACCAAATCATTAGAATACAATTGCATACCATTTTGCATGACTTCTGCATTGTTCCTCTGTTCTTCAACCGTGCAAAGCCTCTCCCACTCTGCCTGCACCTCGTCATTGGAACCAGTGAGGAAGAGGTTCCTGTGTCCCGCTAGGATCTCCTTCCAGTCTCCAACCTCATCCATCTGGTTGATCCTCCCCTCCAGTCTAGGGGCGATGCGAGCTCTGGCCTGCTCCACCTGACCCAAGCTGGCTGACTTCACAAGGCTGGGCCTGCTGTGAATAAAGCAGTCGGTTTAATGGTTTTCTGATTTCATGGGATGCTGCAAAGAGAGAGGCAGGCATTCACCTACTATTCAGAGGCACTTATCATTACCCTTGCTTCAGTCTATACTACTATTACAGTGTAAGATTTATTCAGGAAACTTGTGTGTTTCACATACCCATCCCTATCGAGTGACATGTGCACATCTAGTAACTGCATGGGTGAACCTAAGGAGTATTGCATCATGAGATAGTAGTTGCTTATAAACACTGATGCCTTATCTATCTTAATGGCTTGATAATGATTGATGCATGCTTTTACATAATTTCTAGGTTCTAACTTCGGGCTAACAAGGCTCTATCCATGGCCAAACCTGCATGGCTTCACACCGTAAGCTATATCAGAAGTCTACAAATGATTAGTAAAGCCTGAGTAAAGCACCCACCTTCTATATACACAAGAAAGGTCCAGACTATAAACTTTTCCCTAGCAGTGGTTCTTAAAGCTTCAACAAAGTCCTTACCGACAAGGTTCCATACCCCAACTACATGTATTACACTATATTTCTGTGGGCCTTTCGTAAAAGCACTAACTCGAGGCTGCTTAGGCTCTGTCTATGTCCAGACCTGCATGATTTCAGACCCTGAATTATACCAATAGTACGGAAGCCATTCTTTAACTGTTCCAAAATGAGTTAAGCACAAACCCAAGGGTGACTGGACTTTTGCCGATGGCCAGAATTGCCTGGTTTCAGACCCAAGACTGTCCAAGGAAAGTAGAAATTATATACAGTGAGGCTGACAAGACTGTCAAAACTTACTTTAGTAATAAAACTGTCCATCCTGATCTACCAAAGCGCACTTAAAGCGATTCCTTAAAGCTTATCTGCCATAGTTTACAGGAGGGATTAGAGCGCCCTGCAAGGTCACTGGACAGGTGTTTATCTCATCAACTCAGCTCTCAGTTAACATAAGAAAAAGAGGATCATGGGGGACCAATGGTCACCGATTAGGCATTGTTTGTAATATAGAGGGCGCAAGTACCTACAAGTAGTGCAGTGGGCCTTTAAGGGTTAATAATTCCTTAGTTAAGACGTAGTGTATTTCACAATCTGATGTAATTAAAGTTGCTTAATTATATTTAATTATGTTAGATTATTTTCGTTCTCTGTATCTTCTCATGTAATTTCTTATATTTAATGTATTTACCTTGTTAGGCGCCTTGAGCATCTCTTGGGGTGGATATGGGCGCATTATAAATGTTGTTATTATTATTTTTATTATTGATCCAAAGACTAACCTACTGAGGCTGACCAGACTCTGTCGATGCCTGGACCTGCATGGCTTCAGACCTTGGACTATCCCTGCTGAGTGGAAGTGATTCAGAACGACCGTTGTCAGAACAGGTCCTTCTTCAGCATCCACAAGAACAGGGCAACTACAGAAGACCTTGTAACCGTCTTTACCATTGGCGATGTACTCCTTGGTGCATAACCGGTATTTCTAAAGGAAAATAGGTACATAAAGATAGGGGAGTGATTTCCTGATAAATATAAGCTATAAAGCTACTAATTTCAGTAACAGTAAATTACTTCAGACCATCGAGGTCAAGTTCAAGTTCAGTTTATTCAGGTCAACACATTTCATATCTTGGACAAGAATAAAATGGTCTTGGCAGCCTTAAAAATGGACCATGGTATACCTGTACTTGTATCAGTACAACATTACCCAAACAAAGTAACTACTGAACAAGTTCCTTACTTCATGCATGGACCCATAGCATACACCACAGCTTTCTTGTGATAAAGATAAGGGTAATATATCTTATGCATTAAACTGAAAGTTGGCACCCCCCCCCCAAAAAAAAAAAGAGAAGCCAATAATGACAATTTAGTTGCTCTAAAAGGCCACTCATAAAATAGTTATTGTTCATCTACATGTATTACAATAGTAAGAGGCAAAATATAAAATAACAAAGGTCACTATTAAAAGAAAAGGGCAATTTTCTCACCTTATCAGGTAAGATACACTGGCCATCCACCACCACAGTCAGAGGATCAACTCTCTGCCCAGGGGGCGCTGAGGGGTAGAAGCCATACCTCATACCAGAGACCTGGGGGAAACGACCCTCTTTCTTAGGGTACTGACTCACACCATTCTCAAGGGCTTCGTACAACTCATCACCTGGTGGCACAAAGGGGTAGTTGAAATTGGGCAAATAGTTAAAGAATAATCAATGGTAAAACTGGCATGAATTTTGTAAATAAGGCTTAATATATTTGTAATCACTACATTAACTTGACTTACGGTAAATGCTTTTAATCTGAAATACTTACAATGAGAACAGTGATGACAACTTAAAATGCATTCGCAATGCTAAAGTAACCAACTTTACCAATATAAACATATTTAAAAAAAGAACACTTAACTCATTAAATACTAAATCTGGGATAAGCTGGAATTAAACTGATTACATAGAAAATGCAAATCAAACTTTAAATAATAATGTTGTACAGTATGAGTCAAAGGGACATCAAACACTCATAACTTTCTTATTATTGATCCAATATATTTCAAACTTCCACCATTCTGTTTCTCTTATTTTGTTATGCTTCCATACAAGTGAAAGTGTTGGATTACCCTTTAAGTCTGAAAATCTGCTCTTATTGTCTGGTGCCCTATTTAACTTACCTGTCACCTCAAGCACCATCAGAGGATCGATGAGAGGTAGAAGGGTCAACAGGTCACGCTTCTTGAACTCTCCTGCGGGGTGTATTCTGTCTGATCGGAATGTTCCTGAATTGAGAAGAGCTACGTCAGCTTCCAGCACAGAAAGCATGATGTCAGTCACTAGGTTACCTAAAGGTAGATAATCCAATTCAATGTATTTATTTGTCCAATGTCATTCAACATGGATATTTGGTTTGCTCACATGTAAAATAAAGGCTCAGACAAAGATTACAAAGAAAAAAATATGATGCAAAACATGGGTACATTTTGGTGATGACGAAATAATAGCCATACATGATAATGATTCTCGCTTGAATTTTTTGTCTTTAGTTATAAGACAAAGTTGAATCTATTGATGATGATGATGATGATAACAACGATGATGATAATTATTTATGCATTGATGATTAAGATGATACTACATGAATAGCAACAATGAAAAGAATTTTCCATGCTCTCCTCACAATCTTTAATCTCAAAGGATATGCACTAGAATTATTCCAAAATCGTGGTGAATTACGAATATTGTCCAAGCAGTTTTTTAGGCAAATATTACTATAAGCTCTGATCTGACTTTACCAATGCTCTATTCCAACCTTAACATGACAAGGAAATATTTTGACAACAACTTAATGCATTTTTGGCATTTGTATTGAACTACATGTATAAGGTATTTCTCTTACCAAGAAAGTGAGAAAATACAAAACGATTGATCTCTTTCTTGCTCCTTCACACCAATATGTATAATGTCATTTGCTTCTTAGTTCTTACATGGCATTCTACTGAGGTTCATATTACAGTCAAACCTGCTTTAGTGACCACCTGTCTACAAAGACCACCTGTCTACAAGGACCACATTTTTTGTTTCCCTTGAAAATGGTTTCTCATTGAAACATGTACTTAAGGAACCTGTCTACAATGGCCACTTTTTGTGTTTCCCTTGGGCGGTCACTATAGATAGGTTTGACTGTACTACCAAAGTTCTTACCTAGATTGGTCTCCTGAGTCCTGATGGAAGCAAACCTAGCATCCAAATCAACTTCGATCACTCCTAGCTTTCCTTCCATCTCTCTCTTCATCACATCTATTCAACAAGAACATAAAAACAATATTTTGAAAGTAAACAGACATTATGGCAGAATCTGTTTCACTTGTTAACAAGATTTCTAATTTTTCAGCAATCATGGCAATAGTGTAGAGATTAAAAAAAAGAAAAAGAAATACAATGACTAATAATTCATGATTTTTTTTTAAAAGTGTAATTACGTGAAACTAAACCCTCATTTGTAGTTGGGTCGAGTAGGAGCTATAAAAAAAAAAATCAACTTTAAGACAACAGATTTAGCAAGAGATAAAGGTTTGAATTTAAAAGTTGTCACTTTTCATTTGGAATCACATTATGACCCTTCAGTTAGACAAATGAAGTCTTTTTACACACAAAGCTACCAGCAGGCAAAATAGCTCTTCTCTAAATTATTAAGATAAACAAGACATTTTTTCATGATATGGCATGTAAAAACAAATTTACCCATGATATACCTTGATAAAATTCCTGTGGGAATGGTTAAACTAGTGAAATAGGACGATTTGTGTGATATATTAGAGGTAACGTTACCTCCATATCGGTCCACAATCATTTTCATCTCCTCATCTTCTGCCACTTCCTGGTCGATGACCACCTCCTTGATGTTTATATTGATGTCGTGTGGTGTGAACCGCAGAGTGATGATGGACAGACTCTTGAAGTCTGATCCACTCTTCACTATGTATGTTCCATTAACCTACAAATGAATGCAGAGACACACGTAGAGTGATATCTGAATGGAAAGTTGTGTGGAAACGTACGACAGATATCACTTGGAAATCTGCAGACGACGTGATAAATGGATTGTGAATATGATGCAGCCCACTAAAAATTCCAGGAACTTTCCTCCATAGGCGGACACAGCTGGAGAATGATTACTATGTCAAATATTTTTTAAATTTTAATGCATGACCAACAAAACACATGCACTTGCAAATAATTCAAAATGCTGTACAAGTGGTCCCAATGATCAACAAATGTCCCAAGGCTAAACAAAAATGAAAAAGACAAAAAATGCCGCTCATACCAGCAGAACTACTAGGGGCAAATGACACTTAAAGACTACCGTAAATCTCTGTGTGTTAGACGCATCTGTGTATAAGACGCACCCTATTTTTAGGACCAAGACAAAAAACAAACAAAAATTGCTTTTGGTTTTGCTTTTTTGCTGACACTAAAGGCAGCAAGCCAGCAATCCATTAGTCAGTTCTTGAGATAACGCGATCACAAGTACGGGACGTACGGATGGACAACCCAAAAACAGAATATAAACATTAAAAATACATGTTTTTTATTAGGAAGTTTGCAAGGATGTTGTGTCACTGGGATTATTTATAAACTTGTGGCCACACAGGCAAAACTTTGCGGAGGAAATTTCTTCATCTCCATATGGAGGACTTATTTCTCCTGTATAGGATTTAATATTTGAATAGAATGACATACCTGATTGACGCTGTAATCATGATCATGGCCGGCGAGAATGAGATCTATAGCTGTAGTTTCTGATGCCAATCTGATGTCGTTGGGCAATCGCATGTGTGTCAGAGCTATGACAAAGTCAGCACCCTGGTTTATGCGCACAGAGAGAAAAAGTAAATGTTGGGAGGATATGGGTTCAAAAGAGACATAATAGTTCAGTTCTTGTATAGCGCATAATACGTTATGAAATAACATCTCTATGCGCTTCCAAAGAGCTTTGGACTTTATTACCCTAGCTTTAGCTCCGGCAGCCTTATCAGTGCACAGTGCATTTCAAGGATTAATCCTACTAGGTACCCATTTACCTCACCTGGGTTGAGTGTAGCAAATGTAGATCAATGTCTTGCCAAAGGACATTAGTGTTGCGGCGGGACTCGAACTGCGGACCTTGTGATCGACAGTCCGGTGACGTATCCACTCGACCACAACACCTCGACATATGATATCGCCTGTTTGGAGCCAGAAGGGCATTGATTCACATATGGGTCATTCCATGAAGTTGGGGCAATTTTTGTGACATACCAGAAATGAGAAAGTATGTCTCCTATCAACTGTAACAATGTTTGCTCAAATTGAGTTTTGTTTAAAAAGCATAGCCAACTATCTTCAGAAGTGAATCTTCATGGTGAATCAATATCATGGACCCCAAGTTTATGTAATGTTATATGAATATGGTATCCATGTAATGCTGGTAAAAAGAAAAATGTGTATTAAGCAAAGATATTAAAAAAGTACCTGAAACAGGAATGATTCTAGCAGGGCACTACTATATATAATCATTGCATAAAAATCTTCAACAGACAATTTCATCTTCCATCTTAAATAGAAGATCTGATAGTCATACCAACTTTACATGGACACATTTTTTGCCCCAACTATATTCGAAACGTGAAGTTCATGCCCTTCTGGCTCTCAACAGAAGATGTACATATAGATATAGAAAGGGATCAGAGAGAGAGACCGAGAGGGAGAGAGAGAGAGAGAGAAACATGAGGGACATAAGAGAGGGCAACAGCACCAATGGAAAACTGATGAAAATGTACAAATAGAAACAAACAAACAGAAAAAAGGGGGATAATAATAGTTATAATTTACTTTTCACAAGAAGTCGAAACAAAAAGTATCTAATTCCTTTGATGATTCTTCTTTCAATGTTACTTACAACTTAAAGGAACATCTCAAACTAATTCTCACCTGTTCTTTCAGTTCTGTAGCGAGGGTCTGTCCTCTCTCTACATAATCTAGATAGGTGACATTTTCTCTGTCTACAGTTGCCAAGGTAACAAGCCACTCCTCCTCCACAAGGCCTATAAGACCAATCTAGATATGAGAGAAAACCACGTGGGTGTGTAAAAGACAAGCTTTATTCTACTAAACTGGCTCAGGTACCTCTACAGTAACCAACCATCTCCTTCACGTAAATCTTTGTAGACACTTCATATCTACAAAACAAAGTATTTGACTTTCTATGTAATAGTTCAGAGATTTGATTATTATTATTATTATTATTGCAGAAAAATTTGTTTATCATAAAATTTAAAGATCAATGGTTTTATCTCAAATTCCACTCTGTTATTGGTTTGAAACATAAATTTGAATTGTACATCCATTCAATGAGGCACAAGGGCGTAAAACAAGCGTGACGTGGCCCCTTGTAGATCGAAAAACGCAATCCGAAAATGCAATGATCATTATATTTTGCTTGCTCGTCAGATATTTCATGGGAAAATCTTGGATCTGCCCCCGAACATCACTCATGAAAGAAGAAAAAAAAACACAATAACACCAAAATCAATGAAGAGCTCACTAACCTTCTTATTTTGCCATGTTATGAGTCTTGTCACGATACCATCAGCCAACATCTGCTCAGTAAAATCATCAATGACATTGCTTAGTAACCATGGAAACTGAGTCTCTTTAACAATATCTTCTAGATTGTCAACACCAAAGTCTGAAAATAAATGGAAATATCATTCACAGATTGGTGATAGTTGATGGATGAAAATTGATCATAACTAGATGGAACTTTGACTGCGCGCAGTCGAAAATGATGCCTCCGTCATAGAGCAATTTTACAAACCAAAACAGAAGAAATTTTCAAATTCAAGTTCAATTGTAATCCATTAACAGGTTCTCAGAATATTGTGATTACAAGCAATTTTTCATATACATATATGACCCTTTGATGTTTGACCTCATGACCCAATAACCCTAAGTTCATTGGCTCTGCAAGATGTCCTGAGTTAATCTGTCAGTTCTAATAAGAATGCAATTACTTTTTTTTTTTAATACATAATGAGCCCATGACCTTTGACCTTTGACCTTATGAACCAAGAATCTACTCAGTTCATTGGCTAAATGATCTAAGTTTGGCAGGAATCCATCAATCTGTTCTATTGATAATGCGATCACAAGCTATTTTTGCATACATAATGAGCCACATGACCTTTGACCTTGACCTCATGACCCCAAAATCTAATCAGTTCATCAGCTCTGCAAGTAACATACATGACCTAAGTTTGGCAGGAATCCATTAATCGGTTCTTGAGATAACGCGATCACGAGCTGTTTTTGCATACATAATGAGCCCTTTGACCTTTGACCTCGTGACCCCAAAATCTACTGAGTTCATTGGCTTTGCAAGATACATACATGACCAAAGTTTGGCAAGAATCCATCGATCGGTTCTTCAGATAACGCGATCACGAGAACGGGACGTACGTACGTACGTACAGACGTACATAAGTACGGACGGACGGACAACCCGAAAACATAATGCCTCCGGCTACTTCGTAACGGAGGCATATAAAATAGAAAGTTACCAATATGAGCCCAGTATTCAAGTGTAAAACAATACTCTCTATGATTGGCGATCATTGCCATGACAACATTTCATTAACTCACCGAAATCATGGTTGCCATAGACAGCTGTATTGACTCTCAAGGCATTCAGGATGGGTACCATGTGCTCCCCTTTGGTAAAAGTGCTCACTATAAATAAATGAATAAAAATCAGCATTAATTCACAATAGATGGTTTAGTCTGATGAATTAATATTTAGCTATTAACCTCATTTTGCCAGTATGCAAGGCCAGAGAGTCTGTGCCCTGCTTTTACATGAAAGGCCTGGCATACTGGCAAAAAGAGGTTAATGTATTATTTATTTATTTCTAATGAATTTCATCTGAAACCTTTTATATCATATATCTTTATGCTTGTTATTTCATTTGATGCAATAGTTTGTTATTTAATTTTGTATTATATGCATGTATGTCATCTTTAAGTAGTTTTTTCTATGTATTTATTGATGTATAATGTATTTATGATCTGTTTTATGCTTTTTACACAGACTTGCTGAAAAGCAGTCTGTTTAGACTTATGTGAGTTTTACCATGAATAAATAAATTCAATTCAATTCAATCTTTGATTGACTTGATTAAATTTCAAGCTAATTTTCAACAGTGAAGTGGAAAAGCTGATGACAGACATGGACAAATTGGCCCGAATTCACATAGGAGGTTTGTCGTCAAACCTCCTTTTGTTTTGACAAACCTCCTTTTGTTTTTTACAAACCAGCTTTGTAAAAAACGCGTCAAAACGCGTCATATGACGTACATAAACCTCGGTTTGTCGACAAACCTCCTTTGTGAATTTGGGCCATTGTGTCTTAGGATCTACATTTATCATACTGTTGAGCAAATGACATTCAAGCTTCATGTACTTATGGACAGCTTAATTAATATCTTTTATAGGCAATTGTTGGAAGTTGTATTATCTTTTAATAACAGGGACTGCCTCGACAGAACTTTACAGTTTTATTTGCAGTTTCTATTGACTATCTTTTTATAATTCTGGTATTTGTAAACATGTTTCCATTTTGTGTGTGTTCTCTGTTTTCTATATTGTATATAAATACTCTTTTTTTTTAATACTTTCATATCATGTGTTTTTATGGATTTTAATTGAAATAAAACTTGAAGCTTGAAACTAGCTGCCTTGGACATATATATATTTTGGGTAAATGTTGGGCACTTTGGATACCACATTACTTAAAATTATGCTTTGTTTTGTAATGATATACTAGACAATTTGAAATAGCTGTCATATCAATTAGTCAATTATTTGAAACAAACACCAAATGAACACTCAATTCAATTCAATAAAAGGCTTATTTAAATTGAATTGAGTAGTCTTCTGACATTTGTTTCAAATGATGCACTGGATAGAGGCAGGAAGCTTAAAAAACAGAACAAGATATTAACACCCACATTGAGGAAATTGTAAAACAAATCATCATACAGATGCAGAGTCAAGAGTATAACATTAATTATTCATGAATACTGTGCAGTCTTTCATCACTTATTTCAGTGGTGCAGAACAATGACCTTAAAAACTCAATAAATACTACCAAACCAATAATTCAGTGCCATTCCATTATTAACACTAAACAAGATTAATTAGATAAATCAGCACGTACTTCGAAAAGGTCAATGTATTGTCTTGTTATGCAAATTTCATTTGCCAAGAGATCAGCACCTCTTTTAACAATTAAATCTCAATTTACATCGCTATATAGTGACTGACTTGACATTTAATACAAAGTAAACTGTTTTGACTGAGAGCAGAGCAAATGAAGTTGAGAGCTGTGGGGGATGACGCTGTAATTTGGCACACATAGGCTGCGTTTACATGACATTTTCTAACCTGATGATTGAAGGCTGATTTGATTTGGCACAGTGTACTGGTACATATATATATAGGTTGTGTTCACACATAATTTATAACCTGATTTAATCAGTTTTGGTACAAAATATACAATACAGGTTTTGTTTACACAATTTATTTTACAACATCATTCAATCAGAGTTGGCATATACTGTAAGCACAGTGTACACAGTATCTCATTAACTAATCAATGTGATCAAGTTTGGCACATACTGGCTGTCTTATAATTTTATCTACCGGTAGTTAAAATCTGTCTCAATCAGGTTTCACATTGGGCAAAATTCTCAAAACCTCATAATTGTTTTTGTCTTAGCAAATTTATATCATTCCTGATAATGATATCACAAATTCCTTTGGGCGAATGCAGAACCATAAAACAGAAACAAAAATCATACTATAATTGAGAGACATACTACATTGTTTGATACATTCTTGTTTAATTGTAGTGGATACAAAATATCCCTAATCAAGAGCAAAATTCTCATCTTATTTATTCTCATGGGACACTGAGAAGTCTACATCAAATCACACACATGTATGAACATTGCTTGTTAGTGTCTATTACATCATACATGTACATGCCTCCCATGCCAGATAAGTGAGATAACTGAAGGTTAGGTCAAGTCTTGTTCATTAATCCTTTGTTCTGAAGTCAAATATTATCACAGAAAATGTACACTCGCTCTGTTCTCAACAAAATTCCATCAATTTTCAATTTCCAAATCTAGTCTACCGTAGTTATAAATCCGATCTTAATCAGATTGTAAGAATCCATATAAACACAGCCACAGTTAGCACGCACCACCAGCTCAAGTAGCCTTGGGACTTATTGATTGGCTCAGTAAATACGTAGCCCAGACTTCATTAAATCTTTACGCTGAAAAATCAGGCATTGTCTCGTTACCTGCTTCTTCTCTTCATATTTCACTGTAGAATTCCTCACTTGTTTACATGTCTCCATGCCTTTTGAAAGGGTGAATATATTAAACCTTAGAGGAATGTTTGCATCAAGGAGATTAATTTTTTTCTTTCTTTCGATCGGTTGGATATTAAATATTATCAGCGTGTCCACACACAAAACAATTTATCCCGAAACTCTATAACGATACGTCGTATAAAGAATCATCATATAAATTCCAGGCTGTCCACACACAAGAAACGTCGTCACTAAAGAATCATCGTATAAATTCCAGGGTGTCCACACACACAAAAAAGTTATCCCGAAACTCTATAACGAAACGTCGTATAGGTGCGCAGTTTGCTACTGCGCAACTGTGCCACTGGAACAATGCATGCAGTATATTTATGTATAATCAGCTGGCTGCGCAGCGGTCAGCTGGAAGCAGAAATGAGAGCTCATAATCTCCTTTCGCTTGAGGTCACGTTAAGCCCCGCCCAGTTAGACTAGTTCCGTCCACACACAAAATGTCCGTGATTCTTTATCGAGTTTCAGTTCGAAACGATGCCCAAACCTGCGTTTTGTTAGACTAGTTTCGTTATACGACGTATCGTTAGTGAGTGTCCACACCTACAATTTTGGTCGTAAAACTATCGCGAAACGGTATAGCTAATCATGACTAGTCACTGAAAATGTTGTGTGTGGACAGGGGGTTAGTGAGATGGATACAAAGAGAGAGAGGAGAGAGAGAGAGTAAGAGAAACATCTGCCAAGTAACAACAATTAAACCAAACAACAAAACAAAAACATTTTCATACACCTGTACGTGTATATGCCCATATACAATTAAAATGTTGACAGTCAGCATATTGTGAATAATAATAATCTACTAGACTAGTGTTTCCTCATCAACAATTGAGTCTTGATCTATCTTATCATTTCTAAAATTTTCTACCACCATTGCATTATCACACCCTTTCTTCATCATCCTTAGATTGCAACGAACTACATTCAGACACACTTTCATTATTTGTATCATAAATAACGTGTCACTGAAAGAATAACAAAAAACGACAACAAACAAACAAACAAACAAGACAAAAGACAAATATTGCAGATATTTGAAATAAAAGAAAGGGATGGTTTCTAAAGACCTATTCAGACATGATACCGTTAACTGCTAAAAACAAAGAAGCCTAAAATAACTTTGAGAGAAAATGACAGGCAGGAGGCGATATGTAGTTTGAAGGGTAAAAAAAACATGCTTTGACTTTGAGCTCAAATGGCCCCATGTGTATAGTCAATGGCTCACTGATATGTGTGTATTAAAATACAGTTCTTAAAGTGCACTACTCAGCTACATGTATGCTCATTTAATTCTGCTGCAGTGTTTTTATTTTATAACGCGGTTTATTGCCTGAAGTCTGAATGGACCTTAAAATGTGATTATGAGAGTATAACTTACAGATTGAAGGATTCAGACAGTCCCCACTGAAGAGAACAAGAGGGTTGCAGTCCGTATAAGCCTTGACCACCGTAGCAAACCTAGCTGCTCCTCCACATGCCCCATCTCCAGCTTCAATGTTGTATACATCGTTGAAATGGATTATTGTTAGCACCTTGCAAAGAGAAATTTATTCAAAATACATGAAAACTGTGACTTTTCTGAACATTAAATGAGTTTTTTCTCTATTTGCTTTGATTTTATCCTGATAACAGGGCGAGTTTCATTACGCCGTGCATCTTTAAATTTTAAGGCCATATTCCACTCAAATTGTAAACCTGATGTTGGTTTAATAGGCTTTTGTTAAAAGTCAGGTCTTTATGGAGGATGTTAGTCTGAAGTCTAAGTTTGACTTTTGTTAAACATGATTTAAGAGTTAAGACACAGGTCGGTTTAACTGCATTACCGGTAGTAGAGCAAACACTGAAGTCTGCGCATTATTTTGAGCACAATAAAACTACTAATGGAGGAGTTCATCTACATGCTTTGTACTTACCTCTAATTGGTTACAAGTGTAGAGAGCCTGGATTTCATCCGTCAGACGCTGACGAGTTGGACTGACGCTTCCAAGAGATGGATTTGAAGAATCAGCACCTGGTAAAGAAGAAAAAAATTAAAAGAAAGAAAATAAGCATGGTATGTCGGGGGTGGATCCACCCCTGGCCCCCAAAATAGGTTTTGAAAAATTACCTTTAACAAAAAAATGAAGACGGGCCCGTCTCTGTTACCTTCAATCTGCATAGTGTATGTTATCAAAGTCTTCTTCACATTCAACTTTGCAAATGTCCCCCTCCCCCCCCCCCCCCCCCGACAGTTTCAAGAAGATCTCTAGACCTAGCTACCGGCCCCCAGTTTATTAAATTATTTTTATTTTGTAATTAGTGTCCAGGTTGATTAACAAGACAAAATTATTCATTCATCTCCATTCTCCATTAAAATAAACAAGTCTAATATTTTAGTTGATCTTTGCATATAAAATCATTTTCTATAGAATTCTAGAGCCTAAAAGCTAAATCATTCTATAGACCTACGTAAAATTGACTTCGTCTTGGATTTGGAAGTTGGATGAACATTCAATTTCAAATTCAAAATAAAAAAGAAGAATGTTTTATCATAATTCTTGTCTTCTTTAGTTTAATCATAACATTTTACTTGCTTTATCTAGAAAACGTGGACACAAGCTTACCCCTGTACAATTCATGTCCCCTCCAGCGCAGAACTTGATCCTCATCCGACAATAAATTCTGCCGCACAGTCCCTGCGTCAAAAGAGCAGCCGACCCCCATATGTCAGGCCCGGCTCTGCGGCTCGTAGCCGGAAAGGCAACGCGAGGGTACTTCTCGATCTTTAGGTCGAGCACATTCTCTCTCACTTTTTAGCTCAACAAACTTTTAAATTGGAGGTAGAATCTAAGTTATTTTTTATTCCGTATAATCATCATGACATTTAGTGGTAATGTTAAAATGTAGCAATCTTTCTAAACGATGATGGTATTCCGATACCAAGGCAACGAAGAAAACCGTCTGAACACGGTCAGTCGCTAGCCTAATTAAACAACAACCGAGGATCCGGATATCACCGGCCAGCCAGAGATGCAATTTGCATGGAAACAGCTTACCGGTCGAGCTATAGCTAGCCTCAGCAGAGGGCAGAACGCATTTTCGCCCCCCCCCCATAAGCCCCCCCCCCCCGAAAAATAATAAGCAGTATAGACTCTAATGCAGTATTTTTAAAAAAGGGGGGTGGGGCAGAGGGGGCAGTCTCCCCCAAACGAAACAGTGCGGGGGGGGGGGGGGGCCGGGCGCATTCAATTTCATAAACATTCCGAATGCCCGGCCTATATGGAGGATTTTATAATAGCGATACGCTTGCTTGTAACATGTAAGAGTGGTGGTGATGCAAAAATTTGTCTTCTGCCCCCCCCCCGCTCCCCCGAACGTTTTTGCTCATTACGCCACGGTCCCATAGGGTGAGCCCCCTGGAATGTTCCCCCCCCCCCCCGATTCCAAACTGCTGCCGGCGTGCCTGATTATACCACTGAGGGTCTTCACAAAGCACTTGTCGCAGCGGCATTTCGCAATTTCAGCGACAAATTTCGATTTCAGCGACGATTTTTTTCCCCCATTGCAGCGACAATTCTGTTTCACAAAGATTTGTCGCTGACAGGGGCGGATCCAGGAATTTCTTGCCGGGGGGGGGGGGGGGCACACGGTGGGAAAGAGATTGGCCGGGGGGCACGCCCCTGTTTTTCAGTAAATTTTGGGCGAATTTAGGGCTGATTTTAACACATTTTTTTTGGGCCGGGGGGGGGGGGGGGCACGTGCCCCCTTTTTACCCCCTGGATCCGCCACTGGCTGATGTACTCAGACCATCATACTGCAAACTGCAAAGTTTGTTGGACCTTGAGAGAGAAACAAACTTTGATTGAAATCATACCTGATAATGAATCACAATGTGGGGAGAGGGGGGGGGGGGTAGTTATATAGCACTTTTTTGCCGGGGCCGGGGGGGGGGGGGAGAGGGCCATTTTAATTTTGTGTTTCAAAAAGGTAAACTGACGTTACCATCTTTTTTTGCTAGGAGGGCTGGGTCCGCCCCCGGTGGATCTGCCCCTGAAGGCGCGTAAGCAGGGGGTGGTTTTGGGGGTTACCCCCCCTCCCCATTTTTTGTTAAAAAAAATAAAAAATAAAAAAATAAAAATCTCTTACCCTCCCCCCCCCCCCCGCTTATTTACCGGCCGACTGAGCGAAATATCAGTCGGCGCGATTATAAAATTTAACCCCCCCCCCCTTGAAAAAAATCGTGCGTACGCCACTGCGCCCGTGTGTGTGGGGGGGGGGAGGGGGAGGGGAAGGGGGGAGGGGGGAGGGGGAGGGGGAGGGGGGGGGGAGGGGTATAACCCCGTACCCACGTAGCTACGCCGCATGCCTATCGTATTAGAATAAACATGATCAGTGTTCTTTGATTACTATTATGTCCAGGCATCTTTTGTGACACCTTGATCCCTGGTTTCATGCAGTAAACAGTTAAGCCATTCGTCTAGACATCTACTTCAGTTGGTGTTCTTTGCGGTAAGATTTAGCAATTTTATTCATTTCATTTTTAACTTCATTTACATTATACAGTAGGTTTGCGGTTGCACCATGTGTGTGAGAGAGAGAGAGGTATGAGGAGTCCTGAACAGGACTCTGACTCGGTAATCTTTCTTGGAGGAGTGTAGTCCTGAAAAGGACTGTTTGTTATCTTTCTTGGCATATAGTTCTCAGGAGAACTATAGCGCTTGGAGAGGATGAGTGGCTCGACGTTTCGAACAGGTTGACTATCCGTCGTCGAAAGATTACCGAGTCAGAGTCCTGTTCAGGACTCCTCATACCTCTCTCTCTCTCATACACATGGTGCAACCGCAAACCTACTGTATATCTACATCACCATGCAAGCCGACACTTACAAGCAGCTTCATTTACATTGTTATCTTAATATTGGATAGTAATGATTTGAAATGTAACCAACAGTAAATTCAATTACACTGTGGTCATATTAAGCCTCTTTATTAGGTGATAATTTTCTGCAGCCTATAGTATAATAGACCCGGCCTACTCTTTCCGCTCAAAATAGGCTTCATGCAATCACAATCTGTACCACACAGTCCTATTGGTCAGAATTATTTGAAGACCAAAGGTCGATGTTACAGCGAATAATAAATTCATTGACAATGCCATTGCCATTGCCAATGCCATTATTCGAAGTTATCCTGACGTACATTGAGTATAAAAAAGTAGTTTCTCTTTATAGGCCTATATTAGAAAAATTACTGCGTGGATATGCTTCACGAATATCTTGTATTTGCCTTCTTGAGAAGAAAATTCTTTTATCTGGGTTCAACAGTCATAGAATGTTCCGTCGGTGAATAAATGAATAACGATTACAAAACTTCCATGAGCGCGCTTGTTCAGTATTCGTCCCGGTTGGTTAATTTTAGATTTTTTTGGTACAAAATATTTAATGATATTTTTTGGCCAAGCATGCGCAGATTGTATCTACGAACTGGCATATTACACATGTCATGATTATTTTGTCTACAACGGCACAAATCATGCAATCGGTGGAAGAGGGGGGGGGGGGGGGGTAGGACCATGGAGCCGTGTTTTGCCTACATTTTTAAAAGAATATTTTCATACATCCCCCTACCTGGGCGGTAAATGATAGTCGATTTGCCGCAATCCTCCGGTGAGATTAAATTTTCGACCTCCTCTCTATCAGAGCCGGCGTTCGCATGGCCCTTGGGTGGGTGGGAGGGGGGGGGGGATAAAAGCTCTACATAAGCGGGACTGTGTAGATATATTACGCCTCCCCCTTCCCACTTCCAACTGCTCTCCTCATTTTGTCGATACGAAGACGTTTAAAATTATAATCAACTGAGAAGAAAAAGGTCACAGTTTGGATTACAATCAAGTACCAAAATACAAAAGAATAAACAAATAGGATAAGTGCAAAATTAACTTGAGAACCTCGTCCACCTCGATCAAGAACTGTTCACGTTGGAAAATATGTCAAAAATGGTGATCGTGCAGGGCTGTGTAGTGACTTGTGGTGCTTGGTTAGATAACCTCCTTGGTTAGGTTCACTGATTCGGACTACGCAAGGAAAAGAAAATTCTGTTAAAATGTATAAGATTAAACATTCACTTTGATTATTTCCCTTGACAGAGATTTGCAGGATTTGACTCACTTTCGGCAAAGGAGCATCAGTACCGTTCAACCGGAGCAGCATCAAGACTCTGACGTGATGAAACTCTTTCCGAGTCTCTTGCTGTTGACCGTAGCAGTCATCGCCATCCAGGTCATGCCTTTGACCAATGGTGCAGACATCCTCGTAACTGTCTTAATCCCGAAGGCCAGTAGCCATTCCAAAAGTATGTCCGCCATGTCAGGAGCGTTGACCCGACGGGGCCACAATGTCACCATCCTCACCTGCTCCGCCGTAGGAACAAAAGGGTTCAAGAGGGACACCTACAACAGCGCCCTCCAGTACAAATTCGAGTCTTCTCCAGAATTACACGCTGCTGAACAAATGATACAAGATTTGTCGTTTGAGAAGAATCAGAAGAGTCAGTTGAATAACGTGATAGGTTTGGGGAAAGTCTTTTCTTTGTTGAGGCAAGCTTGCCAAAATCTCTTTGAAGACTCTGCGACGTTGGCTCTGCTCAAGGAATCTCACTTTGACATCCTTATCGGGGATGCCTTTGACGGATGTGATGCGATCCTCAGTAGTTACCTAGGAATACCGTACATTGCCTTGACAACATCAATGAGATATCCGTTCTTCCACGAGCACCTATACGGAATTCCATCGCCATCATCGTACGTACCCTTGGGTACCTTCCCTTTGTCAGACAGGATGACGTTTCCGGAGCGTGTTGCCAGCTTCATAGAGCATAACTTTGTCCTGAGCTTTTCACATTGGTTACACTTCGGGGCTTTGAAAAAGATAAAAGACAAGCATGGTATCGCGCCAGATCGAAGCATTGCAGATCTTATAGGTGGAGCAGAGTTGTGGCTGTGCATGACGACCTTCGCATTTGATTTCTCTCACCCTATCGCACCGAATTGGGTGGCTATCGGAAATATTGCCGATATTCCAGCGAAACCATTGAACAAGGTAAATGAAGTAAAATTGATAATGATAATAGTAATAATGATATCAACAACAACAACTACAACAACAGCAACAATAATAATAATAACAATAAAATAAATATGATATATTCAATAAATTATAAAATTGATGATTACAATTCTATTGATTATAATAAAACATATAAATAATACTGATAATGAAATCATTATAATAATAATAATTATTATTATAATCATTGGGTTTTATTTGCCCAGGGTAGCCACATCGAAGTGTCAATATTGCTCGTCCTGCAGCTCCTGCAATGCCAGGTATACCCGCGTACACTTGCATGTGGAGTGGCAAATGTGGATTAATGTCTTTCCATTGGCCGTCAGCGCTGGACTGTGGTTCGAACCATTTTTAAGTTCCGATATTCGAGCAACCGCCACTTCATATTCGGGTAGCAAGGTGGCTGAATATCTATTTCGTGGGCTGTCGGTGTAATCCAATGTCCCCTCCCCATGGTAATGATTATACTTTCAGATCAACAGAAAGCCCCCAAACCATCATTTCATAAAGATTTTTTTTATTTCTCTATATGCAGGATAGCTTTAGCATTACCTCATTTGTTTTCTTTTATTGAAGGAATACGAAGCCTTTGTTGAGGGGTCGGGGGAACACGGCTTCATCATATTGGCATTGGTAAGATGATGTGAAGATTAAAGTTAACAATATTTTGATGTTCTTGTAATATCGACGTTTCTTGTAATGCATTCATATTTATGCATCCTCCTCTCAAAGTGCCCAGTGACAAATATATGCTGCCTGTTTTACATCTCAATAATAACAATAATAACAATAATAATTATAGCATGTCTTATTTACCCAAGGTACTCTCAGTATTAATACTGTTCCTCCTAATGGCTCTGCAATCATAATTTACCCCTGCTTTAGTCGAGCTACCATGAAATTGCCAGAATGCAGATTGCAGTTGGTGCTAGTTCGGAAAAACTTTAATATTTATCTGACCTAGCAAAAACTAATTATGTAAACTGCATTTTGACAAGTGACTATAATACTTCGTCACTAAGAAAGCATAACGTTTGTGTAAATTAATAATGTAAAGAGTAACGTGAGCCGTATAAAATATCAAGAGTTTCAAGTTTTGTTCATTGCCAATGCCTCTCCCTTTTAATTGAGCTTTAGTAATATCCGAACAGAAGTTCACACCCAAGGTCTCTCCTTAGTCGCAAATCTATATATGGCTAATAGTCAGGTATGGAATTTGATAAAGATGGGCATTAACAAAAAAATCATTTACTAGTAACCTGTTAGAAATACAAACATACCGTGATTAATTATCTGTTTTCAAAACTCAGGGTAATAATTACGGTGAGCTTCCGAAACACATGGCAGAGGCCTTTGCGAGAGTCTTCAGTGATCTTCCACAGAGAGTCATCTGGCGGCATACTGGAACACGCCCTCGTTACCTGGGTAACAACACCATGCTGGTAGACTGGATGCCACAAAATGACCTACTTGGTATGTCCCATTTGCAGGCCAAAAAATTGAAAAGTTAAATTCCAACTGCATTTGAAAGATAATACTAATTTAGAACTTCCCTAAAAAAGGTGGGGCTTGAAAATGTCTTCAAGTGGGAAAATAACGACTATTAGTTGTCAAATCGACTTTAGGGCTATAGAGCCCAAAAGTAATAGTCTTGATTTTCAGACAATTGTACCGAATGGTCATACGTTTTATGCTGCGCAAAGATTCAATCAGTTTAATCTTGGCCATCACAAGAAGTTGGTTATTGATGTAGACAAATGCTCATGTACCCTTTACAACTCTTTTCATGTATGTTATTACCAAAGAAGAAAAAAAGCCAGTCAGTCACTCAATAGTGTCTGACAGTGAAGTCTAGCAAGTAAACAGGTTTCCTTGCATAATTTGAATATGAGGACACTGCTAACGTTTAAATTCCACAGATAGGACATACATGACATATTCATAATTCCTGCAAAGTTCTACATAATTTGAGGTTGGCTGCCAAAGGGACATAGTACCTTTAAATATACTTTTTATTTCGTAGGAGTTGAAAATAAGGATTAATTTAAAATACTGTAAAATGCTATGGTTAAAAAACAGGTCACCCCAAAGCCCGACTACTGATATACCACGGCGGTCTGACAGGTATTTTCGAAGCGATCTACCATGCCGTCCCCATGGTCGTCATGCCAATATTTGGTGATCAAGATTCCAACGCCGTCAAGGTCGAGGCTAAAGGCATGGGAAGAATTCTCCAGAAAGACCCCATCTCGTACGAGACCGTGATGGAAGCGGTCATCGATGTCCTGGAAAATCCACGGTAAATTTTTATAATCATAGCAATGATAATTTATCATTTTCTAACCAAAGTGCTAACAGTATTACCATTATTACCCGGTTATTGGATAACGTTCCTATTCTGCGCATTACAGTCCACATTCTCCACTCCCAGCCCCAGGGGAGCATTCCAGCTATAGTCGCCTTTTTAAGAGCGCGCACATGCTAATCCAATCACAATGTTCTCATCATATCTATTTAACACCTGGATGGAGAGGATCATTAGATAAAATGCCTTGATCAAGGACACAGTGCCGTGCCGCGCAGGGGTTCGAACTCACGACCTTTGGATTTCCATACTTGTGATTATACCACTCGACTACTACACCTCGAATATGACAAGGATTGTATTGCTTACATGTTTTGTTTTTTATATTTATTTATATGTTTTGTATCACTATTTAACACACTTTGTTTTCAGAAATTACACTTGAGAATTTTAATAGCTGGTTGGAATATGCCTAACTATGATGATGATGAGGCTAGTTGATGCTGCCACCATGCAGGGAAAATAAAAATTAGAAAAACAAAATAACATTGTACGTTTGTTTTTGTTTGTTACATTATTAATGGTTGTTAAAAAAATGGCTGGCTCGTAAGATGAAAAATCAGCATTGGGGTTATATAAAAATCGTTAATATGAACAACTGGTAATAAAAGTAATTCATCATAATTGCATACTAATTTAAAGGAACTCCTAGTACATTATGCCTTTGACCGTGGAAGTGTTCCTCGCTCCTTGGATGAACCTATTTTATTACTGATATTCATTACATATACTTTCTTAATCATGTCATATTAATTTAAAATCTCTGTTTTTATAGGCTATCGCTGTTCGAAACTCAAGATCATTTCCCATATTACACTTTCGCGCTTTAAATTTCCAGCTACAGGGAAAACGTCCGCAGATCTTCAAGAATCTACAGAGACACCCAGGCTCACCCGGATGAAACTATGGTCTACTGGGTCGAACACATCCTCAAATTTGGTGGATCACACCTGAGATCTAGAGCCTTGGAACTCAGCTTCATCCAGCTTCATTCGATCGACGTTCTCGCCTTCATCGTCGGGATCATAGCTGCCATCGTCTTCCTTCTCTATACTTGTTCAAAGCGATGTCTATCATGTTGCTTGAAAAGTAGAAAATCCAAATTAGAATGATTTTTCCTATTGTAACTTTTACATGCCTGCTTACGACCAATCCAAATAAAATTGTTTACCCGCTTGTGAAGAAGAAGAAGATGAAGAAGAAGAAGATGATGATGAAGAAGATGATAAACACTCAACAATCTTATTTTATACTGTTACACATGCTACGTGTTAGGCCTGGCCTAAGCACTATCAAACATGGTGACAGTAATTTCTAATACATTTTGTAAGGTGCGGATATAATATTCTCTTAAATCTTGGGAGATAATTATTGGAAATTTTGTGGTTTGGCTCAATAACCTTTGATTCACAGCCCTGCAAATTTGCCAGGAGCAGGAGCAGATAGATGCATTAGAACGAAATATGATCGATCCACCCCTAAAATAAAATCATGTCCTGAAAAAGTTAAAACACAAGAGGGGTGGAAATCCACATTTTTTTTTCTGGTGGGTTTTTTCGTGAGTTGAATCAACCCCAAATCATAGTGAAATCCATATCAAAGTAGCGGTTTGAATCACACATTTGAAAGTGGATTCCATTATTTCTAATAAAGAGTGCACTTTCAATACTGTACAATCATTTAGAAAAAATCTTCTGTGTGCCCATGCCTTGAGCCATAATGCATGGCCGTCCAGAGGATTTTTTTATGTTGGAGACCGGGGTAGAATGCAATAAATTATTGAATATTTATTGCATTTTCTGGTTTTGTTTTAATTTATGGAAACTGCCCCCTACCCTAGCCCCCGCTGCGTACAGTCATGGTTCAGTGACAAAGCAATGGCCTCGTAACTGTGAGGCCCCAGGATCAACACCGTGTCGATGTGCTATATCAGAGCCCTTTTGTGAGGCATTAATCCTCATTACTGTCATTTATGACTTAAGGGCATAGGTCCCCTGCTTTAGCAGTCACGCAAAACACATATTGGCAAATTATTATTCAATAAAATCTGAGACTGTATACTATTATCTAGATCTAGATTTTTAAATTATTTTTAAAATAATTCCATAAATTGGGATAAAAAAAATATTCCACCGTTATGAGCAACAGTGTATATTAATAAACATGGTTTGTACATTCAGCATGTTCATAACGATTACGTCTTCTTTTTCATCTTCTTCTCTTTTATATTCTTCTTCTTCTCCTCCTCCTCCTTCTACTACTACTACTACTACTACGTAGTACTACTACTACTACTACTACTACTACGTCGTAGTTGTCGTAACCCGTACATGCTGTACTCTAAATAACTGTCTATAGCTTTGAGGTAGGATCACTAAATTCTTACCACATGTACATCTTTTATAGGCACAGGTCTGATCAAGGTCAAAAGTCAAAAGGTCAATGAACTTTCAGTGAAACGCACTGTACACGCAATGACTTTATCGGTTTCCTCACTTGGATGAGAATAAGTTTAAGACAGTATTAAAAGTCTTCTTATTTTCCAGGGATATAGTCTATGCAACATTAACAGTATTGCTGAGTGTAAACGGCCAGAAATATTCACACCCTGAGCTGCTGAAAGCCTGAAATGGCACGATTTCATATAATGCGTATTGCGTTCTGACCCTCATCGGAAGATGCAGGCGAAACAACGCTTGGTGTTTGACTTTACCACGTCGTATATGAACGATTTTTTTTTCACACACTTTTTACGTTGCTTCTGAAATACGCATATGGTTTTAAAGTATACTTATGCTTCTAAAATACGCATATGCTTTTACAGTATACATATGCTTCTACAATACCCACATGCTTTTACAGTATACATATGCTTTTAATTTATACATATAAGCTTTTTAACAGACATTATGCTAGTGCAATATACCTATACTTTTGCAACATACATAAACTTTCACAACATTTTGTATAATATGCACTTATTTGTTTCTATGAAATTACCATAAAATAATCAAAGAAATTGATGTGGAATATTTTGTGTATACGGTTACGGTTTTTCCTCAAGATAGAAAAGGACAATATGTTAACGTCAAAAAGCCATACGAAAAGAGTATAAAATCAAACCTAAATACCATTATCTAAAAGTACATTATTAAGACATTTATGGAAAATTGTTTCTTCGTGTCTGCATATAAGAGAAGAGAAGTAGAAAAAGAAAAGGGGATGCAATTTATTACTTATTTCATCCTACGCAAATTAAATCAGATTCAAAATATAGTTTTCAATCTAGTTTTGTTTTCAAGCAGCATAACAGACATAGCTTGCAACACGAAAAGAAAAATAAGGGAAGTCAACAGTACTATGATCCCGCCGATGAAAGCTAGAACGTCGATCGAATGAAGCTGGATGAAGCTGAGCTCCAAGCCTCTAGATCTCAGGTATTAGTTTGTTACCCTCCAAATTTTAGGATGTGATTTACCCAGAAGACCACGGTTTCATCCGGTTTAGATTCGTGTTTTGTAGAATTCATGGAGATCTGCGGACGATTTCTCTGTAGCTGAAATTCAAGACGCCAAAGTTCATCGGTACATTTCGAGCTTCAAACAATGTGATGTGTTTAATTAGTAAAAAGTAAGGATCTATTTCCCTTTCATCCTTTCGGGCAGGGGCGGCCGAGCGACTTCCAAAGTGGGGGGGGGGGGGGGGGGGGTTAAATGGAAATTTCAAAGCGGAAATATACAAACAATTTTAGACATGGGTATATACCCCTACATTTTAAATCATCAGATGATTTCAATATTCGTTTCTCTGTATACATCATACAAGATATTGCCTAAGCATCATAATTGTGCTGTTGAGTGTAATGGTCTGAAAATTCATTGGAGAGCGAGGGTAATTGTGAGCGAGGAAATATTTAAAGTGACTCGGTAACAGTGCCTCAGAATCTGAAACGAAATCCTAGATTTAGCTCATGCTGCAATCATAATCATAAACTTTTAGGTCAGTCATCAGGAGTCCCATGACTTTTACAAGCCGATCGCCTATCTGATTATCAAGATATTTATGATTATAAATCGAAATGTCATTTTTCGTTTTCCTAACGGTTTTGATAACACTAAAGTGTATTGGGGAAAATGAGTATGGTAAAAACCGGTCACTCAATTTGTTTTAATTTGTTGAGGCAATTCATGATTTTTTTTAATCGAATTTGTTTAGGGCACCAATATTACACGACATTACAGACACTGATAACACGAAGGGCCATGCATCGCAGATTCAACATTGATAAACGATGCCTTTAAGGTATGTGAGGTCGTATTGCGAAAAATTACATCTTATAAAGAGGAAAAACCCCAATTCTGATGGGGTTACGGCAGACTGACAAGACCTTTGATAAGTAACGTTCAGTTTTATATATTGAAATGTTTAGATGTATAGATATCAAATAGTCTTGATTCCGTTTAATTGTATACATAACATAAACAAATGCAATAAATTATCAATAATTCATTGCATTTTGCACCGACCCCCAACATAAACATATAGCTCCGTTTAGTCTCATTTGACGACGCCCCTTATCGTCAAAGTCAGCAGCCTAACATGTTAAGCCTATGGACTTTTACACACAAAAAAATCGTTAAAAATTCTTTTTTTTTTGTTTAAACGAAAAGCACATCCACCCCGACGTACGTTATCACTAGCTCTTTCATTGGAACCCTCATGTCTCATTGACTTTTGAAAGTTCACCCACCGTAATTTCATCAAAATAGGTCACAAGCTCGCTATTGCATATATAACACATGTACAACAAGTCGAACTTTGGACTCAATTTACCACGCGATTGTAAGGTTATAAGTCAAGCACACGAAGGATAAGAAGCATGAATTATCATAGATCAGTTCTGATTTGTTCATTATGTCCATTTCATCCAACCCCCAACCGTAATTCTTCCATTTAGTAGAGGCAAGCATTTTGCCGAGGTGAGCAAAAACATGAATATTCATGAACGGTCAGACAATACAGCATCTTAGTACGTAACGTATAGTGAGCCGTACTGCTCTTGGAAGTGTAAATGGCCGCCGTGCCCACTTCAAGCGTTATCACGGGCGGGAATGGGCGATGATCCGTCCAGGAGGTAGAGGTCAGTGGTTTGTGCTGGCAATGTTCAAGCGAGCGAAAATGAGACAACCTGAGCAATATGAAAATATGCCTTGAACCATAATGCATGGCCCTACAGAGGATTTTTTTCCTGTTGGGGACCGGGGGAAATGCAATGAATTATTGATAATTTATTGCATTTTCGTTTTGTTGTTGTATTTATGGGGGCGGCGACGTACCCTAGCCCCCGCTGCGTACATTCATGATTCAGTGGCTATAAGCAATGGCCTCGTTACTGTGAGGCCCCAGAATAAAAACCGTGTCGATCAGCTTTATTAGTGCCCTTTTGTGAGGCATTAATCCTCATTACTGTCAGTTATGACTTAAGGACATAGGTCCCCTAGTTGATGAGCATAGTAGTACATACATGCTTTAGCAGTCACGCAAAACAAACACTCCCCCAATTGTCATTCAATACAATCTGAGAATGTATACTATTATCTAGATCTATTAGGAATAAATCATTGTCAAAATCATTCCGTAAATTGGGGTAAAAATAATTATTCCACTTTTATGACAAACAGTGTATGTTCAATTATCTCTACTTACCTGTATAAATGGTGCAGCACAAACAGGCTACATTGACGGCTTCAATTAAACATGGTGCGTGATGAAACAACCAGCTTCGCTTAGAGCAAGTGGACGAATGTCCGTTATACAAAATTCCCATCAGGGCCTTGCCTGACATACTCCACGTCCAGAAGGGCTACTTTTCATGCATGAATGCATATCCTTCTGGACAAAATATGGTAATCAATTTCAGTAAAAAACAATAAAACATACATGAGAAAATGTCATAATTTCATTATGATACACCTAACATTATCTACGAACAATTTATGGATAGATAATCAAGGGACTACTTTGTCCTTCGAGTAGGTACACCAGATCCACGTAACCATTAAAGTCATTAGGCTTATTGGTCTGACACGTATGTATAAATGAAACGCACCCAAAGTGTTGTAAGGTCTTCTTCAATAAAAACTAAGTTTTGAAAAGTTCAAAACGAGTTTGGTCTCTACACAGTAAACAGTTACATATGAGCGGTTCGTCCAGATATCTAGGCCTACTTCCGTTGGTGTACTTTTCGGTAAGTTTTTAGCAATATCATTCATCTCATTTTTAACTTGATGTACATTATTATCTGAATATTGGATAGTAATAATTTGCAAATAGTCCAACAAAGAATTCAATTACAATGTGGTCATATTTAGTAAAACCTATAGACCCGGCCTTCTATTTCCGCTCGGAAGAGGCTTCATGCAATCACAATTTGTACCACACAGTCCTATTGGTCGGAATTGTTTAAAGACCAAAGGTCAATGTTACAGCAAATAATCCATTGCCATTGCCATTATTTCCATTGCTGTTATTCAAAGTTATCCACACGTGCATTGAGTATAGAGTAGTGGTTTCACTTTATGTATGTCTTAGAACGATTTTTTGCGTGGATGCGCTTCACGAATATCCTTTATTTACCCTCTTGAGAAGAAAATCATTTTATCTGTGTTCAACAGTTATAGAATTTTCCTTCGGGTGCATAAATGAATGACGATTACATAACTTTCATGACCGGGCTTATACATTTTTCGTCCCGGTTAGTTAATTTTACATTTTTGGTACAAATAATTAATGATATTGGCTTCTTGCACATGCCATGGAGATTATTGTGTCGACAACAGCACAAAATCATGCAATCGGTGGAAGAGCGGGGGGGGGGGGGGATATATCAGCGGATCCAACACTGGATCTACATAAGTTGGACCGTGTAGATATATTACGCCCCCTCCTCCCCACTGTTTGTTGAGGATTCCAACTCCTTTCCTCATTTTGTCGATACGAAGACTATAACTATAATCAAATGAGAAGAAAAAGTCACAGTTTGGATTACAATCAAGTATAACAAATACAGAAGATTAAACAAATAGGATGAATGCAAAGTCAATTTTTTTTTTTACTAGGGAACCACGTTCACCTCGATCAAGAACTGTTCACGTTGGAAAAATATGTCAAAATGGTGATCGTGCAGGGCAGTGTACTAACTTGTGGTGCTTGGTTAGACCAAGAATTAACCTCCTAAATTTTTAGGCCCATTGATTCGGACTACGCAAGATAAGAACATTTTGCTCAAATGTAAAATTAAACCTTCACTTTGAATATTTCCTTTGACAGACATTTGCAGGATTTGACCCACTTTCGACAAAGGAGCATCAGTATACGTACCCGTTAACCGGAGCAGCATCCAGCCTCTGACGTGATGAAACTCTTTCCGAGTCTCGTGCTGTTGACCCTAACGGTCATCGTCATCCAGGTCATGCCTTTGACCAATGGTGCAAACATCCTCGTAACTGTCTTAATCCAGAAGGTCAGTAGCCATGCCAAAAGTATGTCCGCTATTTCAGGAGCGTTGACCCGACGCGGCCACAATGTCACCATCCTCACCTGCTCCGCTGTAGGTACAAAAGGGTTCAAAAGGGACACCTACAACAGCGCCCTCCAGTACAAATTCGAGCCTTCTCCAGAATTTCACGCCACTCAAAAAATGATAATTGAGATGTCGTTTGAGAAGAGTCATTTGAATAAAGTGATAGGTTTGGGTAAAATCTTTTATTTGTTGAGGCAAGCTTGCCAAAATCTCTTTGAAGACTCTGCGACGTTGGCTCTGCTCAAGGAATCTCACTTTGACATCCTTATCGGGGATGCCTTTGACGGATGTGATGCGATCCTCAGTAGTTACCTAGGAATACCGTACATTGCCTTAACAACAACAGTGAGATATCCGTTCTTCCACGAGCACCTATACGGAATTCCATCGCCATCATCGTACGTACCCTTGGGTACCTTCCCTTTGTCAGACAGGATGACGTTTCTGGAGCGTGTTGCCAGCTTCATAGAGCATAACTTTGTCTTGAGCTTTTCACATTGGATACACTTCGGGGCTTTGGAAAAGATAAAAGACAAGCATGGTATCGCGCCAGATCGAAGCATTGCAGATCTTGTAGGTGGAGCAGAGTTGTGGCTGTGCATGACGACCTTCGCATTTGATTTCTCTCACCCTATCGCACCGAATTGGGTGGCTATAGGAAATATTGCCGATATTCCAGCGAAACCATTGAACAAGGTAAATGAAGTAAAATTGATAATGATAATAGTAATAATGATATTAACACCAACAACTACAACAACAGCAACAATAATAATAACAATAAAATAAATATGATATTCCATAAAATATAAAATTGATAATTACAATTATATTGATTATAATAAAATAAAGAAATAATACTAATATTGAGATTATTATAATAGTAATAATTATTATTATAATAATAATTATTATAATCATTGGGTTTTATTTGCCCAGGGTAGCGACGACGAATTGTCAATATTGCTCTTCCTGCAGCTCCTGCAATTGTAACCACAATAATGCCAGGTATACCCGTACATACCCGTACACTTGCATGTGGAGTGGCAAATGTGGATTAATGTCTTTCCATTGGCCGTCAGCGCTGGACTGTGGTTCGAACCATTTTTAAGTTCCGATATTCGAGCAACCGCCACTTCATATTCGGGTAGCAAGGTGGCTGAATATCTATTTTGTGGGCTGTCGGTTTATTCTAATGTCCCCATGGTAATGATTATACTTTCAGATCAACAGAAAGCCCCCAAACCATCATTTTATAAAGATTCTTTTTCTTTCTCTACATGCAGGATAGCTTTAGCATTACCTCATTTGTTTTCTTTTATTGAAGGAATACGAAGCCTTTGTTGAGGGGTCGGGGGAACACGGCTTCATCATATTGGCATTGGTAAGATGATGTGAAGATTAAAGATAACAATATTTTGATGTTCTTGTAATATCGACGTTTTTGTAATGCATTCATTATGCATCCTCCTCTCAAAGTGCCCAGTGACGAATATGTTGCCTGTTTTGATCTCAATAATAACAACGATAATTATAGCATGTCTTATTTACCCAGGGTAGCCTCAGTATTAATACTGTTGTTCCTAAGGGCTCTTCAATCATAATTTACCCCTGCTTTATTCGAGCTACCATGAAATTGTCAGAATGCAGATTGCAGTTGGTGCTAGGTCGGACAAACTTTAATATTTATCTGACCTAGCAAAAACTAATGTAAACCGCATTTTGACAAACATCCACTTGTTCAAGTGACTATAATACATCGTCACTATGAAAGCATAACATTTGTGTGAATTAATAATGTAAAGAGTAAAGTGAGCCGTATAAAATATCAAGAGTTTCAATTTTTGTTCATTGTCAATGCCTTTCCTTTTTAATTGAGCTTTAGTTATATCCAAATAGAAGTTCACACCCAAGGTCTCTCCCTCATCGCAAATCTATATATGGCTAATATTGGAAGTTTATAAAGATGGGCATTAAACAAAAATCATTTACTAGTAATCTGTTAGAAATACAAACATACCGTGATTAATTATTTGTTTTCAAAACTCAGGGTAATAATTACGGTGAGCTTCCGAAACACATGGCAGAGGCATTTGCGAGAGTCTTCAGTGATCTTCCACAGAGAGTCATCTGGCGGAATACTGGAACACGCCCTCGTTACCTGGGTAACAACACCATGCTGGTAGACTGGATGCCACAAAATGACCTACTTGGTATGTCCGGCTAGATTCCCTTTTTTTTATAGACTATGCATTCTACACAAAATGTTACTTATGTGTAAGTGTGCGTAAGGTGGGTGGCTGCGTGTGAGTGGGTGTTTGTGTTGGAGGGAGGGTTAAGGGATTTGGGGGTGGTGATCAGAATCTCAGTTGATGCTATTTTTAACATGAATACCCTTTGCAACTTATAAAAGAAGCATTCACATGAACTGCACGTTTAGAAAATGGTGTAGGTCTATTAACATGGACCCATGTTGTTAATATCAAGAAAGATGAAATAGTTTTTCCCTGACTGTGCTCCTTTTAGAGACTTCTTAAAGTGGACATTCAAAGAAAATGACAAATATGTCAACTAATGTATCACTAGAAAATGGTAAGCTAACAGATGGCCATCGTACAAGTTTTAGGTCAACTACATATCGGGTGATTTATAAAAATACAAATAAAACCACCTCCATAGCATCTGGGATATTCGCGAGATTCGCCCGCAAAATATGATGTTTTAATGACATCACATAATGCACCAATACTGCCCAAGCAGACGACATCCCATAAAGAATGAACATAATTGCAAAGCTAATATTTCTCAAATTATAATGAGTTTAGTGCATATAAATGTGATGGCATTTCAAACCATTCAAAAGGGGATATGGAACCGATTCTGATAACTAATCTTTTGTTTGTAAATACACAGGATAGGGGTTAATTAACAATCAAAGAAACCAGACTTTCAAATTGGAAAACCCCCGGAATGATATAAGGGACGGCATCTGTTCCCTCTTGAAACGCCAAACATACCGCTGTGTGTGCAGCTGAAAATACAATGGTGTCTTATTTTGTTTACAAGCGACAGATTCCTATTTTTGTATCGCTGTATTTGTCATCATCAAAATAAAACCATGTGCGGGGTTTAGAGTGAGGCAATAGATTATACATTTAGCCTGACGGTAGTGAAGTAAGAGAAAGAACTCAAGAGAAGATGAAAAAACAGGCAATGAAAATGTGTGAGATGTCATGCAACATCGTCTGCTTGTGCAAATCATGTCCATCCTGTGATGTCACACATTTCAGCAGCGTTCGGAGAGCTCTTCAGGTGCTACTCCAGGGCTGTATTTAAGCGTTTTATAATTTATAATAATCATTACTTCGAATGTTTCCAAGCACTGAATTCTGATAACCTTGTCGAATCAAAGTTTCAACTTTGCAATAATGAAAATAAAGTTAGTTTTAAAATCAATGAATATCTACTTAAAAAAAAAAAAAAATCATCGGTTGATTTTCTAGCTATATTCGAATATTAATAATATCATATATCTACTTTAAGGTAACTTTTGATCTAGAATTCTTGGAATTACAGATAGTACGTAAGCGGAACGAGCAAACATCATATTCCCGGTGCAGTACACTTTGCCGTACATGAATAATAACACATTGATTATACGTAATCATTAAAGTCTCTCATTTGGCAATGTAGTGTAAATTTTATAATAACTTTTTTTGTGAATGAATTTGATTTCTTTTGGTTGAATTTAGTAATTTTCATTAACATTGATTTAGTCCATATACATTTTTATTTTGTAGGAGTTGAAAATAAGGATTACTGGTGCCAATTTGAATAGGAAAAGGTGATCTACATAGATATTCAAAATACTGTAAAATGCTATGGTTAAAATACAGGTCATCCCAAAGCTCGACTACTGATATACCACGGCGGTCTGACAGGTATTTTCGAAGCGATCTACCATGCCGTCCCCATGGTCGTCATGCCAATATTTGGTGATCAAGATTCCAACGCCATCAAGGTCGAGGCTAAAGGCATGGGAAGAATTCTCCAGAAAGAGCCCATCTCGTACGAGACCGTGATGGAAGCGGTGATCGATGTCCTGGAAAATCCACGGTAATTTATTATAATCATAGCAATGATAATTTATCATTTACTAACCAAATTGCTTACAGTATTATCATTATTTTCCGGTTATTGGATAACAGTCCTATTCTGCGCATTACGGTGCACATTCTCCACTCCCAGGGGAGCATTCCAGCTATAGTCGCCTTTTTGAGCGCGCACATGTTAATCCAATCGCATCTTACCCATATTAACAACTGGATGGAGAGGATCAATGTAGATAAAATGCCTTGATCAAGGACATAAGTGCCGTGCCGGGATTCGAACCCACGACCCTTGGATTTCCATACAAGTAATTATACCACTCGTACACCTCGAATATGACAAGGATTGTATTGCTTAAATATTGCTGTTTAGTATTATTGTCTTGTGTCACTATTTTACATACTTTGTTTTCAAAAATTACAGTTAAGAATTTTAATAGCTGGTTGGAATATGCCTAACTACATAGATGATGATGATGACGCAGATTTAATAAACTGCGACATACAAGCCGCATCCGGCCCGAGGCTAGTTTATGCTGCCACCAGGGAAATATTCAAAACAGACAAACAACATAAACAAACAAACAAAATAACATTGTGCGTTTGTTTTTGTTTGTTACATTAAATGGTTGTAAAAAAATGGCTTGCTCGTACGATGAAAAGGTCAGCATTGGGGGGTATATAACAATCTTCAATATGAACGACTGGTAATAAAAAGTAATTCATCATAATTGCATGTACTAATTAAAAGGAACTCCTGGTTCAAATGCCTTTGACTATGAAAGTGTTCCTCGCTCATTGGATGAACCTATTTTATTACTGATATTCAGTACATATATTTTCTTAATCATGTCATATTAATTTAAAATCTCTGTTTTTATAAGCTATCGCTGTTTGAAAATCAAGATCATTTCCCATATCATACTCTCGCGCTTTAAATTTCCAGCTACAGGGAAAACGTCCGCAGATCTTCAAGAATCTACAGAGACACTCAGGCTCACCCGGATGAAACTATGGTCTACTGGGTGGAACACATCCTCAAATTTGGAGGGTCACACTTGAGATCTAGAGCCTTGGAACTCAGCTTCATCCAGCTTCATTCGATCGACGTTCTCGCTTTTATCATCGGGATTATAGCTGTCATCGTTTTCCTTCTTTATACTTGTTCTAAGCGATGTATATCATGTTGCTTGAAAAGTAGAAAATCCAAAGTAGAATGATTTTTTCCCGATTGTTTCTTTTACATGCTTGCTTACGACAAATCCAAATAAAATTGTTTACCCGCGTGTGAAGAAGAGAAAGATGAAGAAGAAGCAAAAGTAGCAGAAGAAGATAAAGATGTTGAAGAAGAATCAAGAGAAGAAGAAGCAAAATAAGAATAGTAATAATAATAATGAGATGATGATGATGAAGAAGATGATAAATACCCAACAAACTTATTTTAGACTGTTACGCATGCTACGTGTCAGGCGTACGCATTTTCAGTCATGATGACAGTAATTTCTAACAAATTGTGTAAGGTGCAGATATAATTCTCTTAAATCTTCGGTGACAATTATTGCAAATTTTGTGGTTTGTACTAGTTTGGCTCAATAACCTTTGATTCAGAGCCCTAAAAACATGCCAGAAGCAGGAGCTGAAAAAGGCATAAGTTTGATGCCAGGAATAAAAAAAGAAAAAGAAAAAGAAAAGCTTTAAAAAAAAAAAAAAAAAAAAAATCGATTCTCGCTCATGTATATTGTTTTTAGAGACATTACATCTTATTTCAACAATGTAGCAATAACATTAAATGTCACTTTTATAATCGCAGCCCTAAAACAAAATTCTGTCCTGAAACGGACAATACAGCCAGAGGGGTGGAAATACATTTTTTTGCGTTGGTCATATTATAGACCACTTAGGTGTTTTTTTTTCGTGAGTTGAATCAACCCCAAATCATAGTGAAATTCACATCAAAGTAGCGGTTGCAATCACACATTTTAAGTGGATTCCATTATTTCTAATAAAGAGTGGACTTTCAATACTGTACAATCATTTAGAGTACCGTAGTACTAGATAATGAATAAACTTTTATCTCAAGTATAATTTTTGTATTCATTATTTGGGGGATAACACGAAGTCCACAGTTGCTTTGTTTTCTACAAGTACCCGCCGAACTTGTCAATACGACAACTGGATTGTAAGATATGGGGGGACTGTCGTACTGCTGAGTGGAAGAAAAAGAAATGGAGAAAAAAGAGAGAACGAAAAGAAACGAGCTTTCTTTACCCTCCTTTTTTCAAATTTTCAACTGCCAATTTTTATTAATACTTTCAATAGTATCAATCTATCAGTGTATGCTATAATATCGGGCCTATAGCATAGGCTTTCAAACAATTTGTCAGGCGAGCCAGAAATATCTTTAAAATTACGCAGGCCGCTGAGTATTTTTGCGAAATATAAAAACTAAAAATCAATGTGGGCCTCCTCTGATGAAACGGTGGGTCCCCCTCTCTCTCTCTCTCTCTCTCTTCTCTCTCTCTTTCTTTCTTCGGAAAAAAACCACACACACACAAGTGCACACACACACAAAACAATCATCCAAAAGAATCCACCCTAAGGTAAAAACAGCACTATTCTTCTGATTTCTGGTGCCTGATGCTTCCCCATTGAATCATTACTTTACTTGCTCTCCCTAAATGAGCACTACGTTGGTTGTTCCCTTTTTATTTTAATTGGAAAAGTCTATACTGTTATAACGTTACGTCGCATGACATCGCTTTGCATGACCCTATTCTAAATCCAATTCATATCAATTCAATCGATTCAATAAAGGTTTATTAAAACTTGACTAGCAGTCACAAACTGAATTATACATGCGTGTACAGTGCAAGTAAAGTACAATATATATACAAGTTGCAACGATAAGAAAACGTATAAAATTGAATGTGAAATATACATAATTTAGATAAAGTTGTATCAACAAAAGCTTATAAAGGACTGTTGTTAATACATAGTGGGACATCCATGTATAATGAAATAGGCTGACCTTCGGGCTTGAGTTCTGATATTTCTGATTTGATCAGCTCCTAGAGGTTAGCGAACTTTTATGTTATATACATATTTACTTAATAGGCCTATAAGTCATTTTCTGAAATGAAATAAATACATGGGATAAGGACCTATATAATGTACGAATCGTGGCCAAAACGAACTACGCGTTTGTCTTGAGTTCTGATATTTCTGATTTGATCAGCTCCTAGAGGTTAGCGAACTTTTATGTTATATACATATTTACTTAATAGGCCTATAAGTCATTTTCTGAAATGAAATAAATACATGGGATAAGGACCTATATAATGTACGAATCGTGGCCAAAACGAACTACGCGTTTGTCATGTGTGCGTGTGTGCGCGTGTGTGTGTGTGTATGTGTGTGCGCGCGCGCGTGCGTGTTTGTGTGTGACTAGTGTATGTTTAGTAAATTTTGGTTTAAACATAAAAGAAGCTGATGTATCTTTCGAAACATAGAAAGGATTTAACATCTTAATAGTTTCGAATCCATTTATTTATTGAACTGTCAAGAATATTTAATGCAATTCGCCATGACATCATGTCGATTTGTTTCTTTAAAAGTTTAACATCTCTCTAACCGCTACCAAAGCATGTAGAGGATTATCATAGTAGTAATAATGATAGTAATGATCCTGATTGTACTAATGATGATAACAATATGACGATGATGGTGATTATAACACTGATAATAATTATAATAATAATGATGATAATAATACTAATATCAACAAATAAAAACAATATGCTGTGTTGAGCTCCTTCAGGGTATTTTAGGGCCACATTCTTCCCATCTTGTATATAATTGGTCTACGGCAAGCATAAGATATTTTCTATTTTATTTTGTATGAAGACGGTACTAGGATATTGTGCATAATCAGAATGTACTAATTAGGCCTTTCTACACCAGTCGGCTCATCCCCCCCCCCCCAAATTTAGCACGTAGTCCAAAAGAGCCCTATCGCGTAAGTTCATTATTCCTATGGCTCGTTTCTCTAATAAATAAAAGCTCATAGGTTCATAATCTTCGGATAATTGAACCGAGATAACAAAAACATCAAACAAGCTGTAAACTTTAATGAAGCATTGTGACCTACAATTTGATGTCATTATGTCTGTAGCTGGCGGTATGCCATTCTTTTATTGGTAAGAGCTTTATTTATTTATTTATTTATTAAGTTTTGTTTAAAAACAGGGTAGTCTTTTCAGTGCCAAAGGCCTGCTATACAAAAGAGCCCTGTACATACAAAGATTTACAAAAAATAGAATACATTGTAGAAAACAAAGGCATTATGTTGAAAAGGCATACCATAAGAGATTGAGAAAATTATATCAAATGAATAACAAAAAAAAATCAAAACTAAAACAAATTAAAAACTAGATCAAAATGAACATGAGGCCTGAAATATTAAACATTTAAGATATTATTGATACAAATACACATGCCATAAAAATAGACATAAAATCAAACGGGTAAAAGGTAAGAAATAAAAAACTACTACAGACTACACAACTACAAACAAACAAACAGACAAAACTCACTGTATGGTAAAAGTCATGATATAACATAACTGTTTGACATTTAACATTTGTCACAAACCTTGATATAGACGGATGCTGGCAGGGAAAAGTTTTACACTAAAATCAGTCAGCTTTTGATGTCGTTATTAGCAGCATGATAAATCTTATTTGCAAAGCTAAAAGAAGGTGAAGACGAGAAATGGGTTAAAAAAAAATTAAATATTTTTGTTAAAGATTGAATCCGGCATGTACAGCCACAGGTCTGCTCTAGCTAGAAGATCTTGAACGTTCCTCCGTAGAGCGATAGGGCGAAATTACGTCCTAAATTACGGCGTAATTTCGCGATGATAAGAGGATTTGTTTTCCACCCCTCTTATACGTAGACAAACGGGCACATTTTCGCGAGAGGGTCATAAGGACCTAGCTCTTGCCCTAAAATATACTATCAGGAAATCAGTTTTATTATGGGATTTTGTTTATTTAGTCTACGTCTACGTCTACGTCTATGCTGGTACTCGTCAAAAGCCTTTTCAGCAACTAAACGAGGATACTGTGGTGTGGTGTCTCTCATAGTGGTCATGATTGATTAGTGCATAGTGCGTATATACAAGTTGTGCGAGTAAAAACAGTTCCTCCTATGATTTAGGCACTGATGGCTCCCTTGAACTTCTCCACAGAGGGCAGTTCAATGAAGTTGGTAGGGAGCTCATCCCAGTCCCGGAGTGTTCTTGGGAAGAAACTTTGCCTGTAGCTGGCAGAGTTGGAGCTGGGTCTCATAAATCTGTGTCGGTGTTGCTGACGTGTTGAACGGAGTCTTGGTTGGATGTAGTCTGGAATTGGTACTGCGACTAGGTGGTTGATGGCTTTGTACAGCATGGTTAATCGGGCTTGCCTGCGTCTCTCCTCTAAGGGTGGGAGTGCTAGATCTTCTCTCATTTTGGTGACGCTGGCATCTCGTTGATAGTTTCCGCATATGAAGCGTATTTTCTCAAGCTGGTCAATCTGATTTTGTCTGTATGGATCCCAGACGACGGAGGCATATTCTAGCTGGGAGCGTACCAAGGAGATGTAGGCCTGTTGTTTAATATGCGATGAGCATTTGCTGATGTTTCTTCTTAGGAATCCCAAGGTTCTTCCTGCTTTTGCTGCAACGGCATTGATATGAGGCTTCCAGCTGAGTTGCTCATGAATTTCAACTCCAAGATAGGTTTGACTGGGTACGGCTTGCAAAATATCCCCTCCTAATTTGTAGCTGTGGATGATTGGTTCTCGCTTCCTATGTACTCTCAGAGTGTGGCATTTCTTAGAGTCTTCTGTCCATTTGTTCAAGGTGTCAAGGTCTTCCTGTAGTTTAGTTGTATCTTCTGTTGTCTTTATTTCTCGGAATATGAGGCAGTCGTCGGCGAATAATTATAGTCATGAATATACACTAGAATTAAAAATGATATATTCGGTTATCTCGATGTCAGGAAAGGGCACTTATCGCACTTGAAAAGGGGCACCGATCAGATTGTAATAGGGGCATTTATCGGAGGTGAAAGGGGGCTTTTATGAGAAGGGAAAGGGACACTTATGAAAGGCAAACAGAGCAATTATAAGGAAGGAAAAAGGGGCATATGTCCAATAAAAGTGGTAGATTTTAAAGGTGAAAGCACTTGTCAAAGTAAAAGGGTCGCTTTTCCTATGTAAAAAAGGGCACTTTTCCTATGTTATAAGGGGCACTTTTGGGGTACTCGAAAAAGTGGGGGGGGGGGCATTGTGTCTTCCTGCCCCCCGGCAGGGCCGCCTCTGGTCTGCATCCCCCTATAGGCTAACAACATACCTCCGCCACTCTACTGGTTATGAGGTCTCATCTTCTCAGCTCACGCAATGCATCGGATACGAAAAGGTTCAAAGGTCGTGAGTGAACAAATTAAATACGGTGTATTTATGTTTAGTCCCACATTATCATGGATGAGAAGCGCGCCCGTTAGGAATACAATAGAAAGTTGGTTTGAACAGTACCAAGAGTTCGTGCAACATCATGAAACGAGTACCTGTACACTACGGAGGCTACGTGTAAATGTAAGTCAAATCGTAGGACTACTTCGATTATATTTTCTGCTTGCGTCTAAACACATTATGTCGTAGGGCGTAATAACCACATAATGGGGCTTTCACCCGCCATAATAAAAAGAAATTAACAATTGTTAGCGGAATTCAGCCACCTAAGAATTGACAATATTTCATTATGATTTAGAAATAATTAGAATTTAGATACGATTAATCTGCACGCAATAAGCTCTTGATGTATTTTTTGTTTTGGTTGAAGTAAATGATAATGCCTTCAACAAATCTGTCTTTGAAATCATCTATTTTAGGGGGAGCGTTTTTTATTCCGTCCAAATCGATTTGGCTATTAAATTATCCCGCCTCTATGCCCAAAAATATTGACCCCGACGAACTAAACTAAGCTCATCATATGCAAACAAAGCTAGTTGCCAGCCATCGCCATGTTAACAAAACAGGTATTCCTAAATAAATATAACTAACCATTTCATGCGACCGTTTTCACTTACAGTCTACAGAGAGTATGGTTTAATTATATAGACATGATATCTTTATCACGCGCAATAGTTCGTTAGTCATATCACATCGCACATTCGTTTTCGCGCCTTTTACGACAGCGGTACGTCACTGTAAGTTTGTGAACCCATTTACCTTATATTGGAGTTCAAATATTATTTTACTGGACACGTTTCTTTATAACTGAGAAGCGTACCCAGAAGGAATCTACCTTCGGAGACGGGTACGCTTTTTCGTTAGCGTATATCATTGTAATTCGATTATGGTGTGTTTCTACAAAATCTGGAAACGTCCTGAACTTGACTTTATTTGAAATCCTGTAGAAACCAACCGAATGATGATGATCGTGTGGATGAATAAATGAGATAGTGGGGAATCAGCTCCTGTGCATATTATGATGGACAACTTAACGATAGACTATAGCCTTTACTTACGAAGTATTGGACACCATTTCCAGAACATACTTGGTTCAATAGTCCAGACTATGCCGTCCTTGTTGAAGTATGTGAACGAATCTTTTGGCAAATAAATAATTGCTTCTAATTAATAACAATTTAAACGGAAACGTATTGTATATATCTAAAATTTCCATTAACACTTTCGCTTTGCAGAGACTGGGGCTTCGACTCGCTTCCCACAAGGATATAGACTTGTGCCAATTTTCGGAATTCAACCTTTGACACGATGAGACGTTTTCTGTGTTTCGTTTTGTCTTCCATGATCTTCGCCATCGACGTCATACCTTTGACTAGTGGTGCCGATATTCTCGTCTCCCTGTTCAGTCCGATGCCAAGTAGCCATGCCAAAGGTATATCGGCCATCGCAGGAGCACTGTCCCGACGCGGCCACAATGTGACAATCCTCACCAGCTCTTCTGCAGGAACAAAAGGCTTCCAGAGGAACACCTACAACAAGGCTGTCCAGTACAAGTTCGTCGATACCCCAGGTGCCAAGGACCCACTCTCCGTTGAAGCTCTGTTTGATAGTAGCATTTTACAACAATTAACGCAAGCAGGTAATCAACTCGCGCAGTTCAGACGTAGCTGCCAGTGCTTTTTCGAAGACACTGCAACGCTCTCTCTGCTGGAGAAATCTCACTTTGATATCATCATCGGGGACGCATTTGATGGATGTGACGCGATGCTTAGTAGTTACCTCGAGATATCGTACATTGCGGTGACGACTGGAACGAGATATCCCTTCTTCAACGAGCCTTTGTATGGAATCCCGTTCCCATCATCTTATGTTCCCATGGGTTTGTTTCCTTTGTCAGACAGGATGGCTTTTCTTGAGCGCGTTGCCAGCTTCATAGAGCATCACGTTATCAGGAACAGTCTCGAATGGATACACTTTGGGGCTTTAAACGGGGTTAAAGACAAGCATGGTATCGCTCCAGGACGAAGCATCCCGGATCTTGTAGGTGGAGCAGAGTTGTGGTTGTGCATGACGAATTTTGCTTTGGATTTCCCTCGCCCTACCACTCCTAATTGGGTGGCTATTGGAAACATTGCGGACATCCCAGCGAAGCCATTGCAGAAGGTAATTATGACTTGATTAATGGAACATGGAAATTGTGTCAAGTTGAAGCGTTTGAGGTTTACGTCGTGTTGCTGTTTGTGATACTGATTTGTTTTAAATTAATATTGCAAAAATCTTTAATTAATTTTTGAAAGAGTGATAGAAAGGGAAAAGAGATTATGGATGAAGCTTGTCACTATGAAAGCTCCATATAGGTCACTAAAATAATTGTAATATGACTATTGTAGGACAATTATCCCCTTAACTGCCACCCCGGACAATTGAACCTCGAGAATTAATAATCGTGCATGGCTCCTTTGTGTTAGTCTCTAGTCAGTGACCATTTACGTTTCATTTTCAACACTTGCGTCAAGTACTATCACTGTTCGTGTTTTACAGTGGTATTTCAATGAAATGTCGGCTCTCGTAACCCAACACTTTGTAAATCAGACATTCTCGGGGTACTCAAAACGTGTTTACATGAGTGAAAGATACAAGCCATTAACGGGGGATACAATTTTCCTAAAGGTTAATTGTCGATTGATATTTAAGGTTGTGAGGAAAGCTATGGTCACAACTCAGAGCGGCGACCGACCGATTTGTAGCCTGCTCGGTCGCCGCTGGAATTTAGGGAACGCCCAACGATTTTTGGAGAAGTCGAGAAAGCTGTAGAGCCCCAGTGATGCCTGGGCGGTGCCCAGACGATTTCCCGTCGGTCGCCGGTCGATTTCAGGTCAAAACTGGGCAAATCGTGGAGCTTCTCTGGGCGGCGTCCCGACAGTGACCGACTGATGGCCCACCGATTCCCGAACGGTCTCCCACCGGCCACCGGCTGGTTTTAAAGAAATTGCCGGTCGGCCGGCTGGTGATCGGCGTGGTACCAAAATGGGGTCGCCTCCCGGGCACCGGCCTAATCGAGCGTTCGTCGTCGAGGGATTTAGGTCAAAAATCGAAGCCGCTAGGTCAAACTTGAAGGCTGCGACCGATTTTGAATTCACCGCCCAGTGACCGATTGATCTCCTAGCGGCGACCGGGCGGCGACCGCTCGACAGCCTTTGACCTAGCGGCTTCAATTTTTGACCTAAATCGCTCGAGGGTGAACGCTTGATTAGGTCGGTGCCCGGGCGGCGAGTGAAAATTGATCAGGCGCCGCCGAATTTTAACTCCGTGCTAAAACTTCAGCGGCGACCGAGCGATGCCCTAAAAACAAGCGGTGCCCGGGTGTCCGCCGCTCGGTGCCCCGGCGAAATTGGCTAAAAACTCCCTGCCCGGCCGCCGAACAGGCTACTTTTTTTTAGGTTGTGACCATAGCTAAAGAGAGGTATAACTGTCGTAGGGTATTTTTTATTATTATACAAAACTAGTGTTTGTCCAGTTACATAATGTTATATTCGTCATCACCACGAGGATATTCATCAACAGCAGCTTTATTCTTTTGTGAAGACTGTCTATCTAATTTCACGTTATCTCTTTGATCGCAGGACTACGCAAGCTTTATTGAGGGGTCGGGTGAACATGGTTTCATCATATTTTCGTTGGTAAGTAACTTTTCTTGCTACTGTACATTGCATGGGTGTCGATCCTTACGTAATACCTATTGTTCAGGGGGGGATGAATGAAAATAGGTATCAATGACAGATCGACACCCATGGTACATTGTATTAGCATGTGCGACATGAAACTCACCTTTACGTTGTTGGTCTAATGGCTGTCATCAGGTGCGCCGGAAGCAGTTTGGGATTGGGGGGGGGGGGGGCTCACATTCCAGGGGCAGTGACGTAATGAGAAAAAAAAGTTCGGAAGCGGGGGGATGGGGGGGGGGGCAGACGAAAAATCTGCATCACCACCAGTCTTACACGTTACATGCAGGCCTGCGGAACGTTTTTCAAAGTGGAGTATTATCGATCAGGTAGAGCGAAAATTGGCGTGGGGTCCAGGGCTTGAGCCTCGGCAGGGGTCAAGGGGCTGAGCCCCCGGACGCTCAGGGGTTTTAGGTATTTAATTACGGTCAGATGAGCACCCAGGGGCCCGCCTTAGGGCCCTTGGTGGGGTTCCAGGGTGCAGAGCTTCCGGACGCTCAGGGGTTTTAGGTATTTAATTACGGTCAGATGAGCATCCAGGGGCCATCTAAGGGCCCTTTGTGGGGTTCCAGGGGGCAGAGCTTCCGGAAGCTCAGCGGTTTTAGGTATTAAAATACGGTCAGATGAGCATCCAGGGGCCCGCCTTAGGGCCCTTGGTGGGGTCCAGGGAGCAGAGCTCCCCGAAGCTCAGGGGTTTTAGGTATTTAATTACGGTCAGATGAGCATCCAGGGGCCCGCCTTAGAGCCCTTGTTGGGGTCCAGGGGGCAGAGCCCCTGGAAGCACGGGTGTTTTAGGTATTTAATTACGGTCAGATGAGCATCCAGGGGCCCGCCTTAGGTCCCTTGGTGGGGTCCGGGGGCGGAGCCCCCGTAAGCTCTGGGGTTTTAAGCATTTAATTACGGTCAGATGAGCATTTTTTATACCGTATTTGTGACATTGGCAGGTCACTTATTTTTTTTTTCCGTCTTTATTTCTTTTTCTCTTTAACATACTTTTTTCAAAAAGGAGGGGGGGGGGGGTCGGGGGGCTCGAGCCCAGCCACTTTACAGACAATGACATAAATGCTTCTAAATAGGCGTATTTCGCCTGACTGTCATTTGGGATTTTTATTTTCCAACAAACGCATAAAAAGGTATGACTTACAAAAAAAATGGAGAAAAAATGCCGGAAAATCATGTCACAACATCACCATATGTAAATCACTTGTTTCGAATAAGAAATACATCACCCCCCCACCCCTTCAGTACGCCAGCGTTCAGGGTCTCATGTCTTCTCTCCTATAACAAAAAAACGGACACGCTTTCCCATTCTCGCACAATATGTAACTCCATTGATAAATACCGTTGGTGGCATGCGCAATGTTTATGAAATTTAATTCCTGTGAACTTTCCTTTTTCTTTGAATGGAATTGTTTATGTGATTTAATTCAGGTTTACTGTTTTTTTTTGTTTTTTTTTGCCCTCCCCCCCCCCACTTTTTTGACTGGGGGGGGGGGGGAACTGCCCCAGGCCCCCCCCCTACTTCCGGCGCCAATGGCTGTCATAATTACTAAAGCATTTAATGTTATGATCTCCAGCTGGGAATGTCATGGGGAAATGTTTTACCCACGCTATAATTCGGCATAGAACTGAAGTTTGCTATTATTCAAAAAGAGATTCATGCAACTTTTTTTATAGAAAATGTGATACTTCATAAATAATTTGGGATTATGAGGCTACAGAGATCTCCTATTGCCGAGATGCCTAAATGCCCATTGCAAAGGCCGCTCCAATGTTAAATAACATATTCACACTGTGTTATGTCGAAGAACACATTGCATGTTAAAACAATATTTAACTCCATAAAGTAGAAAATATTGAAATTATAATTTTTTATTTTTTGTTGTTGAAAATACATGTAGGGTGTCCAGATTACTGAGCTACCTAAAGAGATGGCAGAGGCCTTTGCAAGAGTCTTGAGCGAGCTTCCACAAAGAGTCATCTGGCGGTATACTGGGACACGCCCACGTTACCTTGGTAACAACACAATGCTGGTAGACTGGATGCCACAAAATGATCTACTTGGTATGTACGGCTTTATTTCACACCTTCTTTGATTTCAGTTACGCACAGGCTAAACGGTTCTAGATATTTTAGTTAGATGCATTCGTCTTTAAATGTAGGAGGAACACAATTGCAAAGACTTTCGAGAAACCATCACAAGGGTAATTTCAATACCCTTGTGTATTGTTTATAGAAATCATGTTCAGATTCCGCAGAAGCTCATTTTAATTCGCAGATTTCAAAAGATGACATCATGGGATGACATCATGGGATGACATCATGGGAGATTTCAACATCCATGTTGACGAAACTGACAGAGATGCTAGGAAGTTCCTTGATATCTTAGACACATTTGATCTTCAACAGCATGTAAAAGGAGCAACTCATCGAGCCGGTCATACCTTAGATCTGTTGATTTCCAGAAAGGTTGATCATCCCATTGTGGCCATGGATATCGTATCAGGACTTCCTTCCGATCACTCGGCAGTCCTGACTACGCTCAATTTTGTAAGTCCAGCAACTTCCAAGAAGCGGATAACTTGTCGGAAACTTCGGGACATTGATGTGGTTCAGCTTAGGAATGATATACAAACCTCACTACTTACACTTCCTACAGCCAAAGATGCATCTGACATGGCAGAACAATACAACATCGTACTGAAGGAGCTACTTGACAAGCATGCGCCTGAGCTATCAATACTTGTCACAATCAGACCAAAAGCTCCCTGGTACACCAAAGAAGTTTGTGAGGCAAAACGATCTAGACGGCGTGCTGAACGTAAATTGAAAAGTTCTGGTCTGGAAGTTGATCGTCAACTGTTCAAAGAGGAGTGTAAATCCTACAATGCAGTCTTATCTCAATCAAAATCTCGATACTTGACCGACCAGATTGCGCAGTGTGACACCAAGCACCTTTTCCAGCTTGTTCAGACGCTTTCCCGGCCAAAGTCACAGCATCTTCTACCGGACCATGAGTCAGACATAAACCTGGCTAATGATTTTGGACAATTTTTCTACAACAAGATTCAGGACATCGTCACCAATTTTCAGGGGATTACTAGCCGCTCATCAGATTGTGAGGATGGTGTGACGACGCACAAACTGTCTTCTTTTGAACCTGTATCAGAATTGGAGGTGCAAAAGGTGATCCGTGAGAGTTCTTCTAAATCGTGCCGACTTGACCCAATACCGACTTGGCTCATGAAAGATTGTATCGATGAGCTTGTACCATTTGTAACTGAACTTGTTAATCTGTCCCTGTCTTCTGGAGAGGTACCTGCAGCGTACAAGACATCACACGTCACTCCTCTCTTGAAAAAATATCTTTGGATCGAAATGAGTTTAAAAACTACAGACCGATCGCGAATCTTCCTTTCATCGCCAAGACTCTAGAGAGGATTGTAGCTGCTCAGCTCAGGAACAATGGTTTATATTCTGTCATGCAATCCGCATACCGTCAGTTCCATTCGACAGAAACAGCCCTCTTGAAGGTAGCCAACGATCTCTTGTTAGCCATTGACAAAGGACTTGAAGCTATTCTTATCCTGCTAGACTTCTCGTCTGCGTTCGATACGATCGATCATAGCATGATGATACAACGTTTCTGTAATAAATATGGATTTGAGGGAGCCGTCCTGCAGTGGCTTGCCTCCTACTTGGAAAATCGATCCCAGGTCATCGTTCTCAATGGTGTCCAGTCCGAAGCATTTCCACTAACTTGGGGAGTACCACAATGATCCGTTGTGGGACCGTTGGACTTTATACTCTACTCTGGTCCCCTCAGTGACGTCATAAGGTCCCATCAGGGTGTTGAACACATGATGTATGCCGACGACACACAAATGTATCTTATACTGAAGCAAAGTGAAATCGCCAGTGAGACTGGAGCAGTGCATCGCAGATGTGAAAGTCTGGGCTCGTGACAACAACCTCATGCTTAATGGTGCTAAGACAGAACTCATGCATGTGACGTCAGCATTTCGCAAAGCCAGTGAGCTGCCAGATTTGAATTCGACTGCACTACAATCACTTCATCAAAATCTTCAATTAATCTCGGAGTCGCAGTGGATGACAAACTTACCATGAAGCAACATGTTCAGAAATCATGTGGAGCCGCTTCGTTTGGAATATACCGGATTGGAAAACTCCGAAAGTACTTAGACCAAAGTTCTACTGGGCGCCTAGTAAATGCATTTGTGACATCACACATTGATTACTGCAATAGCCTGTTGATAAATCTACCCAGCTCACATCTGACCAAACTCCAACACATCCAGAACACTGAGCCCGTCTCCTCACACGCACAAGAAAGCACGAACACATAACACCTATTCTTCGTTCTCTTCACTGGCTTCCCATTCCACAGCGCATCCAATTCAAGGTACTGCTTCTCACCTACAAGGCTCGTAATGGACTTGCTCCAGCATACATCAATGGACTCATTTCACCAAAGTTGCAGACCTCCTCCATCAGGCTCCGCTCATCGTCATCTGTTCATCTTCAACTATCATCTGGTCCTCGAACTCACACCCGCTATGGAGATCGTGCCTTCTCTGTATGTGCTCCTAAACTCTGGAATAATCTCCCCGTCTCTGTCCGTGAATCCCCAACTCTTGACACTTTTAAACTGCGTTAGGTAGGTTTATTGTTTCTTAAAGTCTCGCGATCGTGTTAATGTGATATACAGGTCACCCGAAAGCCCGACTCTTCATAAACCACGGTGGTCTCAACGGCATCACCGAGGCAGTCTACCACGCCGTCCCCATGGTCGTTATGCCGGTCTTTGCTGAGCAACATTCAAACGCTGTCAAGGTTGAGGTCAAAGGAATGGGTAGACGGCTTCAGAAGAACTCAATATCTTATGACTCGGTCAAGATGGCGGTTATGGACGTGCTTCTCAATCAAAGGTAATGGTAATAATAATTATTTAAAATTAAAATCATCTGATTATGTCATATCTTTATTTAGGGTTCCTTATCTTTTCCAATTGACTCTTTGAGTAAAAAGTACGTCATTGTCAAAATTCACCTACTAATGTCGGTGACTTTACCTACAGTTTGAATTTAATTATGTATATAGTCCGCTTAGAAAGTTTTGGTTCTTTGGAACTTAGCATATCCTCAGATGCAATGATGAGTAATTTTACTATGCCAGTACGAGGAGTTTAATATGGTAAGCAAAACATTACAGAGTGTGAGCCTATCTTCTAAGAGTCCTTGTATTGGAACTCATTTAATACGCGAATGAAACTGCTATGGAAAGAACTTTCCTGCTTCCTCTCTAATACACTGCTTCTGTTAGTGAAATATTGTTTGATCCTCTCTTTATCCACTAAAGTTGTATTCCTTTAATCTCCAGCTACAGAGAAAATGTCCAGCGAATCTCAGGAATCTACAGAGATATCCAGTTCAAACCGGATGATGTTGTTGTCTTCTGGGTGGAGCACATCCTCAAATTTGGAGGGTCACATCTGAGATCTAGAGCCCTTGAACTCAGCTTCGTCCAGCTTCATTCGATCGACGTTCTCGCTTTCATCGTCGGAATCATAGTTGTCATCGTTTTTCTTCTCTCTGTTTGTTGTAAACGATGTATATCATGCTGCTTAAATAGCAAGAAAACAAAACTTGATTGATATTGTGAAATTTATAATTTTTCTATGCTATTATGGCTAGCTAAAAAATGCCTCTGTGCAGAAGAAATGTTAACTTTTGCAATATGCATCCAGAGAAAATGTATATTAACAATCCTTTTTTTTAAAGATTCTAATGGACTACGTAGAACAGTGTGACGAGTTAAGTTCTAAATATGCAAATTAGCTAATTAATTCAACATAAATGTGAACAAAAGGAAGAGAACTTGTGAAGATTAATTACATAGTCATTTTACACTGACGAGATTTTGTAAAGGCATAGGTAGGCACTTTAGGGTTGACTAACATGCATAACCGTGCATGCATTATGTAAAGTACAGATTTGGACACGACAACATAATGTAGCCTCAGGAGATCTGCAGTGAGAGCATTACAGTTTTACAAGTTTATACGTTTAATAGAATAAGAGAAGTAATCACCATCAACCCGATATTTCTGCTTTCAATTTGACCATGAAGTCAAACATTTCGGATGAAAGTTAGGGTTGTATGTGTTGAATCTCACTTTAGCTTCTTATACACTTCGTCGTCCTAATTAACTAAATAAATGCTGGTTAGCGTCGCTTTATACAATATTCTAGCTCTTTTTATGCTATTTAATTTATTGATTGGTCTATTCATGGTCGATGCATCTTTCTCAAAATTAAAACGACAACATATACGAAATAAAACAAAACAAAAAAATTCCAAAGACGAACACTCACGGAAGTTGGATTAGGACGGCAGTTTTCTTCTTTATAGGTTCAATACAAATTATTATGAGAGATACATCATGAGTCCTCTAAATCAAGTGGCTCTTTTTTTTGTGTGACTGTAAGTTTTTTCGCCTACTAAGCGGAAGGCCAAAGTCAATATCATGCCTAGTTTTCTAGTTGCCTGCCACTACCACATAACACTAAGCACACCTTTTTAATAGAAAGATTTTATCACAATACACAATATTTCAGAGGTTTACAAAAAAAGGAATTTGTAGCAGTTACCCCAAAATCGGAGGGGGGCGTCCAAAAAGCGGCCCTTTTGACGAAAAATAGTATTTTGTAAATAATATTTTAAGGAAACCTTAAACTACCATAAATCCTATGTTAGAATTAAATTATCTACATTTTGATACCAATTTTAATAGAATTGAGATTAATCAACATCGCAATTTTTTGTCTTCATAAAATTGAATTTTATAAACAAAACATTATTTTGCATATATCAAAATCGGGGAAGGTATCTTTATTCATAACTTTCTAGAAACTTTTCCACCTACCAGGACAATATCTTGTACGAAGGATAGTCTTTTATCTTTTTTCAGTGAAAAGTTATTGCAACCCAAAGGTATTTACTTGACTTCTACAAAAACGAAATTTTTGCCCATAAACTGTATGTGTGTTAACTTTATGGATATAAATGAATACGTGTATACGTGTTTGGTGTGTTTAAATCGAGTTTTATGGATAACTTTTTTAGTAAAACTTCAAAGCTTTATGGGCTCGGTGACAAATGATGGATGATTAAAATACTTTCAAGTTGATGTCAATTTCATTGAGTTATGTAGCGTGTAAAGTATTAATTTTGAGGCGAAAATGTGCTTTTTTGTTTATGATTCCCCCTAATAGTTTTAGCCTGTATCTTGGTATATAAACTGGACGATATATAGTGACTGGACAAGTGTAGAAATTTAAAAGGATTAGGAGTGCTGAGTGCAATTGATAAGTACTTCTATACTCTGTGATATTTCAGAAAATGTGGGCATGGGCAGTCCCCCCCCCCCCCAATGTCCAATCACTATCGTTCAGTTAATAAATTGATATCAACTTGAAAGTATTTTAATCATCCATCATTTGACACCGAACTCATAGTAATTTGAAGTTTTACTAAAAAGTCATCTATTAAACTCGATTTAAACACATCAAACACGTCCTCAATACACTAATACACGTATATCCACACAGTAAATACACATAATTGTGGGCAAAAATTTGCTCTGAGTTGTGACCATAGCTTTCCTCACATCCTCAAATATCAATCGACAATTACACACAATGTATGATGGTTCAAGGTTTTGTTAAAAAATATTATTTACAACATACTATTTTTCGTAAAAAGGGCTGCTCTTTTGGACGCTCCCTCCGATTTAGGGGTGACGGCTACAACAACAAGAAACCTTTGACACATTGTGTATTGAATACAAGAGGTGTCCTTAGTTTATGTGGTAGTGGCAGGCACACCCATCTTTTCTGACTTTGGCCCTCCACTTATACAGGCGGATGTCGAAAAGAATCTATGACAAACAAAAGAAAAGAAAACAGGTAAAATATACAGAACAACAACAGCAACAGCGAACAGCTTCTTCCATTTTGCAAAGCCATTTTTACCCCATATCCTAGCTTTGACCATGATGACTTCCTTCTTTCAAGGATCCGAAAGTGCATGTGTTCACCGACTTCGTTTTTCATTTAAAAAATGTCTTTACCATTAAAATTGTTAATTTTCACGTTTTTTTGTGGTAAATATACAAGGCCTCGGCCCTATCTGCCCCTTCAGCCACCTGGATCCGTCACGACGACGTCCTCTATTTAAAAACAATATTAGCTAGTCCTTCCCGTAACCCCCTCGATAAACCTGATACACCTCTCCGCTAAACCCACCAACGGACAGCGATAACAATATCATGTCATTTACAACACGCCTTTTCATAGATACACAGCGCATCAGAAACACTGGCAAAGAAAGAAAGAGAATATTATTAGCCAAAGCTTACATTTATTACAAACAAAGAGGAATATTAAGAGAAATGTATTAGAAAGGTTTCGTTTTCAGATCTTGAAAGCTGTGAGAGTATGTCAATTCTTTGATACAGGAGATGAGGAGATCCAGGTGTTTTTTTTTGGGGGGGAGGGGCAATAACTGAGTGGTTCATTGTATTGTGTTTCTCTCACTGCTCACACAATCCAATTCATGACGCTATACGAGGACTACAATAGAGTTGTTATCTCAACCCCTAAAAGTTCAAATTTTGATTCTTAAACAAATAAGCAAACACACATGTATTGTGACCAGTCTATAATGTCTATATGACTGTGTGTGCAAAACCGAAAAGGGTTGCATGCAGTTACATGTATATCTATAACGTCTTTTGTACACGATTGCTTCGACGATTTTTTCGGATGGTCACAATGCTGTGCGTTCTTTAGTTCTATCCCATCTTTATTATTGTAATGGGCTTCTCTCAACCATTCCCTCGACTCAATCGGATCGTGTGCAACAGCTACAAAATTGGCAGCTCAATTGATATATCAGGTTTCTAGGGACCATCCATCTCAGCCACTATTGAGCTCATCACAGTAGCTTCCTTTGAAACAAAGACTAATTTTTAAATTACTCTTGTTTGTCTACAAAATACTCAATAATCAAGCTCCACAATATTTAGATACCTGTTTGTATTTATATAGGCCTACACCTACCAGGGCATAGAGGTAAGCAAGCGATCCTCTTCGTCTCACATATTCAGTTACTCGCACATTAGTTGATGATAGGACATTTACTGTTTTATGCTTCAAAATACTGGAATGATCTACCTCTTAAATTAGTCTTCATCGGTTATCACCTTCAGAAAGGCCTTGAAAACACATAATTTTTGCAGTTTGAAGTTGTAAGATTGTTTTTCTTATTACATGCATTCATGTAATTGTAAGCTAATTCACTGTTAGCGCTTGTGCCTCATGGGAAAAGCGCGGTATATGTAATAATTATGATAATAATGATAATAATAATAATATCGCTGACAAACGGTCTGAACTTCTCAAGCAATACATCGGATGCGAAAAGGGCGAAAGGTCACAAATACAGTGTATTTATGTTTAGACGCAGGATTATCATGGACGAGAAGTGGACTCGTTGGGTTCGATAGAAGTTTGATTTGAACAGTAACAAGGGTGCGTGCAACATCATAAAAACGAGAATTGACAATATTTCATTATGATTTAAAAATAATTAGATAGGATTCATCAGCGTGCAAAAGGCTCGTGAGACATTCTCTTTTTTTTAGTTGAAGTAAATGATCATGCTTTAAACAAATTTCTCTTTTAAAATATTTTGTTTAGGTGGAGCATTATGTTTCTGTCCATATCGATTTGGAAATTCAACAATCCCATCGCGTCTAACCCACAAAATATTGACCCCGACGAACTGAAATAAGTTCATCATAATATGCAAACAAAGCTAGTTGCCAGCCATCGCTATGTAAACACAATATATTTCCTGTTCCTAACTCTATATAACTACCCATTTCATGCTACCGTTTCGTTTACAGTCTATAGAGAGGACGGTTTAATATAGACATGCTATCTTTATCACGCGCAATAGTTCGTTTCATAGACATATCACATCACACATTCGTTTTTCCGGCTTCTACGACAGCGGCATGTCACTGTGAGTTAATAAACCCATACTTTATCTTATATTGAAGTTCAAATAATATTGGTTACTAAATAATTGCTTCTGAACGACAGATAAAAAGGAAATGTATTATATTCAAAATTTTCATTCACATTTTCACTTTGCAGAGATTAGGGCTTCGACTCGCTTCTCAAGCGAAATTCAACCTTTAACACGATGAGACGTTTTCTGTGTTTCGTTTTGTCCTCCATGATCTTCGCCATCGATGTCATACCTTTGACTAGTGGTGCCGATATTCTCGTCTCCGTGTTCTCTCCGGTGCCAAGTAGCCATGCCAAAGGTATATCGGCCATCACAGGAGCACTGACCCGTCGCGGCCACAATGTGACAATCCTCACCAGCTCTTCTGCAGGAACAAAAGGCTTCCAGAGGAACACCTACAGCAGGGCCGTCCAGTACAAGTTCGTCGATACCCCAGGTGCCAAGGACCCACTTTCTGTTGAAGCTCTGTTCGATAGTAGACTGGTAAAGCAATTTACGCAATTAGTGAATGAACTCGCGGTGTTCAGACGTAGCTGCCAGTGCTTTTTCGAAGACACTGCAACACTCTCTCTGCTCGTGGAATCGCACTTTGATATATTAATCGGCGACGCATTTGATGGATGTGACGCAATACTTAGTAGCTACCTCGAGATACCGTATATTGCGGTGACGACTGGAGTGAGATATCCTTTCTTCCACGAGCGTTTGTATGGAATCCCGTTCCCGTCATCTTACGTTCCCATGGGTTTGCTACCTCTGTCAGACAAGATGGCTTTTCTCGAGCGCGTTGCCAGCTTCATGGAGCATCACGTCATAGGGAGCAGTCTCGAATGGATACACTTCGGGGCTTTAAACGAGGTTAAAGACAAACATGGTATCGCTCCAGGACGAAGCATCCCGGATCTTATAGGTGGAGCAGAGTTGTGGTTGTGCATGACGAATTTTGCTTTGGATTTCCCTCGCCCTATCGCTCCTAATTGGGTGGCTATTGGAAACATCGCGGACACCCCTGCGAAGCCATTGCAGAAGGTAATTATGGCATGAATAAATGGAAAATGGAAGCGTTTGAGGCTTTACGTCGTGTTGTTGTTTGTGATAAAAAAATAATATTGCAAAACTCTTTAATTAATTATTAAAAGAGTGAGAGGAAGGTAAAAGAGATTATGGATGAAGCACGTCACTATGAAATCTCGGTATAGGTCACTCATTAATCTAAAATGAATGTCGTATGACTCTTGTAGGACAATTAACCCCTGTACTGCTACCCTCGGACAACCTCGAGAATCAATAATCGTGCATGACTCCTTTATATTAGTCTCTTGTCAGTGACCATTTACGTTTTATTGTTAACATTTACGTCAAGTAACATCACTGTTCGTGTTTTACGATGGCATTTCAATGAAATGTAGGGTCTCGTTACCCAACATTTCGTTAATCAGATAGACAAATGTTTTCTAAAGCAGCTCATATAGCTTTTAATCAGACACGTTATTATTTTGTGAAGATTGTCTATCTTAATGCTAAATATATTACTCATTGCGGATGTAGTATTATTTTCGATATTGTCTATCTTATTTCGCGTTTTCACATTCTCTTTTATCGCAGGACTACGCAAGCTTCATTGAGAGGTCGGGTGAACATGGTTTCATCATATTTTCATTGGTTAGTAGATTTTCTTGCTACTGTACATTAGATTAGTTTATATATACATCATGTATTCCACATTGACTTTGTTGGTCTACGGCTGTCATACCTACCTACAGCAGATTACTCTAATGATCTCCGGTGGAGAATGTCATGGGGAAATGTTTTATTCAATATATCTTTGTTTGTAGAGGGATTTTAATATCTGAATAATTTAGGATGTTCAGACCCGTATCCGGACACCTACCCCTGGACGTCCACCCCGGATAACCACCCCAGTCAACTACCCCCTAGGACAACTACCCCCTAGGTCAATTACCCCCGGATATCTACCCCCTGAACAAGTAGCCCTAGGACAATTACTCACGGACATCTAACCCCTGGACAACTACCCCCGTAAAAATACCCCCTAGGATAGTTGTCCGGGGGGCAACCACCCTCTAGGACGACTACCCTCCGGGACAAATCTCCCCGGACAACGACCCCCTAGGACAACTACCCTCTAGGACAATTACCCCCCGGACAACCATTCGAACAACTACCCCCAGACAACTACCCCCGGACAACTATCCTAGGGGTAGTTGTCCGGGGGTAGTTGTCCAGGGGGGTAGATGTCCGGGGATAGTTGTCCTATTGGGTAGTTGTCCGGGGGTTGCTTGTCCGGGGGTACTTTTCCTAGGGGGTAGTCGTCCTAGAGGGTGGTTGTCCTAGGGGGTAGTTGACTGGGGATGGTTATCCGGGGGATGGATGTCCAGGGGATAGGTTTCCTATAACCGTTCAGACCACCGACATGTAGATTTCCTATTAGGGAGTTGCCTGGGACGCTTATATGTGAAAGAATATATTCACACTTTGTTATGTCGAAGAACACAATCCATGTAAAACAGTAACTAACTCCATAAAGGAGAAAATAACAAAGTTATATTTGTTTGAAAATATATGTAGGGCACCCACGTTACTGAGCTACCTAAAGAGATGGCAGAGGCCTTTGCAAGAGTCTTGAGTGAGCTTCCACAAAGAGTCATATGGCGGTATACTGGGCCACGCCCTCGTTACCTGGGTAACAACACAATGCTGGTAGACTGGATGCCGCAAAATGATATACTTGGTATGTACGGCTTTATCTTACACCTTCTTTGCTGGCAGTCACGCACAGGCTGAACGGTTCTAGATGCTTTAGTTAGATGCATCCACCTGTAAATAATAATAATAATAATACTATCGGATATTTATATAACGCATATAATTATCCACCATGCAAGGTGCTTAATGCACTTAAATTTTACCCGGCTCTGATAGGCTGATTTCGGGGCTCACAGCATTCAAGGAATTCCTTCCTACCAGTATCCATTTAACACCTGGGTGGAGAGTGGCAAATGTAGATTAATGCCAAAGGACATAAGTGCTGCGGGAATCTAACCGTGGCCCCTTCGATCCACAGTCCGACGACTTATCCACTAGACCACAACACTTCTACGTAGGAGGAACACGATCGCAAAGACTTTCGAGAAACCATCACAAGGGTAATTTCAATACCCTAGTGTATTGTCTATAGAAATCATGTTCAGATTCCGCAGTAGCTCGTTGTAATGTCCGCAAATTTCAAAGGATGACATCAAGGCTCAAGTTAAAACTGTTAAGTTGGTTTATTGTTTCTTAAACTCTCGCGATCGTGTTAATGTCATATACAGGTCACCCGAAAGCCCGACTCTTCATAACCCACGGTGGTCTGAACGGCATCACGGAGGCAGTGTACCACGCCGTCCCCATGGTCGTCATGCCGGTCTTTGCAGAGCAGCATTCAAACGCTGTCAAGGTTGAGGTCAAAGGAATGGGTAGACGGCTTCAGAAGAACTCAATATCTTATGATTCGGTCAAAATGGCGGTTATGGACGTGCTTCTCAATCAAAGGTAATGGTAATAATTATGTAAAATTAAATCATCTGAGTACGTCTTATCTTTGTTTAGGGTCCCTTATCATTTAATTGACTCTTAGAGTAAAAACTACGTCATTGTCAAAATTCACCTACTATTTCGGTAACTTTACCTACAGTTTGAATTTAATTATGTATATAGTCCGATTAGAAAGTTTTGGTTCTTTGGAACTTAGCATATCCTCAGATGCAATGATGAGTAATTTTACCATGCCAGTACGAGGAGTTTATTGTGATACGCAAAACATTACAGAGTGTGAGCCTATCTTCTAAGAGCCCTTGTATTGGAACTCATTTAATACGCGAATGAAACTGCTATGAAAAGAACTTTCCTGCTTCCTCTCTAATACACTGCTTCTGTTAGTGAAATATTGTTTGATCCTCTCTTTATCCACTAAAGTTGTATTCCTTTAATCTCCAGCTACAGAGAAAATGTCCAGCGAATCTCAGGAATCTACAGAGATATCCAGTCTAAACCGGATGATGTTGTTGTATTCTGGGTGGAGCACATCCTTCAATTTGGAGGGTCACACCTAAGATCTAGAGCCCTTGAACTCAGCTTCATCCAGCTTCATTCGATCGACGTTCTCGCTTTCATCGTCGGGATCATAGTTGTCATCGTTTTCCTTCTCTATTCATGTTGTAAACGATGTATATCATGCTGCTCGAAAAGCAAGAAAACAAAACTTGAATGATATTATGAATTTGACCATAATTATTTCTGTGCCATTATGGCTAGCTAAAACAATTCCTCTGCGAAGTAGGCCCTAGAAATGTAAAATTTTCTGTTGATTACAGAGTTTTGCAACATACATCAAAAGAAAATCTATACTAATAATCATCCCTTTAAAGACTCCAATGGAAAAGAATAGTGTGACGAGTTGAGATCTGAATGTGCAAAGGGAAAAGAACTTGTCATATTACACTGACGAGATTATTTAAAGGCATAGGTTAGCACTTTAGGGTTGACTAACATACATGCATTATGTGAAGTATATCGAGTCATGCTAATGACCTGGGCCCAGTTGCTCAAACTTTTCCATTGATGGTACCTTTGCCATCAATGGTAGCTACCATGGAAACCTTGATTTTGGGAGGCTGTTGAGCCCTTTTAACAGTTGCCATTGATGACAAAGTTACCATCAACGGTAGGTTTTGAGCAACGGGGCCCAGGTCATTAAAATAGGGAGATTTGGACACGACAACATGATTTAGCCTTAGGAGATCTACCGAGAGAGCATTTACAGTTTTAAAACTTTATACTTTTTATAGAATAAGAGAAATAATAACCATCAACCCGATATTTATGCTTTCAATTTTACCTTGAAGTCAAACATTTCGGATGAAAGTTAGGGGTTGCTATAGCTTTTCACTGAATAGAGAGAGATAAAAGCCTCTCATTTTCACAAACTATTTCCCATGTTCATGGGCAAATTCCGGAAAGTTTCGAAAGAGGACATCTCTCCGATTTTGATACATGAAAAATGACGTTCTTTGATAAAATGTATTTTTTTAAATAAAAAGATCACACACAAAAAAAATAATCATGTTTTTACTTAAAATTGTTAATTAATCTCAATTCCGTTGAAGTTGGTATCAAAATGTAGATTTCTTTTATATGACAACATTTATGGTGATTCAAGGTTTTCTTATTTACAAAATACTATTTTTTGTAAAACGGGCCGCTTTTTGGGACGCCCCCTACGAATTAGGGGTGACAACTACAAATTAAAAAATAACACTGAAATATTGTGTATTATGAAACAATCCCTCGACTAAACAAGGTGTGCTTAGTTTGTGTGGTAGTGGCAGGCAAACGTACCCCTCTTTTCTGACTTTGATCCTCCGCTTATTATACAGTCGGAAGTCAAAAACATCTCTGACAAACAACAATTTTACAGAATAATTAAAGAACAACAACAGCAGCAACAGTAAACAGCTCTTTCCACTTTGCAAAGCCATTTTCACCCCATATCCTAGCTTTGACCATGATGACTTCCTTCTTCCAAGGATCCGAAAGTGCATGTGTTGACCGACTTCGTTTGTCATTTACAATTTGTTTTACCATTAAATTGTTATTGTTCATGGTTTTTCCCCATAATTTGCAGGGCTGCTGCCCCTAGGCCCCCTGTATCCGTCACGCCGTCGTCCTCTGTTTTTTTAATTAAATGTTATTAGCTATATAGTCCTCCCCACAACCCCCACGATTAACCGGATACACCTCTCTGCCTAACACACCAACGGATAGCGATTACAATATCATTTCATTAAAGGTAATACAAAGTTTTGGTAAATTTTGAAAATTGGGTGGATAGTAATTCTTAACCATTTCGATATATTTGGATGCCCCTGTGGATGTATTATAAGCACTAGAAAAATTAGCCCCTAAAACACTTCTGCTTTCGAGAAAAATTGAATATAAAAATTTACCGGTGCTCCCGGTAAATTGTGATAAATTTCAAATAGCGCCTACGGCCGTACAATGGAAGCTGCGACCATGAAAATCTCAGAATATGTAGTTGTGATAATATATACCTTTTAAACGGCAATAGCTAATCGGTCGATTTTAGTAAAGAAACATTGTTTTATAGCTTAATTAATATCTTGTCCTTAAGAGGGAGCTATACAACATAACGAGTTTATTATTTACAAATTCATAACTTTAGACTCGATTTCAACCGCGACAACGATCACTGAATAGTGTAGGATCGCACATGCGTCCAATATGTTCATTTGGACCAAATTCATGACCCCATACCAAAACTTTGTATTACCTTTAATAAAGCGCCTTTTTCAAAGTGCATAAAAACAGAAACGCTTACAAAGAAAAAAAAATCATCATTATCATTCGAAGCTTAGATTTATTACAAACAAAGTGAAATATGTAGAGAAATTTATTAGAAAAGATGTGTATTCAGACACTTCTTGAAAACTGTAAGAGTATGGCAGTTCTTTGATACAGGGGGTAATCCTATTTTAATCCTCTCGGCTCACGCAATCCATTTGATACACCGTAACCCGACACGAGGAGTATAATAGAGTTGATATCTCAACCTCTAAACAGGAGCGTGGCCTCGTGGAGTTAAAAGTTCAAATTTAGATTATTAAACAAATATGTAATGTGACCAGTTTAATGTCTATAGCTGAACAGGGTTGCTTGCACGCACATGTACATCAAACGTCTTTTGTACACGATTGCTTCGAGGGTTTTGCAATATAAATGGCAGAGCACAATTCAGCGTCAAACCGGAAAGGGGGGGGGGGGGGTGAGGGCAGTCTTAATTGTGTATCCCACGCGCCACTGATGATTGATGGGTCCCTCTCCCGCTTTAATTCTCACGCAATACATCGGATTTGAAAAGTGCAAAAGGTCGATGTTATATGAGTAGACAAAGATTGTGGTTTTAGTCCCATGTATGGACGAGAAGCGCACCCGTTAGGAGTACCAGGGCTTGTAAGTAAAACTCACATATCCCTGGGAGTACAAAGCAAGTTGATTTAACCCACAGCACCAAGGCCAAGGGTACGTGCAACATCATGAAACGAGTACACTACGGAGGCTTCGTGTAAATGTAAGTTAAATCGTAGATCTACTTTGATTCTCTTCTTTGCTTGGGTCTAAACCCATGTTATTTCTTATATTATAATGAAAACGATTGCAAAGATTTTAACGAGATCAACTCGACCGCAATTCCAATGCCGTATTGCAGGCATTTTGCATACATCACTCATGTTTGGAGTGTGTTACATGTAATTTGTATGTTTTACGCGTTTCAAAGGGTCACGTATACATACATAATTATTTATATAGTGCCTTTTATACATAAACATGCTCAAAGCGTATATTGGAAGTGATTTAGGTTGCCTTCGAAGGTCTTTTAGGCCAAATAAAACAATAACGTGTTTCTCGTCCGGACGTATTTTAGTAAATGAGGAGGCAGGGCATTGCTATTTACTATTTTGCAATTTTTTTATTTTTTCCCCCAAGATATGGCTGCCATGCTAATTTATAGCTGGCCGAGCCTATTTATTCACAGATATTGTGCTATGTGAGTATAGCTGATTCAATGTATGACAAAATAAATGATTTGCATTACTTTAGAAGCTATTTAAACAAAATGTTGGACACAAAGCACCAGTTACATAATACCCATGGGCGTAAATCCTTACGTAATACCTATTGTTCAGGAGGGGATGATCTATTCATTCACCCCCCCCCCTGTACAATAGGTATTACGTAAGGATTTACGCCCATGTGTATACCATTCTCTTCCAAATGGAATCACACAAATTGTTTTTTATAACAGTTTTAAGAGAAAATTAAAGAAATTCCACCTATTTTCTGATTTTTTAGTCTAAAGCTGTAATGTTTGTTTCAATATTTGTTTAGGATTGTCTAGTCTTTCTCTTCTAAAAATAGTATTCTATGTGTTATTACATCTTTGAATTTTTTTTTTTTGGGGGGGGGGGGTTGCATATTCATCTAAGTAAATGTTTAAATATATTGCACTCTCCTTTTGCTTTCGAGCACTTTCAACTTTTTTTTTCATAAGGGGACTATCTTGACAAGACTGTCTTGGTCTTTCATGGTACCCTTGATTCCATGTTAATAATTTGTATCTGCGATGTATTTCTTATTTGTATTGTGTATATGCTTTTACTGGAAATAAACTGATTTGATTTGAAATTGATTTGAATTGATTTCCGTATAAAAAGAAGTACAATTACATAATATGTACACATACTTTAGGAGATAAACGGCTATATGTCAATCCGCCAACATGCATGGTGGCGCTGTTCCACCGAGGGGGTCCAGAAGAAATTCACTACACACAAACGAATAATTAAAAGAAGAGACATATATTACAATTTAATTTAAACTACAAAAAGTAACACTCTTAGTCCACCCTTAACATGTATTAAAACAACACCCTAAAATTACACACAACACCCTACAGTAGGCAAGCATCGGCAAAGAAAAAGAAACCATCGGCTTTATATAAAACTGGGAATTAATTCATTTAGACTTGAACTAGATCTATGCATTGTTTATACTTATTGTAGATCAACATTACTTATGAATAGAAGTATTGGTACATTATAAATGAAAAGTACATCTTAACCACATGTTATTTACGTGACTGTTTTGTTTTACATAGACTTTGGATTTGACGTAATTTAAACAAAAGACGAAGTGGTGGTGCCTTTTGAAGCGGAGATCAAGTTCTGACGTGATGGTACTTTTTAAGAGTTTCGTGTTGGCCTTGATGGTAATCGCCATCGATGTCATAACTGTTACCAATGGGGCCGATATCCTTGTAGCTCTGTTCATGCCAGCGGCTTCTAGCCACACCAAAAGCATGTCCGCCATCGCAGGAGCGCTGACCAGACGCGGCCACAACGTGACAGTCCTCACCAGCTCATTCGCAGAAACAAAAGGTTTCCAGAGGAACACCTACACCAGTGCCGTTCATTACAAGTTAAACGATGTCCCACAGGCCCTGGCCATTGAAAAAGTAATACTGAAGCTCGCGTTTGAGACAAACGTAATTGATAAACTGACGGCACTCGGAAAAGCGTTTTCCTTAATGAGAAGTAGCTGTGAGAGCTTTTTTGAGGACTATGAAATGCTCGCTCTGCTTAAAATATCGAGGTTTGATATTATCATCGGTGACTCGTTTGATGCTTGTGACGCTCTGCTCAGTAATTTCCTTGGGGTACCAAACATTGCAGTGACGACCTCGGCAAGGTATCCATTCTTTAATGAGCACCTGTATGGAATTCCATCCCCGTCTTCGTACGTTCCTTTCGGCCTCTTCCCCCTATCAGACAGAATGTCCTTTTTCGAGCGAATTTCTAGCTTCCTTGAACATCATGTTGCTATTAAACTCTTCGGGATGATCCATTTCAGGGCTTTAAACAAGGTTAAAGACAAGCATGGTATCGCTCCAGGTCGAAGCATCCCAGATCTTATAGGTGGAGCAGAGTTGTGGATGAGCATGTCGCACTTAGCCTTTGACTACCCTCACCCCACCGCTCCTAATTGGGTGGCTATCGGAAGTATTGCCGATGCTCCAGCGAAGCCATTGGAAAAGGTAATTATTACAGAAAGGATATAAAATAGAGATTCATGAAAATTACAAGTATTATCAATAATTTATCACTAGAAACCAGGAAGCTTACAGATGACAATCGTATAGGTTTTTAAGTCTACTGCGTATCGGACAATAAAACCAATGAACACAAAGTAAGGCACCTCTTAGGATCACACGAGTGCTTCGCCAGAAAATGTAGCGATGTTTTGATGATGTCACATTAGGATAAAGAAATCATTTTAAACTTCTTTGACCATGTTAAATGAAACGTTTGGATTTCTCCAAAACTTTGGTGGCATTCATCCCCGCACTGGTGAAGGTGTTGATGAAACATTGACAGTACTGAGAGTATCTCGTGTGGTATCCAACTTGTAAGGATAATTGCGGTATATTCAGTTGTTATTAAGAATGAAAGCACCAATATGGCCCTCAAACATCAGCAGCAGACAGTTGATTTTCAAAGCTTCGATATTCTTATTATATCAGCAATGTAATTAATTATGATGTTATTGAAATTGGGAGAAAAAAAAAAGTCTTTTGAACAACATTCGTCTTCAATTTCAATTAAAAAATAAAATCGTTTGACGTTCACATAAAATAATGTGCATTTTCATTATGGTCATAAAATCAAGTTTCTCATTACATATGTTTTTAAATGTTTGTAATGACATCTATTTTGCCCTCCCTGTATTTTTTTTCTCTCTCTCTTTACTGAAGGAATTCAATGCCTTTGTTGATGGATCAGGTGAACATGGTTTCATCGTATTCTCACTGGTAAGAACCGAAGGCGCTCTGATTTGGTTGATTAGAATCTGACTGTCTGGCCATACAAAATACATTTTAAAGACCGTCAATACTACTGGGCCAGAAGGGATTAGACCACACAGCGAGGTCACTGACAGGTGGCTATCTCATTAACTCAGCTCTCAACTAACATAAGAAAACGAGGATCATGGGGGGCTAACAGGCACCGATTGGGGAAGTTTTCTATATAGAGGGAGCAAGTAGCTACAAGTAGGACAGTGGGGTTTTAAAGAGAAGATTTTACTTTTGCCTTAACCTCCTGGTCTCTCACATTGTAGTTCGGTATCAGACCATTAAGAGGCAAATGTGAGCCACTTTATTGACTGGGCTCTCACATTTATCTCAACAATTATTTCAGTGGGGGATTTTCAGTGCAATATTCTCTAAAAAGAAAAGTTCCTCATATTTTGGGCTTCCCTTTTGATAGCTCCTACAGCATGCACCCCTGGTACAGAACCCTGGCTCCCAGGTCCATGTCAACTAGCTCGTTTGTAGAAATAATATATGCCAAAGCTAATGTATTTCCCAGAGTCTTCGAAGAGTTATGGCGAGCTTGGTCGTTGTCAAATCAAGGAGGAACGAGGCGTTCCTTGGTCGAACTTATTTAGCGTCCGTACTGACATGGCCAAGGGTGACAACTGATTAATATTTCAGAAGAAAAAAATAATAATTGAGATTTATAGCCGCTAAAGAAGCCGTTGTGCTGATACAAGTATATTTATATTTCAACCATAGGGTACATACTTTACAGAGCTTCCTAAACCAGAGATGGCCGAAGCCTTTGCGAGAGTCTTCAGTGAGCTTCCACAGAGAGTCATCTGGCGGTATACTGGGCCACATCCTCGTCACCTTGGTAACAACACCATGATTGTCGACTCCTGGTTGCCACAAAGTGACCTTGTTGGTAAGTCGAGCTTTATAGTATTATTTTATTGTTGTGTTAATGATTTATCTCACACGATCAAGTGCAGAACCCCCAAATTGTTTATACTACATTCTCTTTAGTTATTCAAAGGAAGTTAAATAGGAATTGGTTTGATCTCTTCCAAAATGTAAAGTGAATGATCTAGGCCCCCTAACACGAAGAGTTGTCTATTCTAAATTTTAAACAAGGATTGTGATTAGTTAAAGGTCCGCCTTTTGAAAAACATATGCCTGCAACGATATGATATTGAATGGCCATTGCAATTTTGCGGTTGATTGCAACTTTTTTTGTTTCGGTGCCCTGGCAGTCCTCATTTGAGGTTTATATCATATTTTGATTAACTTTCTTTTATCACAGACATTGCAGTCTCGCTCCTGCGGTCAATCAAATGAGAAATATTTCCCGTCATGGCTTTTTGTTTTAAAGGTGAAAGTGTATTCCAGTACAACTATCCCTGGACAACCACTCTTGAACGTCAACGGGACATACCTGTAGATCAATCTACCCACGGGACCTATAATGTTGGTCACATAAATCCTCAAAGTAAAAAGGCCTACATGGTAGATATGTCTACCACAGCTAGACAACTTCCCCTAAGTTAATAGACGGGTTTACTAACAGTCATATTCAACTTTTACACATACTTTTTAATCAAAGGTTGTTCTTGAAAACCTGAAATCTTGCCCGAGGCCTGCCGACATAAAAACAAGTAATGTGTGCAGAATGGATTCCAAGTATTGTAGTTCATTCATTAAGAACAGGTTAATGGAATAACTCGTCACTATAGGTCCCCAGAAAAGAAACATCCATTCTTTTGAATATGTTAGTATTAAAACCGGTCTATTCCAAAGATAACTTACCCCAGTCTTTAGAGGAATTCCACCAAGAGAGTTGTTTAGGATTGATTTGCCGAAAGGGGCAGGCGTCCGAGAGTAATTGTACAGATACACTAGGAAATGATACTTTTATCGTGTCATTTTAAACAGGTCACCCGAAAGCCCGACTTCTGATATATCACGGAGGACTTGCAGGAGTCATGGAGGCCATTTACCATGCCGTTCCCATGGTGATAATGCCGATCTTTGGCGAGCAGGAATCAAACGCACTCAGAGTCGAGGTCAGGGGAATGGGAAAACGGCTTCAGAAGGACTCTCTATCGTACGAGACAATTAAGGCGGCGGTGACCGAAGTCCTTGACAATCCAAGGTAACCCCTTTAGTCCAGTTAAAATAGCGAATTTTAGGAGGGTAACCCAAAAGGGTCCACTGCAGTGCCCCTCAAACTATATTCTCTAATAAATATTGAATACATTTGAGAATGATTGTACTGGGTTCACTGACCTTTAAAATATTACTTTAAGTTCATGCACTAAGAACCTTTAACCATGGGGGGGGGGGGGGGGGGCAGGGGCAGGTAGAATATGTGCTCCGGTAAGTATTCATCATATCAGACATGATAGCCTGTATCCTACTAAGTGTGTTAAACACGGCACTTTACGTAGATCAAACCTATGCTTCATCCATCATCGGCAACAGGGTTAAACTTTCAATAAATGTCGTCCGAAGCTCTTTAATGTCTTATAACATGACAAATATGTATTTTGGCGTCTTATATCTCCAGTTACACAGAAAATATCCGAAGGTCTTCCAGACTTTATGCAGACAGGCAGACTGAAACAGATGAAACCGTTGTCTTCTGGTGGAACACATCCTCAAATTTGGAGGGTCACACCTGAGATCTAGAGCCCTTGAACTCAGCTTCATCCAGCTTCATTCGATCGACGTTCTAGCTTTCATCGGCGGGATCATAGCTGTCATCGTTTTCCTTCTATATACTTGTTGTAAACGATGTTTATCTTGCTGCTTGAAAAAAAGGAAATCGAAAGTAGAATAAATCTGTAGGTGTTATTTTTTTCTATATCCCCGTATGCGACAGACTTTAGACCGACGAAATACTTCAGCTGGCATCATTGCAGAAAATATTGTAGCGGATTACCCGAAATGGTCTTTTCCCTATTTTTAGCACTGTAAACAAAACATAATGTTCTGTGGATGGGATTACTATTTCACAGTTTCACGGAAGACACACTTGGTGATTTAATCTTTCAAACAGTGGTTACATCACTCATGAAAAATCCTTATCTATGCCCTAGAAGACAATAATTATTCTTCTAGTTTCCTCAGTAAATTACCTTTAAAATAGAAATCATTTATAATTGGGATACATCCATACTAATTATTTCCTGAGTGTTTATTCATGAAAATGTACATGTATTATGTAGTAAGATTTGAAAGATGACTTTGCATGAATATTCATATCCGCGTAAGTTTAATAACCAATCAGCGTGTTTTTATGCGGCGCGTAATTAAACTACGCAGCCCCTGAGAGTATAAATAGGAGCGTCGAGCTGTCAATCTTACTCAGTTGTCCACTCGCATTGCCGATTTGACACAACACCTCCGCATAGTTTTCTGCCCAGTTTCTCTCAGATTTATAAGGTGAATTACCACAGACTTCAGTAAAACATGAACTTTTGGATAGAGAGGCTTTGGCCCTTTGTTACGTAATGTCACCAGTGCCTTAACATTTGAGGCATTCTTTAGATTAAGATTAAGATTAAGATTTACAATTTAGGTTGAATTTAACTCTTAGTTTATTTATAGTGACACAACAATTTAAACATCTTTAATATTGTATACCTGTACATACATGTAGATACTTCATGTATAACTCTAGTAATCTTTAGATGCCTATCTGTAGAGGACAACGGCAGCCAGTACATTACTTAATTTAGCAATGCCTTTGCTCCTATATGTAAATATAATTTAAGTAGTTGATCTAAATATGTTGTGAATCACAAACTCTCTCTCTCCCTCTCTTTCTCTCTTGACACTCAGGATTTGTACAGTTAGAAACCTTGAATAAATAATTACTTAGAGTTTATTACAGCTAATAACAATGTGTGACAATTATCGATAGTGGACAGTTAAAAGTATGTTTAGTACTGAATGACAGACAGCAAGGGACGAATTCTTAGGTTGTCTTTGGAATGAAGTACGTTTAAAACTGATTATATAATTCTAGAAGTTGGTGATAAGTATATAAATTGGAAATTCTTATCGTAGAGACCTTGGTATCAAAGTCACATGGGTAGCCGACAAAGTGAGCTAGCATGTTAGACTAGGGGTGGATAGACCCGTTAGTAAAACAACCGTTGAGCAGTGACTACGAACATGGACCTACTACGAAGGTATAGGTTATGCTGTTGACAATAAGAAGATAGGCAGTTGAGTATTTGGACTCAAACTTGGAATGGAGTGATTATTTGATGGCTGCTGGTCAGCCTAGATTGATCGTAAGTTGAAGAGGCTATGTTGTGTTTAGCCCGGAATAGAATCACTTTCTTATTTTTTTCGTAGGAAAGAAATGGTACGCTTTGGAGTAGAATTCATTTTCTAGTGATCTGATATTGTTACATCTTGAATCTTGAATTTGTTGCACCCAAAAAGCTACGTTGACAGCTGTCCAGGGTGGAGTAATAGTGGTAGTGTGTGAGTGCGTGATGCGTGCAAGTAAAAGAAGCCAGACATTGTGCAGAAGAAGACATGTAAACTGGAGAGTACGAAGAAGTAGGGTGCATCTGGTGAGAACATTAATGTCGGCTTCATGGCTTCCCTCCCTACAGGGCCCTGGTGGGCATGCCCATCATGGCTATGATGGACGGGACTGCGGAGGTCTGAAAACCAGCAATCGAGCTAGATGTTACAGCTACTGCTGGGAGTCTGTTCCATATGGGAACAACTCGGGGGAAAAAACTGTACTTATAGCAGTCCACTCTGCAGGGAAGCTGGTGAAAAATAAATGGGTGTGTGGTGTGTCCACGTAGCTCTCTCTGGTGCAAGACTGGGTGAATACCAGGTGTAAGTGGGATGTTCACCATGTTCTTGTGGATTTTGAAGAACATTCCACACTGGGCAAAGATTCTTCGTTGTTCAAGAGTATTCCAGGCCAGTAGAGAAATCATGTCTGAGACGCTCGATGTCCTTCTAAAGTCTTGGGTGACAAAACGTGCAGCTTGCCTCTGGATTCCTTCCAGCAAGTTGGTATTACGCCGTTTATGTGGATTCCATGCACATGAGGAGTATTCAAGTTGAGGCCGAACTAGGGTCTTGTAGGCGGTTTCCCTCACTTTCTTGCTGCAGGAGCCGAGATTTCTCCTCAAGATGCCCATGGTTCTGGATGCCTTAGAGCGGAGTGCTTCGACGTGGGTGTTCCAGCGTAGATCATCTCGAACTGTTACACCAAGGTACTTGTATGTCTTCTTCTGTGGGAGTACTTGCTCATTCACTG